>LPNX010246373.1:181018-262975 GCA_001517045.1 Pseudotsuga menziesii
AATATATGGAGCACATGAGTCTTGAGACATTTGTGTTGAGAATGAAGCTCTAGAACACATGAAAAGATAATTTGGAAGTGTTTGGAATAACACCTCGATCCTTCGATATTGATGTTGAGAATAAGCTATGAAACATCGAATCCTTTGCCATTGTATCCCTTGGTGTATCCTACAAGTACATCCTGGCATTGGTTTTGAGTGAGGAGCTCTTGATTTGAACTGAGTTTGTAACTCCCTATTTTTAGTGTTGAGTATTGTAAGATTCCCCAAAGACCAAGTGGAAAAAACAAAATAATAAAACAAAATAAGTACTGATAACAGAATTAGACAAAACAAAATTTTTGTTTTCTTTCCTTGTATAATGCGTATAGGAAATCCTACCAATTAAATACAATCAAAAGATGCAAAGTTTTTATGTCTGTCCACATTGAGTAACACATATAAAACTTTCAAATGCCACAGGGTTCCATGAGCTTCCGCTTATTAGGGGATGAAACATAGTATTCTATGGTAGTATCTTACTTAGCTCCGGCTAACTCATCTTTTCTTGCAGGGAGAACCCATAGCTAGAATGGTCTTTATCTGCAACAACTCAACAGAGCTAGGAGGCCCTTTAAGGTAAAATCAAAACATAGATCTTTTTATTTTCTTAATGCTACTCTTGCAAGTTTATAATATAAGTCAGTGGCTATTCCTAAAGTGCTTAGCTTGTCTTAAAGATTTAACTAAAAGTCTTGGGAGGATGGCTCGTAAGTCAGACCATCATCCCCTAAGGCTTTAAAAGACAGTAGTGTGAATAAAAATCCCTTCAGGGACCAAATGATCGACATGCAGGAGTACTACCCATGGCGAGTAAACTCATCTAGTAATCAGCAATAAGGGGGTCGCTACCCATGTCTATCAAGACTTGGCAGAAAGGTTAATGAGGCATAGGGGAGAAAAAATATTGTCACAATTAAAATAATTATTTTATATAAACCTTTGACACGGGGTTTAAAAAGGGGTTCGTAACTCTAGCGTGTCCCCACATGTAAGGGGGAAAGGCTCTTAGAAGGGAAAACCCTCGAATCGGAAAAAGAATCTAGGCATAAAAGTGTAGTCGCTTTATAACAGGTTGGTCTGCAAAAACATCGAGTTTTTTGGACTGAGTTTCCTAACTGAATTAATGGTGTGCAGTGTCATGATTCTTGTCGTATAGTCTATGGACAACTATGTCCTCCCAGGATTTGCTGGCCGTCTAAAATCTTCTTAGTTCCTGAGATAACAAGACGGTTCAAAACCCAGCTTCAGACTTTTATGGTGAGGATTGGAACACATGGATCTGGGAAGGGGTGTGCCCAGTCCCATACAAAAAAAGGAACTTTCATTTACTTGGCAATATTATGCTTATTAAGAGGTTGTACACCCACGATCTACAACAAGGTAAACCTTCAAGCCTTTGGCGCTTATGGCCGGGCGACCCACAGAGGTCGTTTTTCCTCCAGAGCTCATCAAAAGGGAGCACCGCGACCGTTCCCAAAGTCCGTGAGTGAAACTAAAATGCTCTAGCTCGCTGATGGGGGTAAGTGACAGGGATGTGAGATGTCCCTTTCTGAGAGTTTTTAAAGGAGGACGGGATGAGGTCTCATCAAAGGCTGCATTACAGAGGTTCAAAAATACCAGGTGGTCGAACCCAACTCTGGCTCGCTGCTCACAAGCTTCCAGGTACTGATACAGGGTGAGACACCCTACCCTGCTGCATCTTTCTATTAACGTTGTTTCTATTATATATTTATATATACATCTGGATATCTTCCCTTACCTTAAAACAAAGTAAAGTGACAACTAATCCCGTTTCTTACTTCTGTCGCAGGTTGAGAGGTGTTGTAGGGATTTTAGCTGGTGTTATCAAACAAGTAAGAACATCATCCATGCTATGTCCCTTCTCTGATGACGATGTTCGAAAGACAAGGGGGGGCAGTTCTGGGCGCCTGACCAGTTTATTTGCCGGTAATTACCTCTATCCGGAAGGGTTCTTCTCTTCATAAGAGGGGAACCTCACACGGGACCCAAAGGGGTTTTCTTTTTGTAGTAGTCACTATTTTTAAACACCTGCAGATGATGCCAAGCCGAAGGCCCGTGTACAGCCTGCGAAAATGATTAAAAATTCTTTCATGTGTAGGGTGCGGCTAAGGCCCAGAAATTCTCCTTGTTTATTTTCTTGCTTAAAAGGGGACTTCCCTTAATGTTATCGTTTTCTGCTATAAGGCAGTTGTTTTAGTTGCAGATATAAAATTTTGACTTTATTAAACAGTTGTTTTATTTATTATAACTTTCTTCTTAACAAACACACGAGTGATGTGGTATCCTCGCTGCTAAATCATTTATGTGCTTCCCCGGTTTTTCTTTAGTCATCCTCAGAGTTGCTCTCGCAATTCTCTCACGATGATTGAGGTAGTAATTCATAGTGAAGTAATTAAAAAATTGAAATAATTCACAACCTTGAAAAATCCTAAAATTACAAAACTTTTATATCACTAAATTTCAAAAAGCGATTTCCCAACCCTTTTGAATCATGCTTTGTCTAATGTGTGTTTGTCCTCTGCCCCAAATAATCAAGAGCCTCTAAAACTCTCTATGTCTAATAATTGAGAGCCTCTAAAACTCAGTGTCTTAAAAATTTTTGCTCCGGGGTTATGAGTTCGATGCCCTTTTTGGCTTTAAGCTTTTTACTAGCATTTTAAGTTTTAGTTTAGGAATTTTCTCTGTTAAAATTTCTTTACCAGAATTTGAAATTTCTGAGTTTTAACACGTGGATTGGTTTGACAATTTTGTTTTAACGAAAATATTTTCACCCAAAAACCTAAAACTTACCAACTTAAAACAGAGGGTATATTAAGTGTAAAACTAGTCCAAAATAACGCTAGGCTCTATGTTACCCAAAACCGCAGCCTCTATTAGGATGGTTAACAGAAGGAATGTTTTTCCTCTAAAGTTTCTTCAAGAGCCAGGTCTTCATGTTTCCCGTAAATTATTATTTAAGGACTTATAGATCTCGATCAGTTTAGAGACTATTTAATGGTATCGTCTCTCGCCATTTTCCTTCCCTGGGGAGTCTGAAATAATAAATAATAATAGAGCAGCCGTATTTTATCAATGAATTAATAACTTAATGTACTTGGCTTAAAAGATATAAAGGACTGTAGATAACATGTTCATAGTACTTGGTCGGATCAGGCCCTAATGGGGAAAATACTCTCTTTGCAGGTTCGAACCCAACTCTTTTCTACCACAAGAAAGCCTAGATTTTACTTTTATATTTTTTTTTTGTTTCATCTCGAGGTTCAGACGAAGGGTCCTACCACCCTTTAGTCTGCGATGTTGTATTAGGGAGAATGTAGGGAACTAAAACAATAAGCCATACTACCCTGATCTGCATAACTGGACCGCTAGTTGGTAAGAAGGGGCATTTCCTCTAAAATTTCTATCACCAAAATAAAACTCGCTTAGAACTGCAATGGCCAGGATTTACATATAGTATATGGTGCTAATAATCAACATCCTAAATTAAATAGCTTCCTGCTTAAACAATATAATCCATTACTCTGTACAAGAAGGTGTACCATCCCCTATGCAATATACTTCAACTAACAACATGATTATTAATCATATCTAGGGGGTTTCATAGGAACTGATATCTTCAGATGTAGCATTGCATTACGTGACAGAAAATATAACAAAATTCCTGCTAATACATTCGGGGAGTACACATCTGCATTTAGATTTATAAAAACTCATAAGATGAAAGGAGCCTGAAGAATTTTGTAGTAGGAATATAGTGGAAATAGCCACACTCCTCGCAACCGTAGACTAGGTTCAAATTCCTACTTTCCAAGTCACCCCCGAGCCAAACAAGACATGCCAATAGAAAGGGACGACTAATGTAATGCCCCGGTTTTGACCCCGGTGCACTAGATGTATATGATGTATATATATTGTAATGATCTTGGTGTGGAGCTAAAGGTCAAAGCCCCACCCTTGATCAATAATGCTATGTTTTGGATTTAAATTTGTCACCAATGGTATATCAGGGCATGCGGCATATATTATGTTGGCCATCATGTAAATATGCATCATAATTAATTAATGGACACAACCAGCTATGGTCGCGGCAACTAAATCGAATGGGGCATGATTTCCTAAGGATAAGGGGGGGGTGAAATATTTAACCTATGGATCAATGGGGAAAAGCCAAATGTCTATGAGAGAACCCACCAAACTGTCAACTACCTTTCTTGTCTTTTTCCCCAATCTTTTATTTCTGCCAGAATGTGGTTGAGTTAGTTATTGCATGGAATGGGAAGAGTATGGGCAAAAATTCGAATTGGGCAGAGACCCATTTTTGAAAAACGTGTTCTGACTTCCTTGGCAAGGAAAATGCCCAAAAACATATGCCATTCTGCCATACATCCACATTTTTTCATTTTCCTCACCATTCTCCTTCACGTTGGGGCTTTTGGGAGCAGTTGGAGTTTTTTTCCTGTGTCTTTCATTCACGTTTTTGGTTGCTGGCTTCATTTTTCCCATGGATGGGAGGTCGTTTTTGTAGTGCTGGGGATTGGGTTGTTTTTTCCTCACGATTTGGGAGCTGCTGGTGCATTTCTCATTCACGATTTTTTCTGATCCTCCTGACGCACAGCAAGCTGGGAGCCAATTGCTGCTATTGCCCACGATTTCCTGGAATTGTTGTAAATTCGTTTGAGAGTCATTTTGGCCACGATAGGGCCAAGAATGACTCAGGAATCGTTTCCCTGTTTAATCTGTAATAGCTAAATTGGTTTCCTGAGTTCAATGGTTGGTCTTTGGACTGTGTGAGGAGTAAGGATTTTGGATTGGTTTCTTGATAAACCTGGTGTTAGAAACCACACAGACAGAACTAGAGGGTTGGCCACGATAAGGCCAAGAATGACTCAGGAATTGTTTCCCTGTTTAAGCTGTAATAGCTAAATTGGTTGCCTGAGTGCAATGGTTGGTCTTTGGACTGTGTGAGGAGTAAGTATTTTGGATTGGTTGCTTGATAAACCTGGTGTTAGAAACCACACAGACAGAACTAGATGGTTGGCCTTCTTTTCCAACACCCCTGAATAGCACTAGAAGGGAATGCAGGGCCTGAGGGACTGTGTAGCAGAGACGGGACCGATTCCTTGTGTTGGGTGTGGATGGGTGTCTTAGAGGTTAGGCTAGTTCTGGTGTGGGTATTCTTGGCTCTATAATGAGCTCACCAGCTTAGCAATTTGCCTTCTCCAACTCTTGGATGGCCTGATAAACCCAACTTAGTTGGCTTGGCTGTGTTTTGGTTACCTTTGGCTATGTGTCAGCCTGCTAGTTCCCTTATTCCTTGGAGAATCATGCCCAGCTTGGGGGTGGGAGCATTGCTGAGATATTGATGAGCACGCTGGCCTATGGTTGGGTGGAACGTTGTAGCGACGTAGCTGGTTGCGGAGCAAAGATCTCATAAAATAAGTGATCTTGTGCATTTTACCTTTGCAATTCTATATTTACTGTTAATGAAAATGAAATGAACATGTTGAAATAATGATTGTGTGAATGCATGTTGTTTCCGCTGTGCAAGATGAATTAATTAAGCTGTGTGTAATGAACAATTGAATTGTGCATGTTACACTGTCATGCATTCCTCTCAGCATTCTGTTTTAGCAATTCAGCATTTTATTTAAGCCTGTACATGTTCATGGGTGGTTAGCCCAGTCTGATAAAGCTAGTGGATTGCGTCCTCTTTGCCGGTCGGAGGCATGGGGACGTGACAACTAACCACAACTTCACAATTCAGGTCTGGATCACACAGCCTTGCCTAACACCCAAGTGCTCATCAAGCAAGAGTTTTAAGTGTGTAGCATACTAAGCAGCATCCTGCCTCCCCCATATGCTTTCTTTTATTTTCATCCTTTCTTTTGCCTAGGTTTTTTGTTTTGTTTTTTGTCCTCCATCCAGCTCATTCCTCATGGAATTCATGGAGTTGAGAGAGCCCTGATTTCCAAGGAATACTAAGTGTCATTAAGGCACTCCTGTTGCCTATGACAGTTTCCCCGTGGTTAGCCGTGACATTGCCCCTTTTGCTACATGCATGTTTCCTCATTTAGCATGGTTGTTTCCACTTTCCTACTTAATAAGTTTATTTCAATAATTGTTAAAATCGTACATAATCCTTCTTAGCAAGCATTTCCAAAAATAATCGTCAAACAATAACAATAATAAGTATTTTCTTGAAAAGGTCAAAGTTCATACTTTGGGGGACATTACGTTCATGCCCCCTTATTCAAACACTGTCCTCAGTGTTAGTCATCACCCATTGGCTTAGAAAACAAGCCAAGGTACTTTATTCGCATTTCTTCTTCTAATTCCCAAGTCGCCTCCTCAGGGATAAAGTGCTTCCATTTCACCTTTACCTGAGCAATGACTCGGTTTAGAAGTACTGTTTATTTCCTATCCAGAATGTGTGAAGGTTCCACCTGAAACTCTCCTTTGGGTTCCACCTGTACCACATTCCAATCGATAATGTGAGCAGAATCATATACATAGTTTTTCAACAATGAAACATGAAAAAAATTATGTATCCTTAAATGAGCAGGTAGAGCAAGTTTATACGCTACGGGTCCAATTCTTTCTAAGACTTTAAATGGTCCACAGAATCTTGGTGCCAGTTTTTTGCAGCTCCCCAGCTTGAGGGAACTCCTCTTAGACTTGACCCGTAGGTACATGTGGTCGCCAACGCAAAACTCTTTATGTTCTCTTTTTGAATCCACGTAGCTCTTCTATCGATCTCGAGTTCCTTGGAAACTTTTCTGTACTTCACAAACTGTTTGCTCCATCTCTTGTAGTAGTTCTGGTCCAATCAGCACCCGGTCCACTGGATTATCCCAACTGACAGGGGTGTTGCATTTTCTTCCGTATAATATTTCAAACAGACTCATTTTAGCTGAGACCTGGTGGCCATTGTTATAGGTGAATTCCACAAGATGTAGATAATCCTCCCACCTAGTGGGTCTTTTCATAACATACATTCTTAGCATGTTTTTGATGGTCTGTTTGGTGCGTTCTGTCTGCCCGTATGTTTTAGGATGGTAGTTGGTGCTAAAATTGATCCGGGTTTCTAAACCTGCAAATAATGTTTTCCATAAATTTGATGTAAATTTCACATTCCTATCAGATATCACAATTTTTGGCACACCATGCAGCCGAAATATCTCCTTCAGAAATATTTCTGCAATGTCTGCTGCCTTGTGCGTCGATTTCACTGGAATGAAATGGGATGATTTGCTTAACTTGTCAAAAACTACCATGATGGAATCATGTTGTTTCTGTGTTCTATGTAAACCGGTGATAAAATCTAAGGATACTATCGCCCACTTCCATTTAGGCACTGGTAAAGGTTGTAGTAATCCTGCTGGATGTCCATGCTCTAATTTGATTTGCTGACATTCTAAGCATTTAGCCAGGTAATCCACCAAATCAGATTTTAAACTTGGCCAAAAGAACTGCTTTCTTAGAGCTGTTATCATCTTTCTATAACCAGGATGGCCTGTGAATGGGGGTTTGTGCATTTCATTCAAAACGAATAGTTTGATATCCATATTTTTTGGTACGTACAGCCTATCCTTAAACCAAATAAGGCCCTTATGATCAATTTTAAAGGCTATCTCGCTCAAATTTATTTTGGTATTCTATATTTCACTGAGCAACTTTGTATATTCATCATCCTATGCACTTGCTATCTTTACTTTGTCCAAGAGGTCACTCCTGGGGTGACTCACGATTACCTCACTGATCCCATGAATTCTTCGACTTAAAGCGTCTACGACCTTGTTTTCCTTACCCTTTATGTGTCTTACCTCGAAATCGAACTCGCTGAGGAAAGCCATCCACCTTTCTTGTCGAGCATTTAGTCCTGTCTGTGCGAATAGATTTTTCACACCGGTGTTATCAGTCAGCAGCAGGAATTTCTTTCCTAGTAAGTAGTGTCGCCACATCTTTAGGGTGTGCACCACGGCTGTTAATTCCAAGTCATGAACCACATAGTTATGGTCATGATCCTTTAACTTATGGGATTCATAACAAACTACATGTCCTTCTTGGGACAAAACCCCTCCTACTCCTTCTTGGTTGGCATCAGTACAAACCGTGTAGTCTTTAAGGGGGTCTGCTACTTTTAAAACCAGTGCTTAGGTCAGCAATTATTTGATTTTGATAAAGATTTCTTGGCACTTTGATGACCAAATGAATTTTATCCCCTTTTTCTACAGGGAGGTGATGGGTTAAACAGTTTTTGAAAAATCTTTTATAAATCTCCTATAATAGCTCGTGAGTCCCATAAATGATTGGATGTCTATCACATCCTTGGGTACCGACCAATCAGATATAGCTTTAATCTTTTTTGGGTCTACCGCAATTCCATCCTTGGATATAACATGACCCAAGTACTGAATTTTAGTTTTGAAAAACTCACATTTTTCCAACTGGGTATAAAGCTGGTGCTCCCTTAAGGTTTGGAGTACTACCCGTAGGTGTAGTTGATGCTCTTCTTCTGTTTTTTAGTATATCAAGATATCATCAATGAAAATCAGTACGAATTGATCTAAATATTTGTTAAAAATTCCATTCATGAGGCACATGAAAGTGGTGGGGGTGTTTGTTAAACCAAAGGGGATCACCACAAATTCATAATGTCCACAGCGTGTGCTGAAAGCATTCTTATGTATGTCTTCCTGCTTTATTCGAATCTGGTGGTAGCCAGATCGTAAGTCCAACTTGGGGAAAATCCTAGCCTCCCCTACTTGATCAAATAGATCGTTTATTCTGGGTAGAGGATACTTATTCTTTATGGTGACTTTGTTTAACTGTCGATAATCAATGCAGAGTCTTAAGGTTCCATCCTTTTTCTTAACAAACAAAACTGGTGCGCCCCACAGGGACACACTAGACCTGATATATCCTTTGTCTAAAAGTTCTTGTAACTGAATTTTCAGTTCAGTCAGCTCGGGAATACTCATCCTGTAAGGTACCCTTGACACAGGTGCAGACCCAGGTAGAAGCTCAATGTAGAAATCAATTTCTTGTTGAGGAGGTAACCCAGGCATTTCCTATGGAAAAATATCAGAAAACTCATCTAGGACAGGGTACTGTTTTAAGAGTGTCAGGTTTTCATTGTGGAGCAGGTCAGCAACGATGACTGCATAGAGGTTGCAGCCTTTTCTAAGGCATTTTTTTAGCTGCAAAGCAGAAATTTGTCTCACCGAGACTGGTTTGGGTATGCCTCTTACTGTTCGAAGGATTTGGTCTTCTGCAATGTAGGTAAAGCTCTTGGTTAAACAGTTCAATATTACTTTATTTCTTTCCAGCCAATCCATGCCTATTATCATGTCATAAGATCCTAAGGGTAAGATGTTTAAATTGATTCTAGTTTTATGTCCCTGCAATTCAACTTCACNTCTAGTTGAACCAGCCATGGTCTTGTATGCCTTACCTTGGTGAGCTTGCAAAGTTCCATCATCTTTGGGGTAATATAACTTAAAGTAGCACCAGGATCTATTAAGATAGCAAGGGCATGATCATAGATAATACCTTCAATCTCTACTATAGAGGACTGATTGTCTGCTTGTCGATCCTCCAGTGCTGCATGAATCTAATGGTAGTTCTTTCCGATCTCCCCAACAGTAGAAGCCTCTTGGAGATTATGCAGCATCTCCACACTCCCAGCATTTCAGAGGCTCTTTAGGAACCACTTCAACCCCCTTTTGCCCCAAATGTGACTGTTTGACATCCTTTGAGGGAATCTGTTCATTTCGGTTGTAGGGATTCCCCTGGGGTTCCTCAGCATATTTCTGAAGGGTGGTGGTTTGAATCCCTTTCTCCGCTGGTTGAAATTCTCTTGATTTCGGTCCTTCCAAGTTTTGGTGGGGTCACTTCACTGTTTATATTGGTCATAACATAGTCTATCTTTTCTTAGTACTTCATCCAAGGATTTTGGGTTGTCGAACTCAATTCGATCTTTGTATGACTGTGGCAAACAGCTCAGGAACCTTTGTACTTTCACTTTTTCTTCCTTGATGTAGGGCACAAACCGCAACAAATCCAAGAATTTGTTGATGAGGTCTTCCATGGTCATTTGGCCAATCTTTAACTCATAGAATTCCTTGGTCTTCCACTCATAATAACTTTCAGATAGATACTATTTCTTGAACAATCTCTTAAATTCAGCCCATTCTAGATTCTTCTCCTTTAGTCCATGTGAAATATTGAGGTCCTGCCTTCAGATGTTGGCCTTACCTTTTAGGTTATAGACTGTCATTCGAAATTTCATGTTGCTGGAATAATTTTAAATCTGAAAGTATTTTTTGATGTCCAGCAACCATGCCTCTGCATCCTCCCTAGTCTTCGATTCCTCATCAAAATTAGTGGGTTTAATCTTTTTGAACTCGCCCTCCAAATGGTCGACCTTTATTTTTCTGCCCATATTGACTTGGTTCTCTGATTTTTGGGTTTCATTAGATGAACTGCCCTTTTTCTCTGCGCTCTGTTCTCTCTCTGGGCCCTTTCTGGTTTCAGTTCGGGGTTCCTTGCCATTATTTTTCTCATGCAGACTCTGCAGCAAAATTTCATTGATTTCGTGTTGTTTTTCCTGATCCCTTTTTAATTGCTCATTATCTGCTTTATAACTCTGTATCTCGACGATCAGGTGCCGCATAGTTTCGAGTACTTGACTTGCCTCAGAATGTTCCATTTCTGGTTGGGTAGTCAGTTGTACCTGTACCTGGTCTTCAGGTTGCTTCTCATTTTCATTTAAGGATGCCATGGTATGTCATGTAAAAGTCAGAAATGGCCTGTGTACACAATGCAACAATTCCAACAGTTTGTTATAATACTTGTTAGATCAATAGTTGAACAAAAGAGAAACAGGATGTTCCCATTAGGTTACAAGGTTGAACTTATGCGCTCTGATACCACATGTAAGATTCCCCAAAGACCAAGTAGAAAAAACAAAATAAGTATTGATAACAAAATTATACAAAACAAAATTTTTGTTTTCTTTCCTTGTATAATGCGTATTGGAAATCCTACCAATTAAATACAATCAAAAGATGCAAATTTTTTATGTCTGTCCACATTGAGTAACACATATAAAACTTTCAAGGGCCACGGGGGTCCACGAGATTCTGCTTATTAGGGGATGAAACATAGTATTTTATGGTAGTATCTTACTTAGCTCCGGCTAACTCATCTTTTCTTGCAGGGAGAACCCATAGCTGGAATGTCCTTTATCTGCAACAACTCAACAGAGCTAGGAGGCCCTTTAAGGTAAAATCAAAACATAGATCTCTTTATTTTCTTAATGCTACTCTTGCAAGTTTATAATATAAGTCAGTGGCTATTCCTAAAGTGCTTAGCTTGTCTTAAATATTTAACTAAAATTCTTGGGAGGATGGCTCGTAAGTCGGACCATCATCCCCTAAGGCTTTAAAAGAAAGTAGTGTGAATAAAAAACCCTTGAGGGACCAAATGCACAACACGCAGGAGTATTTCCCATGGCAAGTAAACTCATCTAGTAATCAGGAACAAGGGGGTCGCTACCCATGTCTATCAAGACTTGGCAAGAAGGTTAATGAGGCATAGGGGAGAAAAAATACTGTCACAAGTAAAAGAATTATTTTATATAAACCTTTGACATGGGGTTTAAAAAGTGGTTCGTAAATCCAGCGTGTCCCCCAGTGTAAGGGGGAAAGGATCTTAGAAGGGAAAACCCTCGAATCAGAAAAAGAATCCAGGCATAAAAGTGTAGTCGCTTTGTAACAGGTTGGTTTGCAAAAACATCGAGTTTTCTGGACTAAGTTTTCTAAATGAATTAATGGTGTGGAGGATTGTGCTTCTTGTCGTATAGTCTATGGACAGCTATGTCCTCCCAGGATTCGCTAGCCATCTAAAATCTTCTTGGTGCCCAAGATAACAGGACGGTTCAAAACCCAGCTTCAAACTTTTGTGGTGAGGATTGGAACACATGGATCTGGGAAGGGGTGTGCCCAGCCCCATACAACAAAAGGAACTTTCAGTTACTTGGCAGTATTATGTTTATTAAGAGGCTGTACGCCCACGATCGACAGCAAGGTAAACCTTCTGGCCTTTGGCGCTTACAGTCGGGCTACCCACAGAGGTCGTTTTTCCTCCATAGCTCATCAAAAGGGAGCACCACGACCATTCCCAAAGTCCGTGAGTGAAAATAAAACGCTCCAGCTCGCTGATGGGGGCAAGTGACAGGGATGCGAGCTGTCCCTTTCCGAGAGTTTTAAAAGGAGGACGGGAGGAGGTCTCATCACAGGATGCGTTACAGAGGTTCAAAAATACCAGGTGGCTGAACCCAACTCTGGCTCGCTGCTCACAAGCTTCTAGGTACTGATACAGGGTGAGCCACCCTACCCTGATGCGTCTTTCTATTAATGTTGTTTCTATTATATATTTATATATACATCTGGATGTCTTCCCTTAGCTTAAAGGAGAGTAAAGTGACGACTAATCTCGTTTCTTACTTCTGTCACAGGTCGAGAGGTGTTGCAGGGATTCCAGCTGGCGTTATCAAACAAGTAAGAAAATCATCCATGCTATGTCCCTTCTCTGATGACGAGGCTCGAAAGACAAGGGGGGGTGGTTCTGGGCGCCTCACTGATTTATTTGCCGGTAATTACCTCTATCCGAAAGGTTTCTTCTCTTGGTAAGAGGGGAACCTCACGCGGGACCCAAATGGGTTTTCTTTTTATAGTAGTCACTGTTTTTAAACACCTGCGGATGATGCCGAGCCGAAGGCCCGTGTACAGCCTGCGAAAATGATTAAAAATTCTTTCATGTGTAGGGTGCAGCTAAGGCCCAGATATTCTCCTTGTTTATTTTCTTGCTTGAAAGGGGGATTCCCTTAATGTTATCATTTTCTACTATAAGGTAGTTGTTTTAGTTGCAGATATAAAATTTTGACTTTATTAAACAATTGTTTTATTTATTATAACTTTCTTCTTAACAAACACACGAGTGATGTGGTATCCTCACTGCTAAATCATTTCTGTGCTTCCCCATTTTTTCTTTAGTCATCCTCAGAGTTGCTCTCGCGTTTCTCTCACGGTTATTGAGGTAGTAATTCACAGCGAAGTAATTAAAAAATTGAAATAATTCACAACCTTGAAAAATCCTAAAATTACAAAACTTCTATATCACTAAATTTCAAAAAGCAATTCCCAACCCTTTTAAATCATGCTTTGTCTAATGTGTGTTTGTCCATTGCCCCAAATAATCAAGAGCCTCTAAACCTCTCTATGTCTAATAATAGAGAGCCTCTAAAACTTAGCGTCTTAAAATTTTTGGCTCCGGGGTTATGAGTTCGATGCCCTTCTTGGCTTTAAGCTTTTTACTAGCATTTTAAGTTTTAGTTTAGGAATTTTCTCTGTTAAAATTTCTTTACCAGACTTTGAAATTTCTGAGTTTCAACACGTGGATTGGTTTGACAGTTTCCTTTTAACGAAAATATTTTCGCCCAAAAACCTAAAAGTTACCAACTTAAAACAAAGGGTATATTAAGTGTAAAACCTGTCCAAAATAATGCTAGGCTCTGCGTTACCCAAAACCACAGCCTCTATTAGGACGGTTAACAGAAGGAATGTTTTTCCTCCAAAGTTTCTTCAAGAGTCGGGTCTTCATGTTTCCCGTAAATTATTATTTAAGGAATTACAGATCTAGATCAGTTCATAGACTATTTAATGGTATCGACTCTCACCATTTTTCCTTCCCTGGCGAGTCTAAAATAATAAATAATAATAGAGCAGCCGTATTTTATCAATGAATTAATAACTTAATGTACCGGGATTAAAAGATATAAAGGGTTGTAGCTAACATGTTCATAGTACCAGGCCGGATCATGCCCTAACGGGGAAAATACTCTCTCCATACGTTCGAACCCAGCTCTTTTCTACCACAGGAAAGCCCAGTTTTTACTTTTATATATTTTTTGTTTCATGTTGGGGTTCATAGGAGGGGTCCTAACTCCCTTTAGTCTGCGATGTTGTAGCAGGGAGAACGTAGGGAACTAAAACAATAAACCATACTACCTTGATCTGCATAAGCGGGCCGCTAGTTGGTAACAAGGGGCATTTACTCTAAAATTTTTGTCACCAAAATAAAACTCGCTTAGAGCTACAACGCCCTGGATTTAGATACAGTATATGGTGCTAATAATAAATATCCTAAATTAAATAGCTTCCTGCTTAAACAATATAATCCATTACTCTGTACAGGAAGGTGTGCCATCCCTTGTGCAATATACTTCAACTAACAACATGATTATTAATCATATCCAGGGGGTTTCATAGGAACCGATATCTTCAGACATAGCATTGCATTACATGACAGAAAATATAACAAAATTCCCGCTAGTACATTCAGGGAGTACGCATCTGCATTTAGATTTATAAAAACTCATAAAATGAAAGGAACCTATAGAATTTTGTAGCAAGAATATAGTGGAAACAGCCACGCTCCTCCCAACCGTAGACTAGGTTCAGCTTCCTGCTTTCCAAGTCACCCCCGAGCCAAACAAGACATGCCAACAGAAAGGGGCGACTAACCACAGCTTCACAATTCAGGTCTGGATCACACAGCCTTGCCTAACACCCAAGTGCTCATCCAACAAGAGTTATAAGTGTGCAGCATACTAAGCAGCATCTTTCCTCCCCCATATGCTTTCTTTTATTTTCATCCTTTTTTTGCCTAGGTCTTTTTTTTGTTTTTTGTCCTCCATCCAGCTCATTCCTCACGGAATTCATGGAGTTAATAGAGCCCTGATTTCTAGGGAATACTCGATGTCATTAAGGTACTCCTGTTGCCTATGACAGTTTCCCTATGGTTATCCCTGACATTGCCCCTTTTGTTGCATGCCTGTTTCCTCATTTAGCATGGCTATTTCCACTTTCCTGCTTAATAACTTTATTTCAATAATTGTTAAAATCGTACATAATCCTTCTCAGTAGAATTTTCCAAAAATAATCGTCAAACAATAACAATAATAAGTATTTTCTAAAAAGGTCAAAGTTCATACTTTGGGGGACGTTACAAGTATGGGCTCTAGTAAGCACTAGGAGTTACTAAAAAGAATTAATGATTCCCGAGTGAAAACGACTCGAGAAAAATATTGATCTCATATGACTTATTTATAAGTGATTAAATGAAATTTTGAATTTCTATATTCTCATCAAGTACTGAAGAACTACCATGTTATACGAGGGAATCCAACATCCAAAGATGTTTATAGTTTCTTATCCTAGTAGACCTAACCATCTACCTCATGACCTTAATGAACAAAGTGTCATAAGTCTAAGGATTCAATATGCGATACCCTAAGACAAATGTTACCAAATAATATATTATTATATATTTTATACAGAGTATGTATCAAGAGTACACATAGTAATAATATTAATAATGTAAAAAAGAAGGAAAAGTTCCATCTATTACTATTATTGCTAAGATAAAACTTAAATAGTATAATACCTATAAAAGTCCAATCAGGAACTAGTTAAAAGTTCCTAAATTAAAATATTAAAAGTACCAAACTAAATAAGAAGAGTTAAATGAAGAAATGAAGTGATTCTTGGTTTAGCTGCACCTTTGACTAAAAAATTATGTCTATAAAGTCCCAAGCCAAGGAGAGGCTTGGGGATATCTTCAATATTTTTGGAGTCATTATTCTGCCTGATTATTCTGAAGAAATTTCTTGGAGAACAATTTTCCTAAGGGGAAAAAGGAGAATTGATCCACACCTCATATACCAATTAGGGCAGCCTTACCTTAGGAGCTCTAAGATACTTTCATGTTGGAACCAACTCGAGGGGGATCCGCACTGAAACCAAGAATTGTTCTAAGCCATGGTTGGGTGGAATGTTGTAGTTCTCAAGTGATTCAGTCATCTATATAGAGGTAAGATCTTCCTAAGAATTGTTAATTCTGGGTAATTGAGTGTGCATATTTCATCCATTAGAAGAGCTTCAATTTTAGGCTATGAAGTTCTTGAATGCCTATTTCATTTTCTAGAATAAGAGATGGCTAGATTATGCAAGTATTTATATTATACTTTCTAACCCTATGTACCTTTTTTTTATTCTCAAATTCTTTGACGGTTTACATTTTTCATTATAAACTGTAGGCTATAATTTAATTCCTTTTTAAATATTTATCAAAGGTTTTGTACTTTTAGTTTTACTTTTGTATTGTCTTTTACGGCTTAAACCTTGTTTTTCCTATAACCTAGAAATTATTTCTAATAAGTACTTAGCTATTCATTTACCTATTTACCCTACTAACATATTTCATATTGTCAACAGAGCCATGTTATAAATAAAAGACTAGTTCAGAATTAACCTTCACACATAGAATGATTATACAACACAATTAACTAAATATAATAAATAGAACCTAACAAACATTATATATATATATATATATATATATATATATATATATATAGATAGATAGATAGATAGATAGATAGNGTATAAAACATAAATATAATTCTAAATTATCAAAACTAATAAATACATCTAAGAATAACCATAAACTTCAAATACTAAAGCTAATTATAGGAATCAACCAAGACCTTGCAAGGCCCTTTTAAACATTCTTCCTTTATCAATTATTAATATCATAAATCCAATCAACAATCCATGTATTGAGATTATATCATTGGTCCATGATATCTTAATACATTATAGAAATTATATGCATAAATAACCATTGCTTAAACAACCAATCAAACCCTTAAACAAAACAATGAATCATAATATAAACCACAAGCCATAAACAAAATTCTCTGCATAAATAAAAACAACCAGAATATCATTTGCAGTACCATTTATAAACAAACATAATAGGATTTACAATAACCAATTAAAAACCCAATAGTATTCATAGTATTCATTAAACAAACATAAGTGCATAGAGGTCACAAGATTGAATCGTGTGGGCATTAAAGTTGCAAATCATATCCACATCAACTAGACCCTCGTCACAGTAAATGGCTGAAGATCAAAATCTTGTAAGGGTATTTTAATAATTTAATAATTTACAAAGGCCACTTTAAAAGATTTATAAACAGGATGCCATTAAAATATAACCTCTACCTAGTCTTCGAAATACCTAAATAAAATTACATACGTTGTAATTTATGGCCCTCGGCTATTTATTATAATAACCATTAGTTTCCAAATATTTAACCATGTCAACATTACCAGTAGTAATGAATTTCTAGTCACTGGGTTATGCTACAGATAACCCCCACATCTTATTTCATAAACAAAATCATAAACAATAAAAACAATTCCACAGCTATGAAGGAAAGAAAACATCAATGCCGTAACATCAATGCCATACGGCATGGTCTGAGCCTTAACGCCATTGCATAAGTGATTCCCGAAACCAACACATACAATGAATGCAAAATCCACACAGTCCACGAATTAACAACCATTGAAATCGATGCAGCATAAAAACATAAACATAGTCTTTATAAATCCATCACCAAGTTTACATAGTCGTTACCATCAACCATTGCACCATTGCAAGCAATGGTGCTTCCTATTGCAGATAACATAACCCAAAACACTAATTACAAATTACACAGAGCATGTCGAAGGTTTACCCAGCCTCTATTCACTACCAAAATGACCATTTAATTACATTCCCTTACATTGTAAGCTCAAGCCTGAAAGAAATAAAAAATCCACAACAAAACCCCAAGTCTGTCGATTCACGAAACATAAAGCTCTTTCCAGACACAATCAACCCCAACCCAAAACACATTCATTGAAAACTAGACTCAAACAATTAAAACCACGATGAGTTTAATATTTGTCTTAACCATTAAGCAAAGGGAGGGAACAAGTTTACACTTGTAGAGAGCAGGCTTACCCGAATGGGTATGTATTTTCCCACAACACTATCCACAAGCCACGAATCCCAACCCTTCGCTACACTATGCAACCTCCAAACACATAGTGAAAGGCACCATGAGAAATATGTGATGTAAAACAACTAAAGTAACAAATTATGCTAAAAAAACAGAGTGAACACATACCTATTAAGGCCACTAAAACTGAATTCTTCATACTACGTAGGAGCAGAGTGCAAGCAGCCAAGCTGCAATTGACCAAACCCCAATGTTGAGCCAAGAACTAAGCTGGGATGCCACATTTCTCCATGCACATTAAAGGCGCCACCCTATTTCCCATTAGCGTCCTCCAAACCCAAACCCTATAGTTCATACGCGATACATTATCATATAATTCCATTCCATGTGATTTCTATAAACCAACTATGCATCGTTTAGAACTTAGGATATAAGCCATAAGACCATTGCATATTAAATATGCCATGGAAAATTTAAGCCATCCGTTTTACAATGTACTATAAATACTAACTTTGAAAATTATATAGTAAGAAGATGATATGGCATAGCCAAGGAATAAAAAAATTACACCATGATAATTAATGGTCTAGCAAATAACAAGTCTGAGTCACAAAAATAGTAAGTGCGATAGTTACCTTGTCACTATCAAAACGACTGTAAAGATAATAACAACAATCAGTGTAATGCCACTAATATAGAGATGCAAATGCGAGCACTAGTGAGAAAAATGATCAGTACCTTTCGTTAAATATTGTAAACAAGTTATATGTCGGCAAGTATACCTAGACATAAATGGGACATAAATGCATTACTTCAATAGGACTAAGTAAGCCCATTGTGTCAAGTATAAATTGTTACCTCTCGGGGTTAGAAGGGAAACTAGTCCTGCCACTCCACCCCTTTTTCTCCAAGAACAAAGTTAAGTTAGAACTATGTATATGACAGTAAGCACATGTTAATAGACAATGAAGTATGTAAGAAATTAACTACCTTACACTTCAAATGCTTAACCAAAGTACAAATAGTAATCAACATCTTAGCAATGTAAGTACAATATTAATAACCACATCGAAAAATATGGAAACGGGACTTAAGAACAACTTTACATTAAAATACTCATAAAACATGCTTAAAAACTGATTTTTAATGCTTTAAATCAATCACATAAGCAAAAAAAAAGGATATGAAAACCAAAAAATGAAGACAACAGTTGATAATGGAGTTCACCCCTCATGGGCTACATCTCTTGGCCACTTCCAAATGGAAGGTAAATCTATTTTGTCTTCAACACTTATAAAACGAGTGTTCTGGAAACACGTATGTTTTATGTCAGTCAAAATAGAAATAAACAACAATACTAAACTTCGTTCAAAAGTTTGAGAAAAATGAGTATAAAGTTGACTATATGTGCGTGAGGCCTCCTTCGGAATGCAAAATGAGACAATCTTTTTACAAATAAGAAAAAATATTACAACCTATATGGATTCTCCCTCGGGATCTATGCCCATTAATTTCCTATGTCCCTCGGTGTCTATGCCTATACCTTGTCTCAAAATCTATGCAAACTACAAACTTTCTCCCATGGCTTGGTAGTTTTGTTGTTTTTATATATTTTTAGTGGTTCTAACCTAAAAGGATTCCACACTGTTATCTACACAATGGTGTAGTGTTGCCCTAGTGGTAAGGCACAACACTTTTTGTGGAGAGGTACCAGGGTCAAACTCGTAGGCATTTCCTCCCTCCGCGTGCTTTTGGAATGTTGTGTATTTTACAATAACATATTGTTATATGGTTAGGTGTGGCATTTGATATATTTTCCAGACTATGGTTTGTTATATAGTTTGTTGTGATGTGGTTATATAGTATGGCCTAGTGGTATGATATGGATTCACGTTGATATAGTTCCATCGCTATGGTTTAACATATGGTTCAATATGGGGGCCTAGGTGTTGGCATGGGGTTGAGGGCTACGATCTTGGCCCCATATTTTTTCCATAATACATAAACTCAAACTTATTTACAAATTTTTCCATAGATCTATTAAGGAAAATCTATAGGAATCTTGGCTAGTGCAACTTTGGCTAGTGCAACTTGGGTGGAAATCCCATAGACTCCAAGGAATAATTTTATAGAAACCATATATTTACCAATGTTTTACCATTTGACCATTTGTTTTCCATTTTTATCATTTCTCTCAAAACTTCAACTACTAATAATTTCTGTATTCGAATGTCATTTTACATGAAACGAGCATTGATCGGAAGATGGCGATGATCTCTTTACCCTAATAAGCTTTATTTATTTTTTTGAAGAATTATTTAATGATCTACAATGAAATATGATCTTTTATCACATAATTTAAAAGAACCATCTTTTGCACTACTTGCGAAAATATTCAAGTACCTATTGAGTCACTTTACACCATATCGCATCTGTTGTGGTTGGCATATTTTTGCATTTTCTCATTTGTATTTATCCCCATTTTATCATCACTCTCACTTAATCACATAGAAAATCATGATAGTATAAAAAAGAAATAAGAGGTTGTCTCTACAACTATAGCGAATTTCTCCTTTCCATAGAGGTGTTTTCATAGGTTCTCTCCATGGGACATGAAGCAGGTACTCTAGATGAGGGAATTCCTAGCCAATGTTGTTAGAGAAAGATAGCCTAGGTATCCCTTTGCTTAATTATCCATTTTCTCCACTTGTAGACCATACAAGTATGTTTTCTTCTTCATCTCAAGGAATAGGTACTACTTCATCTCCATATCATGGAGAGAATATGCTCCCATCATCTCCTTGTTTGGGAGAAACAACCTCATATATTTTCCTTCTTCAGAAGAAAGGACAATGCCATTCATGCCAATCTCATCTCAATGAGGGGGAAACACAAATAATACTATGGTGGGACCACCCTCTCATACAAACCTTCATTTCATGGTGAGCTTGAATCTCAATGAATTGGCTAAAAGGATTATTGACTGCATTTGTCATGATCCAACCTAGATAGACATGCCCCCAAATATCCCTTGACATATCCAAAAGTTGGAAGGGAAAATCAGAGATGATCTAACTAGCCATGTGAGGTCATCCCACCTTTTTTGCTCATCTAAAAGCATCGTTGATGACCAAATTCATCTTTTTCACTTTAAGAAAAAATTTACAGGAACAGCTAGATCTTCGAAGACATTAGAAGACATGAACAAGAGATACATTCCTACAACTTACTCTAGGGGGAGAGTGCAAGAATATGATGCTCTATTTATCACTTTTTTCACTTGGAAAATATAGATTCGTGTGATTCACAAAGAATCAAAGAAGCTCAGTTACATATCGGTTACATAACATGTCACATAGTGGGATTTGAACCCGGGTGGAAGGTATAACAACATTCCTCCCATTCACCCAACTGACACTAATTTAACATGATACTGTATTTATCACTGAGAGAAACAAAAAGTATCACTTCAAATTATAAACAAGAATTTCTTAATACTAGCCTCTGTCATAGTGATAAAATAAAAATAGCTACAACAATTAAGTATAAATGAAAATCTCACATTAACAAGCATTGGAACATGGTGCAAAGGAAGAAGATAAGATTAAAGTAAAAACAAAATCAAATGGATTCCTTAGATTATGATGAGCCCCGAAAGCTAGTACAAAATGATCATTTTATCCTTGAATCTAAAAGGTATTGGTGGTCCTCAAAAGGTTGAATATAGAACGTGTTGGTCGTCCTCAACAGGACGCATCTTAATAGAAATTCACAAGTTGGATATCATCCTTACTTAAAGTACAAAGAGACAGAGAGAGGGAGAGGGAGAAAAGATCAATAATATACGAAAAATAATAAGTTATTCATATTTATTAACCTTCAATGCTATTGAAAATAATGGAAGCTTTTATAAGACAGACAGAGTAAGTTTGTTTTCTATATTAATCCATAGTTATTTATTTATACCTATATAGTTCTTTTAAAAGATTTAATAAACAATGATTTAGAATAAAAATTGTTATAATCCTTACTATGTTCTAACTTGGTAGGATTATTGGGATCAATTTATAAATTGGATTACAAGAACGTTAAATTTTACAATTATTTCTCTATATAGTTCTTTATTCGTCGATAGAACTATTTATTTAAAAGATTTGGTAAACAATGATTTAGAATATAAATTATTATATTTCTTACTAAGTTATAACTTCGTAGGATTACTGGGATCAATCTATAAACTTGATTTCAAGAACGTTAAATTTAGCAATTATTTTGTAAAAATATGGGATGTACTTCATAGTAAGATGTGATAGATATTGAAATTTCAGTTTCTTTTCATTAGGTCTTTATAGCTTAACTTAAGAATTTTTTAGTTTTAAAATCGTTAAAAATTATAATATAAAATAAAATTAGAAATATGATTATGATTTAAATAATCTCCTAACTTTATGATAGTTTTGAAATAAGTTTCAAGTAATAAAAACATTTATAATTAAATATAAAAACAGTGATACATAAATTTATTATTTTTAAATAACTTTCAAATGTACGATAAATGTATAACTAAATATAACAATGGTTCTACATAAATTTATAACTAACTATAAAAAGTATATTTTTATAAAATTAAATTAATTTAATTTTAAATTTTGTAAATAGTTAAAAAATTAAAAATTTATGTCATAGATTAATTTTATTTTAAATAAACTAAATTTAATTTGAAGATGATGATGCATACAATTAATCTCCACTTATATTAATTTTGGCTTATCCAAGCTTAAGAAGGATAGTACTTGGTTTACATTAAAATCTTGTTTTTGTGCTCAAAAAGCTTTCTAGGCTGATTATAGTTTTGGAAAGTTAGGAGTTAACAACGGTTTGTATTGTAACAAATACTATAAAACTCAGATGTAATGTGGATGTAAGCAAGACACTCTAACAAAAAGTAATTTTCTATAAAATTCATGAGATTTTATTTTAATCTTGACTATATTAATTGTATTATATAAACTAGTTACTACCAACTTCACAATTAAACTATTCATCATTTAACAACAATTATCACTAATATTCTATTTACTTATTTATATCGAGTAACCGCACACATTCCACTTTAATGATACATATTCTTAATATTTATTTGCAATATAAGTTGTTATCTCAATAATAAAGTACTCAGCTTTTAAATGCCACTAAAGTATTTTAATGGCATTTGAATGAAGTAGAAAACTAGTTTATACCATGAATAAAGTTCTAAAAGCTCTAAAGACTACGACTTATCCTTAAAGGTCTTTATCCTTAAAGTATAATGAATAGCCAAAATAAAACAGCATGTAGTTCCAACATATGATTTATACATCAATTTAGAGTACCAAACTCTCTTTGTTTGTGAGACAAAAGATCTGTCCCTACATTGATGTATTAAATTGTAATGTTATAGCTGTGTTACCGACATCATGGCCTTGTGTCATTTGGGTTCATTGATACTAAACACTTTAAAAGACGCACAGTATGCAGAAGGTCAAGAGACTCGTTATAAAATGGAGGTTTTCTAAGATCTGTAAATATAAAGATGCCCTGAGCGATAGAGAAAGAAGATATCTGCTTGCCGAATCTTCAGCGCAGTACTGTAAAAGCAGTCCATGTCTAAATGGCGGGACATAGTGACATGGTGAGGAGCTTCCTTCGTTTAGCTGTGGAGGAATTCCTCATTAAAGATTTCATTTACACGTTTGAGCAACGGCTTGCAGAACAACAGGAAGAATATGTGGATCTTCGAGATGTAGTTAGACGCTATGACGGGGAACCGGGGCGTGATAATCCATTGTTTCGTAGCGCCTGTCTTAACTATGGAGATGTACTCTTCGACAACTGGAACCCCCGCTTGTATCAACGAATCCAATCCATCATTCAAGGCGAAGGGCGATTTTTACCATTAGAACTTTATGCATCCCTTGATTGGCGTCTGGAAGGTATCATACATAGAAGACATATAGCATTGAATAACCTCGTAGACTTTACAGCTGGCCCTAGCCATCTTTCCGACCAACTCACAAGAATGCTTCTAGAGTTGCCTTTGATTCAAGCTGAGCTTACGGGGAACCAACAACAATATGCAGGCCTGTAAAGTGCATGTTTCATTTTTCTTGATTACCCATGTATTCGTTGGGTTTTTCAGTCGAAACATGGAATTCATGGTTATATGTTTTCAATATATGATAGAGCTTAATCCAACAATTTAAGCTACTGGAGACTATTATTGTGTTTTACTCCAAAACCTGCTCGCATGTTTATAATCTTAGATTGATATTTAAACCATTTTAGAGGCACTAAAGATTCATTGAGCGTTTGAAAGAACGCAAATAATTTATTTTTATTTTATAATTTCAATGTACATTTTATTCAAATCTGGATTGGATTTTTTGAAAGTGACAAAGGCAATGTGTTTTTGGTATAGATGCAACATAACAATTATTTTATTATTTTATTTAGACATATTTTAATAGATAAAATATCATTATTTAATCTAGAAATTGATTAAGAAATTCATTGATGTTTTTTAGGTTTTTTTTTTAAATTGTAATTTTAAAAATATTATTATCAAATATTCATTAAGTAGTTAAGTTGGTCATATTACTTAAAATTAGTGCCCTATAGTATTCTGTGACCCATGGTATTTACTTATAGTTTTGCAGTTATATAGGATGTGCTAATCTTTAACAAATTTTCTATTAACATTATAATTGTAAATATACTTAAATATATTTTTTATAATATTATACAAATTTATTAACTATTATGTTGTTATATCACGACTAATTTTCATTTTCGGTGGATTTTGCATGTATTCTTTGGCGATTAAAACCTACATACATCATACCTAGTGGGGCTGCATTATCCTGCAGCACGCTCCCTTATTCATTCTTTGGCTTCTGAGAGTGCAAACATGGTTAAATTGAACAACATAATCTATTTTTTTACTAGCATACCTTCTAAGCAGGTCAAATGAAACACCGAAGAAAACTTTGATATGTTTTAAAAAATGAGAGAAAGTTGTGTAGATAATATAAGTTTATGTGATGAAAGCAAGTCTAGGAAAATAATTGAAAACAAGTTACATCAAACTTCTAAATGGCGACACAAGTGAAAAATAAGTTTCATCCAAATTGATTTGTACATTAAGTTTTTAAATTTGATAACATTCTTTGAATAAGTCAATGTTTTGGTCTCCATCCTTTGAATGGCAATGGAATCTTACAAAGCAAAAAAGTCCAAAAATCCAAGGGGCATAGTTATAGGAGTTTTCTAAAACCCTAGACTTGGAGGAACTATACCTTTGAAAGTGAGACCTCATACATGGCCTAGAGGTGGAGAGACTATACCTTTGAAATTTGAACTATGAGAGACATCAAAATTTCTCCACATAATAATTTGCACAAGCCACACCATTTTTCTTATCAACCATTCCAGTGGGTCCTCTTATAATCTCATGTATTGAAGATCATTGAATGAGAGAATAAGGTTTATAGGTATTGAAGATCATTGAATGAGAGAATAAGGTTGACAAGTGAAGAAAATATTTTGTTTCAAGTTCTTAATATCCCAAGTCAAACTTCGATAGTATATAGTCACTATGCCCATTAGTAGCTTGTTGCTTAATTTTCATGACCTAATGAATACAAGAGCCAACTCCCTTCTTCTCACATATTGTAGCTCACGGAGCACAAGTTTTGATATAGGTAAGAATTCCATTAAATTTCTTTTTACCTTTTCTCTTCACACATAATTACTTCCTTCTGTTCAGTCTTTTTCACTTACAAAAATACATTTATAAAATAAAAGAGATCCAAATACCATCATTTATACTTTAAGCTTTTAAATCTCATTTATTATTATTCGTGAAAAAATTAAAATTTAAATCCTTTATCTTCTTCTTTAAACAAAAATTATTTCTTTTAAATAAGAACCGACATATTTAATAAAATGATAAAAACAATGTCTTTTTTTTTAAACAAAATTTATTTCTTTCAAATAAGAATATATATTTAGTCAGATAATTTTGATTTCGAATTATAAAAACAAGTTTTATATGTAGAAGAAATCTTAATTTAGCATGGATTTTTTCTTCTTGAAACAAAATTTATTTTAGATAAATACTAGCAGATTTAATAAAATAATAAAAACAATATATGTTTGGTCAAATAATTTTAATTTCCAATTATAAAAACAAGTTTTATGAAATCTTAATTTAGTTTGGATTTATACTCGTATGGAAAAGGTCAAAAGACTGCAATCCTTGTCCTTTTTTTAAACAAAATTTCAATTAAGTTATGAAAAAAATAATTTTGATTTCCAATTATAAAAAACAAGTTTTATGAAATCTTAATTTAGCATGGATTTATACTCATATGGAAAGTGAAAACATTGTAATCCTTGTCTTTTTCTTCAAACAAAATTTCAATTAAGTTATGAAAAAAATTAAAATATAATTTTTTTTGTCTTCATGAAACAAAATTTCTTTTAAGTAAGATCCAAAGATATATTTATAAAATAAAAGGATCTAAATACCATCAATTATACTTTAAGATTTTAACTCTTATTTATTATTATCCTTGAAGAAATTAAAATATAAATCCTTTTTCTTTTTTCTTGAAACAAAATTTCAATTAAGTTCTGAAAAAATTAAAATATAAATTCTCACTCTTCTTCTTGAAACAAAATTTCTTTCTTTTAGATAAGAACTAACAGATTTAACAAAATTTATTTTACGTAAAAACCAAAAGGTTTAATAAAATAATAAAAACAATCTATGTTTGCTCAAATAATTTTGATTTGGAATTATAAAAAAAAAGTTCTAAATGAAGAAGAAATCTTAATTTAGTTTATGAAAAAATTTCAATTAGTTTATGAAAAAATGAAAATATAAATTTATGTCTTCTTGAAACAAAATTTATTTTAGGTAAGAACCATCATATTTAATAAAATAATAAACAAAATCTATGTCTACTGAAATAATTTTCGTTTGGAATTATTAAAAACAAGTTGTATAAGCACAAGAAATATTAATTTAGCATGGGTTTATACTGGTATGGAAAAGATGAAAAGACTCTAATCCCTTGTCTTTTTCTTGAAAAAAAATTCAATTAGGCTCTCCAAAAAAATAAAATATAAATTCTCTCTTTCTTGAAACAAAATTTCTTTTAGATAAAAACCAACAAATTTAATAAAAACAATCTACGTTTCTTCAAATAATTTTTATTTGGAATTATAAAAAACAAGTTCTATATGCAAAAGAAATCTTAATTTAGCATGGATTTATACTTGTATGGAAAAGCTAAAAAGACTATAATCCCTTGTCTTTTTCTTGAAACAAAATTTCAATTAGGTTTTGAAAAAATTAAAATATAAATCCTTATCTTCTTCTTCAACCAAAATTTATTTTCAATAAAAGCCAACAAATTTAATAAAATAATAAAATCAATCTTTGTTTACTCAAATAATTTTGATTTGGAATTATAAAAAACAAATTCTATATGCAGAAGAAATCTTAATTTAGCATGGATTTATACTCGTATGGAAAAGCTGAAAAGATTGTGTTCATAATATAGTTTAAAAGTTGAACTTCGCTTCACGTGAATTGCCCTCTCTGTGTGAGGTTAGGGTCACTACTCCCAGATTCCAATTGCAATGCATTGATCAAATGCATAGTCTATATGCCACAAACAGACCAACATTAAAGAAAGACATGAAATAAGAGTTATTTAATCTTCCAGTTGTTCTTTTTCGATGTTTTTCTTATATTTTCACAGCGAAACAAAATAGCTTCTATCAAATCTATGTGGTCACTAAAATTTGAAAACTATTGGGTTAGTTTCGAGTTGCTTTCTAATATAAGGTTTTTATAATGAAATCCATAACATTTGGCAGTCTCGGGGCTAGGCGTCTGTGACTCAATATCAGTTCGATTTCGAAGTTTAGAATGTGATGGTTTTATGTTAACCAACTCAAAAACTCATGAAAATTGTAACCATGGAGTGTATTTTCCTAATGGGTACACTATTCCATCATTTTGCATAGCTTAGCACACCATGAATATGCTTTCTCTGAGGTGATGTGCAATTTCCTCATCAATTTTGTTTAGTTAGATCAATTAACTCTGAATTTGAAGTGGCGTTTTTTAAGATTTTGCAATGGGTTTATTATCCTTCATTCTCCACGACCATATTAACTAATTACATCTATGCATTTTCAACAAATTTATATGTTTGAAGTAAATCTGTTAAAGAATTTTTCCATGAGTTTGCCTCCTGAGAAATCCCATCAAAGGGATATTTCATCAAGTGGATATGAGTTTTGATGGGGAGCCTCACCAGATCCAACCATAAGTAAAGGACCCACCAACACAACTACTCTACCACTAGCATCAGTCCTACCTTGATAGCTATTTTTGTAGTTCTAGGAAGGTCTTTAGTGGTGGTAAGTTAGTACAAGATTTTTTCCAAGTATTCCAAACCTTCTCAATGGAGAAATTTTCTCAGAAGGAGATGTAGGAGTTTGGACTCTGAAGATAATATACAAGTCGATGCTTATTCACTGGAAGGATTCCAAGACCCAGAAGATTGGAAGATAATTACTCAATCATATGGCCTGGATGAAGTTGTGATGAGATCCATTACTCTCTGTAGATTCACTAAAGCAGAGAAGTGCATAGACAACATCGAGTGTGTAATTTTTCTGGTTGAGATTCAAGAGAATAAGGCTCTCGGGATTCTTCCAAAATGCAGCCATGCATTCCATGTTAACTGCAATGATAGATCCAATATTGTGTATCATGTATTTAGAAAACCCCTTTGTCCTTCCCACGACATCCCGAATACATCCTAGTCTGGAACATGGTATGGCTGGGGTTGTGCACGATATTTTTAGATCAAAAGACTCAGGTGCCACTAGAGCTAGAAATAATGCAAAAATAATGAATAATCGGGATTGTAAAGAGAGTGGGGACACAGGACTGCAACGCACAGGCTCAAATTTAGAAACTGAAGGCTTTAACGAGTATGCTAATGGGCCTAATTCGAGCAGTATAATATTGGAAGTAGGGGGAGATGAATTTATCGTAGGTGCTCAAGGAGACCTAATAATTGAAAACTCACCATTACGTGAATTATCGACCACTTTATCAAGATCATATTCATTTGGATCTTGAGGGATTGATCCCATATTTTGGATTCTCTTCCCGATACAGATAGTACTACATCACCATGGAGATACAGGAGGACTTTCAGATGGAGCAAGACGTTTCGTTCACCATTCAATTTGAAGGTACTATTAGCATTAAATCCAAGAGGATTAAAGTCATTGTTTTTTGCGAGGGGATCATGATCATCTTCAACCAATTTTCCTTCAATGTTTGCACTTTCACCTACTAGAGATTACTACAACAACAACACATGTTCTATGAGGATTACATGCATGCAGGTTTAACAAAAGTAAGAGGGGGATCCTGGCTGATGCATCTTCTTCTCATTGTACATGGGTGATGGATCCTTTGATCCAACATTTTTCACTTCACAGTTTCTTCTTGCCATGCCACTAACCGGTTAAGATTGCAAGCTAAGGTTTGAATCAAGATGGGTAGTCCTCGAGGAAAGAGCTGAATCCATAAACCCGAGTGAGGTCACACCCATACCTAAAGACCTGCGTGCCGCATGGTTGGAAAGTGGAGCCATGGGTTGTCAACCAGAAGCCCCTTAAATAACACCTTCGGTGTAATTACAAGAATGTTTTCATGTGTAAAACTATTATGCAAGTAAGAGATATAACCAATATAATTTGAATGTAAATATTTGGATACTTATGTAAAATAAAAAAAATTATATAGAGAGAGAGATAGAGTAATGCTTGGTTGTATAATTTTAAATTATTGATTTATATATAAAAGTATAAAAAGAGAATTTAAAATAGTAATGTACAAGTTATCTATCTATCTATATATATTGTCAATTATATGGCGGTCTATTGGTGGGGCTAGATTAATTTTATTCCATTCACCTAGGTTTAATTCCTACATTTTTTGGCTTAGATGTTTGGCTAACAATTTTCTCGACCTACCGACCTACGAAATGTGGATAAATTTGTTGAGATTTATTGTCTGTGTGAGATATTTTCTCCATCTTATTTCGTCCGAGTTCCGTATTGCCATAGCAAGATAAACTCAAGTAAGCTAACATTCATCATGCATCAGTGTAATTAAAAAAGGCTTTTTTAAAAAGGTAATCTTGTCCATCGTGTCACGCTACATATAATCATCATTAAAGTTTTCATGCAAAAAACAATTTTCTAACTAATGAGCCTTCATATCGCTCTATTTTCTTCTTTATCGATAATGTCCACCTTGCAATTCTGGTTTATATAACTGAAATTAATCTGCAAAAAATCCTTCTTGTAAAGGCGTGTGATAACATTCAAAAACGTTATCATTTTGCATGTCGGCCACCTCCAACTTCTATTTTCTAGTTGTATCCCTTCTTTTGAAAGAGAATATGCAGTGGTGTTGCTTTCTCTGTAGACACAAGGACAAGTAAATGTGTCAAAAGAACTTCTGAGCCACAAAAAGCTCTTTCAGCAAATCTAGAAGAAATATATTTTGACGTTTTTGTGATTTGTTTGTCCAGTTTATAACATTCTTTGAGTCACCATAGAGTTGAATTTTTGGCAACACTTTTCCTTTGCGAAACAACGTAACAACTTTGATGCCATTAACTTAACATAATTGTTTTCTCCTTCTCTGAGACCCATTTAAATTTTATAAAATACGTTTTCTAGAAGATAAAGAATAGTAGCTCCACCACATCTATTGTTTTGGGAAGCGCAATAAAATAAAGACCACGGTTCATCTTTGTTTATTTATTCTCGCTGAATAGGACCACGGTTCATCTTTGTTTATTTATTCTTGCTGAACTATTCTCGGGGAAGGGGTGTGTTTTTGTTGGGAAAAGTGTGTGAGATATCTAGGCTATGTGTGACAATCAATCGTCGGACTGGAAGTTTATCTTGGAAAGTTTCTTTGTTTCTTGCAATCCAAACTCCCCACAAGACAAGGAAAGGCAGTCACATGATGTTTTTTGTCACTGCAGGAAAGCTCCAACTTTTCTTCTACATTTTCCGCCCGCCCATATTGAGATGTTTTTTATCCTTCTAAGGAATTTCCATAAACTTGAGTGTTGAAATGACATTTGAAAAAAATGATGTGTGTTATCTTCTTCGCTATCTCTGCACATATCACACCAGCCCAGAGCTTCCATCCTTCCTTTTAGTTTGTCCCATGTACGTATTTTCCTTGAAAGGACACACAACATAAATTATTCGGGTGTTAAGGGACATTTCGATTTCCACACCCCCTTCCACCACTAATTTAAAACCTCATCATGACCAACAATTTATAGCTTTGAGTAGCCCAATTTTGGTGTCCAAGTTCTATGCAGAGAATCCACCCAAATGAGCTTATCAGAGTTATTTATTAGTATGACCTAAGAGGTTCGAAGTACCCTTCAATATGAGCTCCAAATCTCATGATATTCTACCGCTATTTCCAGAGTGAACGCACATCTCTATCCTTTACCCCTCAAAGTTGTTCATTCTGGATCCACAATTTGATCAAGGTGAGTGGTATTTCGTCGATGTAGATGGTTCACAATTGGACGGGGCGTAATGTGAGAATTTCGATACCCCAACCAAGGATTTACCCCAATTCTGACCTCCATTTCCAATTTTCCATGCTAAGAAAAAGAGCCTCTCTCCTATGGGGTCAAGGGTAAGGAATGCACTCTCTCTATCTTGGTGTATTCAAGCAACTAACTAATATATTTTGTTCTTCGGGTTCTCTCTAATATCCACTTTCCTATTATTCTTTATCTACTAGATCTAAATTCTAATACCTACAATTCTTGTCTTACATACTATCATAAGACCTCTTCTATCAGGTGGAACAATTTTAACAGAGCTTTCAAGATTACTAAAATTACATGTTGAGATTTGTTTGGGTTACATATCCATTCAATTAGCAATAATGGGCAATATATATTTATTTTGTACAACCTCAATCCATAAATTGTTTATCGATAGGAACCTCCAACCCAATTTTTTCCGCCAATGCTTTTGAAAATTTGAAAATGTCCTCCATACCCTATCCTCCCAAGACTTTAGGTTGAGCTAATTTGTCCGATGGAACCCATGGGGTGACCGCATTTTCGTTTTTCCCACTCCAAATAAGTCTTGCACATATTCTTCTTAGTTTTTCCATACACCCTTTTGGTATCTAGGAGAATGACTTTTTCCGATATCGGAAGTGCCTCTAGAAATGATTTTACTATCACGAGTCTTCCCGCTCTACAAAGACACATGTAACTCCAACATATCAATCATTTTCCCAACCTCGTAATTATCCAGTTCCAATATTCTCTCTTATAGCTTATTCCTATATTTTCTTTAGTATGATTCAAATCCTCTTTCTCTTTTTCCTTTTTTCCTTTTGACCATTGTTGGACAACTCTCTTTTTCTTAGTTATATTTTTTATGGAGCGTAGAACTACAAGAGTCTCTTACCCTTGAGTAAAAGGAAAAGGATCCATGTGTTCATTATGAGCTGCACACACTCTTCACCTTTAAATGGCTATTCACAAAACTTGGAAGGACCTACGTGTTTTTTCCATCCCCTTACGCTTCCAACAAGATTGGTTCATGATACGAAATAGTAGGAATCATATATATAGAAGACATGTAGCGTTAAATAACCTCGTAGACTTTACAGCTCGCCCTAGCGAACTTTCTGATCTACTCACAAAAATGCTTCTACGGTTCCATTGATACCATGTATTCATGGGTTTTTCAGTCCAAACAGGGAGTTCATGGTTGTATGTTTTCAATATATGATACATGTTAATCCGGCAATTTAATCTATGGTGAGTATTATTGTTTGACTCCAAAACCTACTCACATGTTTTTAATCTTAGATTGATATTTAAACCATTACAGCGACCCTAAAAAATTTGAGAGAACATAAATTATTTTTTTATTTTTTTACACCTAAAGCATTTTCCCTATGAAGATGCAGTCTCAAAAGATTTCTGGTTTGCTCCGTTATCCGTCTCACTCTAAATTTGGGGAGATTTTGGACTCTAAAGTTTTACTATTTACATATCGAAATAAAAACAAAAATGTTTTACATGTAAGAACATGCCATTCTTGTTCAAATTTTCTCATCTTATAGTATGATGCTTTCCCGCATTTGTTGAAGCATGGAGTACAAGAAATCCTCCACTTGCAAAACAGTCAAAGAGCTCTTAAGTAATCACATTTAAATATTATATAGTAATCACAGAATACTAGGGTTGGATTCCTCAAATAATGACAGAATACAAAATACTGCCACTTAACTTTGAAATGTATTAGTTAAATCAATCTAAATTAATTGTCATTTTCAACATCAACTTCGCAATACATTGGTTAAATACTTCAAAATTAATATTTTTGAAAACTTCAATACTTACTAACATCAACTTCCAAGATTAACATGAATGTGAACTCATCATATAATATTGAACTTGAAGTTGAGAATAGATTGGTTAAATAAAATCTTAATTTAATTCAAAATAAGGATATTTCTTAACTTCAACTTGAATATCTGATAATAACATCAATCCGCACTCATCCTTCTCGATGAATATCATGAGTCTGGAGCCTCCACTAATCATACTTAATTTATCTTTTTATTGAATCATGAATCAGAGCTCATAATATATTTTTTAATCTAATGGGATTTGATTAAGATCCTAGCTAATATTGGAGGAGTCACAGATTAATTATCAGAGCTTTAGGTACTGTAATGGCAAATGATGGATTTGTTCCAGGTCGTTTCACTATCTAAATGGGAGTAACCTGAAACATGAAAAGATTCCAGTAACAACACCGATTCATAATATTAGTTTATACTAATAATATTATGTCCATTCATAATATTAGTTTGTATTAATAATATTATTTACACGACTCTTAATTAATATTAAAATATAAATCAATATTATTTATATGACTCAAATAATATTAATATAATATCAATGTAGAGTGTTTAAAGTAAAAGCGGAGTGCAGAACCAAGATAGTGAAGAATTGCAACTTTCGTATTCTTAAGTGGAAATCAGAAACCGGAAAAGTGTGAAAGTGCAAGAACCTGTTTCGTAAGTGGAGGATCCGACTTCGCAATCGGAAACTGAAATCAAAAATCATGAATGTGTGACACTTTGGAAATTTGGAAGGTGTGAGAATGCGAAAGACCATAAATATTTAGTGTCGGCAACTTAGTAGTGTAAAAACTATAAATATTTAGTGTGCACAACTTAGTAGTGTAAAAACTATAGAATTTAGAAAAACTATTCAAAAGAACATAACTATAGAGATATTTCATAAATTTATTAATACTAAATAAGCCACAAATCTACATTATTATGCATATGAGAAACTATTTTTTTAATGTTTGATGGATTTGTCTCATTTTTTTTTAAGCTTAAGATATTTAAATTTGTTATTTTTTTAAGGAAACATGAAATCCTTTTTAATTTATTTATTTATTCAAAAGCAAGTTAAGAATATAATTGTTTGAAAAAGAGTAATTCTAAAATAGTTGATAATAATATAATAAAGAATTTGATTTAATATTTTATATTCTTAATATTTATAAATATATTTTAATAATTTAAATATAAAATATATCAACAAATTATGTAATTTAATTGTTTTTTCTTAAAATAAATTAGGGGATTCTTTGCTTTAAAATATAAAAATAAATAAATTAGAGGCTCAAAGTTGAGGTAAATTTAGATTGGAAGCTTCCAAATTTTAATATTATATCTAGTTAGAGGTTCCACATAAAAATATTATTAATATTTTATTTTTTAAATATTTATTAAGTATTAATGGAATATTATATTGAAAATTTATAAATATTAATATATAATAAAAAAATTACACAATGTAAGAAACCAATAATTTTTATAAATTAAAAATTATTTACAAACATACTTAATCTCATCACTTTCATAAAATATACACATAAATCATGATCTTGAAAACAATGTCATTAATATGATTCAATTCCATAATATGTATACAATAAATAATTTATGAGTATATTAAGACGTTATGATTATTTAATAATTCATTGAAATTATTGTAAATTTTGAATTTAATTTGTTAGGTTTTATTTTTTATTTTTCTTGAACTAAAAGTTTCATCTTTCTCCAAGGTAGAGTTTCTGCAAAGCCGAATGCATAAAGGTAAATTGATAAACCAATTAGCAGTTTACCTTTGATACTTTCAATTTACCTTTCCCCTGAGGAAAGTAGAATACTGTTTTTGCTTAAGAATTTTATATGATTTTATGAGAACTAAAATATTGCTAATGTTAATGTTGATATTGATCTTACAAAATTATTTATTAACATTATAGATTAAAATATAAATTTCAAATAAGCATATATATTACTATTTTTTAATTTTTATTTCATTGTTTGTTTTTATTTAATCACTTTTTAGAACATAATATGTTCTTTGTTGTTTAAATTTATTGTTCTTGTGGATTTCAGTGTATTTTCTATTGTTATTTCATTGATCGATAAACAAAATAAAGATCCAAAATTTTAAGAAAATGTAACGTGATTAAATGAAAAAAAACAGTGACTCTCATCCCGCAAATTTAAACCAATTTTAAACCAAACTACTTCCCTCAAAATACACTTTCATAAACCACTCTTAAAATATAAAATAAAAATAAACATTCTTTTAATTCCATTCTACTCGATTTTTCATTTTTTTTGTGGTTAACTTGTATAGCCACAATTTAACATGAAACAACTTCATTGAGCCACCAACTCTGTTGATGAGGGACCTCGAGAAATTGAAATGAACTACACGTAACTCCGTCAAGAGTGAATGAGAGTGCCCTAGAGTTTTGTTGATTAGTGAAATTATGAAATGAAAAGTGCCTCAAGAAATGGAATGAAAAAATGGAATGAGCCACGTAGATAATCAAAATTATGAAATCAACAATGAAATAAGACAAGATATCGAAAACCAACATTTAACATTACTGCCACTTAAGTTTGAACTGTATTAGTTAAATCAGTCTAAATTAATTGTCGTTTTCAACATCAACTTCGCAATACATTGGTTAAATATTTCAAAATTAATATTTTGAAAACTTCAATAGTGACTAACTTCAACTTCCAAGATTAAGATGAATGTGAACTCATCATATAATATTGAACTTCAAATTGAGAATAGATTCCATGTTAAATAAAAGCTTAACCTAATTCAAAATAAGGATATTTCTTAACTTCAAGTTGAATATATGATAATAACATCAATCCGCACTCATCCTTATCGATGAACATTATGAATCTGGAGTCTCGACTAATCATAAGTATTTTTCTATTTACTGGGGATTTTACCGGGGATTCAATCTGAATCATGAATCAGAGCTCATAATATATTTTTTTAATCTAATGGGATTTGATTAAGATCCTATCTGATATTGAAAGAGTCGCAGATTAATTATCAAAGCTTTTCGTAGTCTAATGGCGGATTATGGATTTGTTCTGAGTAACCCGAAACATGAAGAGATTCCAGTTACAACACAGGTTTATTAGTTTGTATTAATAATATTATTTACATGACTCTTAATTAATATGAAAATACAAACCAATATTATTTAGACAATATTATTTTCATGACTAAAATAATATTAATATAATATAAATGCAGAATGTGTAAGCCAAGAGTAGTGCGATTCCAGGATAGTGAAAAATTGCAAATTTCAAAATTCCAAAAACCGATTTCGGCATCCTGAACCGGAAAAACGAAAATAAAAAAGCCTGAAAGTGAGTGACCCTGTTTCGTAAGTGGAGGAGCTGACTTCAACAATCCGAATCGAAAATCAGAAATCAAGAAGGTGTGAGAGCTTCGCCAATAGGGAAGGTGTGAGAGTGCAGAAAACCATAAATATTTAGTGTCGGCAACTGAATAGTGTAAAAACTAAAAAATTTAGAAAAACTATTCAGAGAAACATAACTCTATAGATATTTGATAAATTTATTTAATACTAAATAAGCGATAAATATACATTATTATGCATATGAGAAACTATTTATTTTGAGGTTTGGTGGATTTGTCAAATGTTTTTTTTTTAAGTTTAAGATATTTAAACTTGTTAATTTTTTTAAAGTAGCATGAAACCCCTTTTATTTACTTATTTATTCAAAAGTAAGTTAATAATATAATTGTTTGAGAAAGAGTAATTCTACAATATATGATAATAATATGATTAAAGATTCATTTAATATTTTATATTTTAAATATTTATAAATATATTTTAATAATTTAAATATAAAATATAGTAACAAATTGTAACTTAATTATTTGTTTTTAAAATAAATTAGGAAATTCTTTGCTTAAAAATATAAAAATAAATAAATTAGAGGCTTCAAGTTGAGGTAAATTTAAGTTGGAGGCTTCTAAATCTTAATATTATATCTAGTTAGAGGTTAAGAAAAGCATTTTATTTTTATTTTTAATTAAAAAATGTTAAATATTAATGGAATATTATATTGAAAATTTATAAATATTAATATATAATAAAAAATCACAAAATATAAGAAACTAATAATTTTATAAATTAAAAATTATTTATAAAATATCCTTAATCTCATTACTTTCATAAAATATTGACATAAATAATGATCTTGAAAATTTTGCAATCAATATGCTTCAATTCCATAATATGTATACAATAAATTATTTTTGAATCTATTGAAACTTTATTATTACTTAATAATTCATTCAAATTATTGTAAATTTTGAATTTAATTTGTTAGGTTTTATTTTTTATTTTTCTTAAACGAAAAGTTTCACCTTTCCTTCTAAGATAGAGTTTTTGCAAAGTGGAATGTGGGAAGGTAAATTGATAAATCGATTATCAGTTTAACTTTATTGGAAAGCGGAATGCGGAAAGGTAGATTGATAAATTGATTATCATATTACCTTTCCGTTTTTCGCATTCCAAAGCAAAAGCTCAAAGCAAAATATTGTTTTTGTTAAAAAATTTTAAATGATTTTATGAGAACTAAATTATTGTTAATGTTAATGTTGATATTGATCTTACAAAATTATTTATTAACATTACACATTAAAATACAAGTTTCAAATACACATATATATTACTATTTTTTACTTTTATTTCGTTTTTTTCTTTTATTTAATCACATTCCAAAACATAATAATTTCTTTGTTAATTCTTGTTTAAATTTATTGAACATAATATGTTCTTTGTTCAAACAAATATATTGTTCTCGTTGATTTCTGTGTATTTTCTATTGTTATTCAATTGATCCATAAACAAAGCAAAGATCCGAAATTAAAAAAAAATGCAACCTGATTAATTTGTTGTCAATGTAAGCAAATACCTTGGAGGAGATAGTAGGATTCCACTTGGTTGTTTATTATACTACCTAGTCTTTATGAAAAAATGAACTTTGATATTTCCTCTTGGGTAGAATATCACCCTACCCTTGCCTTCCACCCCTGTCAAGGAATAATACTACTATGGTGGTCATTTTTAATTATTTTAATCATCATAATATGCAACAAACTAATTTGAATCATCTCATGGAGACAATCATTGAATTGATGGTGTGGTGTATAATATGTACAAAATGAAGGATCAAAGAACCATTCGAATGTGCATTTCTCAATTGCAAGTAAGATATGAGATAAAACACTAAAATTCACATATTTGAAATCAATGTTTAGTTCCATAAAATTTTAATTGACATTTAAGAGAATCAAGAATCACAATTATGGAATTGAAATTCTCACGTTTGGAATTAAAAACTTCATTTATGAGATAAGAAGTCATTCCTTTTTCATCAAAAATCACAAATTTTGAATTGAAAAACACGCTTTTTAATCGAAAATCACGCTTTTTAATTAAAAACCACACTTTTTTACTTGAAAATCACATTTGTTGATATAAAAAAAACACCTTTTGAATAAATAAAAAAATGCACTTTTCAAATAAAAAGTTACACTTTTTGAATCCATAATATTATTTTTGGGGTTCGAAATGATTCTAAAATCGTTCTTTTGGAATATGAAATCGCACTTTTCACACGCATTTTTGCACTTTTTCAACATGATTTTGCAGTGATAAAGGTTGTTTTTCGGTGTTTGAAGCATGATTGTGCACCTTTTTAGTCAAGACTCTCCCTACTATGTCTAGATTTAATGAAATGGGAATTCTAATTCAAGTACAAAATATTTATACTTATTCTTGTATTCCATGAAGGCATCTAGCATTCTTAGTAGGGTGATATGAGATGGCATATTCTCAATAAGTACTTACATTATGGCATATGAAATAACTCCTACTTGTTGTATGGTTTTCACATGAGTTGTAAGTGATATTTCATTTTGTTTAAACTTTCAATATGTGCTTTGTGGTGATTTTGTAAGATTTTGTTTCTCGTTTAAATAGGGTTTAAATAGGATTTATATAAAAAATATTGAAGAGTTATGAGTTTGATTAGGAGCATTTGTATGGATCTTTAGTATTTCAATGGTCTTTTGTATAATTAGATCCAGAACAATACCATGTATATTTGAAAGTGAGGGTTTTACCTCATAGATTGATTTTTTTCAACTATAACCCTAGGTCCTTGTGTGTTGTTAGTGCTCTAGTGCTTCATTATTATAGTTTTGAAAAAAAAAATGTTATTAAATTCCTTGAAATATGGAAATTATCTTACAATAAAACCAAACAATGTATTATAAAGTAAATAAATAGGCAACATGTTACTGTAATTCCATGGTATTTCTCTTTCAATGTTATAACGAGTTTAATATCTCATTAGAGGACTTGGTCGATACATTATATTTGATTGTTTATAATGTGTAATAGATGTCCCTCTAAGGATCTTTGATTATTTTTTAAAGTCTTATATTTTAGTTTTGCTTTCCATATATTTTTACTTCAACACATGTTTCCTTTCCATGGTTATGTTTACTATTTTATTTCTACATCTGTATGAAATTCAAGGGTATTGATTTCAGAAGAGTTCAAAGGTGAAATACATTCCCACCATTCTTCATTAATAAATATTCCCTGGTTGTAAATCCTACATTGATATTCTTGAACCACGTTTATGTAAGTTTTTGTAGCATGGGATAGTTGGGTATATTCTTTTATTAAAATTGTTAAAGCATCATTAAATTTATTAAACATATAAGCATAATTAAACATAAATATACTAGAATTACCATATTATGAGTTGTATACATATCTGTATATTAGTATTGTTGTTTAAGGTGAACACTTAAGCTAGGTGAATGCTCATTTCTTAATGTACATGTAATGAAAATAAAACCTAGATGGAAAAATATTTATTTGGATAAGAAAATCAAAATATCTTATTCTATCCTAAAGGGGTACTAAGAGGAACGAACATAATGTTACCTTATTTTGAAATGGATTAATTTGTACCAGAATCCTATCATTTTGTTCTTCTTGTAGTTTTACTTTCTTTACTGACCTACTTTTGGTTAAAGAATATGGATGTCAACTTTTACCACGCAAATTTATTGTCACATTAAAGTTTTGAAAAATTATTATGTATCCAAAAAAGCAAACAAAACGGGGCTCCATTTTATTACAAAGTAGGCTCTTTGATATTAAAGCCATGCAAATAGTTAATCCCAATATGTTTATGCTCACTTCTATCGGGGTTTTATTTCAAGTACTAATACTTGAAAAGTTAAATTTTATTTCATTATTTTACAAGATTTTATTATTTTGTTAAATATTTGCCTAGATTCTACAAGATTTCTTAATCCCATAAAAGATTCACCAAAATATTGTATATGCATCTTATATTATCGTTAAAATAGCCTTAATTTGTTTCCATGTATTATGGGGATTTGTCCATTTATTACAGATATAAATTTAGGCGGGTTTTTCAAATTTTTGCTATGTCTATCAGTACACTTTGATATGTATGCAATTGTTTACTTCACACATCAATTTGGTGATATCTATTCTCACAACACGTAAATATTAAAAATAATCAAGTTGTGTAAATTCAATACCAAATTAATTTGAATCCATTTTTTTCATTAGAGTTCAATTGTTGGATATTTTTTTTCTCTATGAGATAGATCATGGAATTTGGTGGGACCTAAATAATGAGTACTGAAGGTGGAAAACAAAAAGAAGGTTACAAACAATTATAAAGTGTTATATTACTGGATCAATAAGCACAACAACAAAATCCTTGGAAGAAACCGTAATAAATTTTGGTTCTTTGAAACCATGTTACTGATAAATAATTAATAATCCTCTAATTAAAATGAATACAACCTATCCACTCCTTCCTTTGGAATTTGTTCTACCACCCATTAAGAATACTTTAAGGATATAATTAGGTACTTAATGTATAAGAACAATATAATCACCCTTAAGCATGTGGGATTTCCTAATATTTCTTGTAAATGCCACTAAGTGGATATTAAAAATCCAAATTTTTAACTCAACTTTGAAGGTTGAATAATAAAGCATCTCTTAATTATAATATTGATACCATAAAAAAACAATCAAAAACTAAATTTAAACAAAAATTTGTGGTACAATGGAGAAATTTGGAATAAGGGAAATCTAACATGTTCTAAGGAGATCATAAACACCAAGTTAGAATATCAAAATTATATTTCTATTATAGAAAACTTAAATAAGGAAATGAATTTTTATATTTAATTAGAACAAAATTTCATGAACTTCATAGCATATCTTGGCTCTGTTTCGAAATGGGGGAAAATCAAGTGAGGAGCTAAAAGTTGTCTTCCTATTTAATAATTATTGGTTGAGAACTTTTTTCCTCTCCCTTTGGTTGAGTTCCTAAAGACCCTTGAACTCTAGGATAACTTGAGAAACTAAAATATCATTGTGATACACTTTGTTATAGATGTATTGGTACAATAAAGGCCTTCATTGAGGTAGGGACTTAACTAAGCCTAAATAGCAATGGGAGGAAAGAATATATATATATATATATATATATATATATTGTTGAGAGCCATAAAAGAACCTCCAAGTACAATGAAAAACACTTTCTCCTACACAAATATTTAGTTTTTGTTTGAAACTATGTGTTACATCACTATTATTGTTATAACATATAAACTCTTGAAAATCAGGGAAATTTTTAAAATTAAGACGTCCATCATTTATTTGTAATGGTTGTATAAACCAAATATGATATATAAACTAGTAATAATCATCTACATCATCAACAATAACAACATTGTATATCTATATAATAAATTTAAAAACTATTGGTCAATTTTAACATATCTTTTTGGGCCTTGCTTATGGTTTTAAAACCATGTATGCAAAATAAAAAATAATAAAAAATATTATATGTTAGTCGTAAATAATATTAAATATTAATAATAAAAATATTATTTGTGGACCTTAAATAAAAAAATCCATCTTTTGGTTTGAATCAAATCAATGGATACCTAAGAAAAGCTTTGCACCTAGAGACATTTGATCCATCTCGGTGCTTCATAGAGCCTAGGATTTGGATTTACGCTGGTATAAACCAAATATGATATGTAAACTAGTAATAATCATCTACATCATCAACAATAACAACATTGTATATCTATATAATAATTTTAAAAACTATTAGTCAATTTTAACATATCTTTTTGTACTCTTCATTTTTTAAATTTCATTGTGATGAAATTGGAATACTCGCATGAACTAAGTGACTTGGATAATAAGATCACTAAGAAGCACATGGATATTTTGTGGATCCCTATTACTTATGGCTATTATCTTTGTGACGCTAAGAATTATATAATTACCAATATTATTTGTTATCTACAAGGGAGAAGATCCTTTCACATTAATATTATACTCTCATTTTGTATTCTTACAAACAATATTAATTATTAATATTATTCCTTAGTATTTTGTATCTTAATTTCTTTGTTAGTATTTTATATCTTATTTTCTTGTGAAAAAACTTATAATTTTTCTTAAGGTCAATATATAAATAAGAAGTAGTATATTTATTCTAAGTTTTCAACTAGAATTCATAAAATTTTGATTTTGGTAAAATCCAAATTCTGAAGTATTTAAATTTTGTTTTTAATCCATAAATAGATTCAACACCCTTGAATACCCGCATGGCATTCAAATTACTTAGTTAATGTATGTGATTCTAAATTTTTTTTAAAGATTTTCAATAGGGCTAACAAAGTATGCTCCAAAAAAGTTGAAAATTAGAATATTTAGACTACACATATAATTACCAATATTATTTGTTATCTATAAGGGAGAACATCCTTTCACATTGATATTATACTCTGTTTTTGTAATCTTACAAACAATATTAATTATTAATATTATTGGTTAGTATTTTGTATCTTATTTTATTTGCTAGTATTTTTTATCTTATTTTCTTGGGAAAAACCTTATAATTTTTCTTAAGTTTTCTATATAAATAATATAAGAATTAGTATATTTATTCCCAGTTTTTAGCTTTACGGTGAGTTTGACTAGAATTCATAAAATTTTGATTTGGTAAAATCCAAATTTCTAAGCATTTAAATTTTGCTTTTAATCCATAAAGAGATTCAACACCCTTGAATACCCCATGGCATTCAAATTATCCAAGTTTCTTAATTAATATATGTGATTCTAAATTTTTCTTGAAGATTTCCATTCGAACTTAGTTAATATATGTGATTCTAAAGTTTTCTTAAAGATTTCCAATAGAACTAACAAAATATGCTAGGCAAAAAGGTTGAAAACTTAGAATATTTAGACTACACATAAATAATGGTTTCATAATTCAATGGTCAAATATAACTCTATACTTAGTTGGCATTCATGTTCTCCTAAATGTTGTAGACATAACTTACTCTACCCTCTAGTGTGAACCGTGCTTTGACATAACATAAATAGAACAACCCACTTTAATATTATACAAACACCAAAAGAACATAGTAATTAAAAACATATCTAATTTTAAAATTTTTATATGTGTAATATAATAAGAAAATATTCACAAATCAAGGGTTACATGTTGCAAAAGTTTTTATGTATGATATGACTAAGTAATTAAGAATGAGAATGATAATGGTCATTAAGACTCACTAAATATTACTATAATTAAATAGTAAGTTAATTCATAATTAAATTGTTTTATAGTTATGACTATAACCACCTCAAAATAATAAACATAAATTAAAGACACTAAATCTTTGGTCAAATCAAATTAAAGAAATCTTCTTGATATAATTATTCATACAAAAAGTCTACTCTCTTTTTTTTTTTTTCTACTGGAGGTATTAGTAACTGGGCAGTTCTAGTACTAGCATGACATGGGTCCATTCCCGTCAGCTGCCACTATAACCCCAGGTGGTATGGATAAGTCTGGGTGAGATTTGAAATTGAGACCTCCTTTACAACATTCCTTCATTTACACAGCACATACGAGTCAGTCTACACCCATGCGGGCTCATACAAAAAGTCTACTTATTATTTATTGCATTTTTATTTAATTATACTTTTTCCATTAAAAAAAAATCATATTTTAATTACTTATATTAATATACTAAACATTACTTTATTTTTTTTTCCTTGTAATAAGATTATGAATAAAATGTTTATTTCATTTCAAAATTATACTTTTACATTAAATTTTTAATTTAATCTTTTAAAAATATAAATAATAAAAAATTATAAAAAATAAAAAATAATATAAATATTAAGCACCTATAACAAAATATAAATCATAATTCAAAAAGCTACACAAATAAAAAAATATTTATTAAAAATAAAAATTTAACAAATCTTACCATTTCGAGTGATAAATCACCCTTTGTAAATCCTAAAGAAGAGTGGAGAAGACTAATTTATAAAAATTTAATTTTATAATAATAAAAATATTATTATTAATAAAAATCAAAGAATTTCATGGGTAGTTTTTGGATGAAATATGTGTAGGGTTAATTTTTTTTGTTTTGGACTTTAAAAGTTTAGCTCTATCTTTATAAGTTCAAGGTGAGTTAGTTTAACCAATGTATAATTGGTTGTTTTTTCAATAATAATAATAATTTATTCTTAAATTTACAGTTTTATATTTAATTATTATATAAAAAATATTTATATTATTTGGGAGACTTCTAGAAATTTGACAATTTGGATATGACAACTTTTTTTTTGAAAGAGTAGCTTTAAGTGATTGGAATTGCATAATCTGCGTTCCTCAAAGATAATGGACGGTCCTGAATTCATTTATGCAATAAAAAAATATACTTTTAACACTGAAAATCTTATTTTGGACAACAAATATTGTTGCCAGATTTAGACCAAAATTACCTGAAAAAATGCAAATGATCTAGAAATTAAAAATGAAAATGAATTAATAATAAAAATCATTATTTTTTATTTTGTAAAATTCAAAACTAACCATATTTTAATAGAGATATTAATAATAAAACTAATTTAACACACTTTAAAACCATTAAAACACCCAAAATTTAAAACTTAACAACTACAAACTATATTTTAAAAAATTCACACTGAAAAAATCCAACGATTCCGACCCAAATAATCCAACTTAAAGCCTACAATTTTGAAATCAAATGCGAAAGTCCCCTTAAGAAAACCTATCCTTTCCACTGCATTAATAAAAAGTGTTATTATTATACATTCATACATACATGAAAACATTGATGAATGGTCCGTAGTGGTGGTAATCAGTTAGTCAAGACCGCAACCTCACCCCTCGGAATTAGACACGTGTATGCGTTGAATTGACCTAGATTCCTTCTCCGCCCCGCCTCTATATTTGCGCTATAAAACGAGCAGGCCCCTCACAGCCTCACCCAAGAAAAGTGTATTTGTGCATGGGCTTGGATGCGCGTGAGAGATCTGGTGGGAATTTGCTGCTGTAGGGCTTGTAACGAAGGGTGCTTCGGATGCGCGTGAGAGATCTGGTGGGAATTTGCTGCTGTAGGGCTTGTAACGAAGAGTGCTTTGCGTTGCCGTTTGAAGTTTCTGGGGCGGATATATACAGACTAGATATATATACGTGTATATCTGTTAGTTATTGGTTTTTGTTACAGATTTTGGGAATATTCGAAATCGTCAGTGAGTGATACTCCTGTTTAGGATCCCTTTCTTGTCTTGTTTGAGTAGCGTGGAATCTTCAGCACGATGCCTTCCGGCAAGAATTGGCTCGATGTTTCTCTTTCAAATAGTCTAACAATGGATATTCAGGAATCAGGTGGCCATGGGATCAATCAGTCAGCTTCTCAGTCAGCTTCTCGAAACAACATGATAGCGGCATCCTATTTCCCCCAACTAGTTATTGGATACAACAACGATAAGCTCCCTTCAAACTCAACGGCGCCAAAATTGGAGACAGTAAACGCAAGCGCGTTGAGGCAGAATGCAGGGCCACTGAGGCATAATGCAAGGCCACTGTCCTTTATGGAACTGCTCGATAAACCCAACACTGCAGGTATGCAGCCCATTTCCTTTGTTTTAACTCATTTTGCCTCTTCGTTACATTTAGACTTTGTCTTGAGCTGCTCGCTATATTGTAAGTTCATATTGTCACCAATACAGAATACTGCGTTAGGAACATAGACGGTTTTGGGTTTTCCTTTGATCTGCTATAATCTCTTTAGATTTTGCACTGGTTCTATAGGTTCTAGAATGCTTGATCTTTCGAACGCTATCTACTTTCCTTTATGTTTATGTGAGGTTTGTTTTTCATCCTGACATGGTCATCTAGCCATTAATTGCATGTACTGTAACAAGGTGTATAGGTGTTATACAGCAATATTATTATTGGTGTAATTTACATGTTGTTACATAGCGATAAATGTATGCGAGTATTATGATCAAACGATATTCAGATCATATTCAAGACAAAAATCACAAAGATAATGGATCTTTGAATTCCTTTGAATTCCAATCCTTGACAAGGAATGCAATGATAATAGGTATTTATGGTTCTATCCTTCATAATCAAGAATAGGTCTAACTTCTGATCATCTTTTGGGCGACTAACAGAAATAATCCTTCAACCTTTCAACAATGAGAGATGAGAAGGATAAACAAAGACTTGTTGCACAAGTTATAAGTCGTGAAATATAGATTTGATAGAGTATGAAATCCTTTGAAAAGGAGGCTTTTAGAGATTCTGTTGTTAAAACCCAGTGACTGATCTCTATTGTAAATTGCAGTCTCTATTGTAGATTGCAGTCTTATTACAAGTGCAGTCTTCTTCACTAACGTCCATTCTGATCAGTACCATTCAGTACCATTCAGGTTATACCAGGAATCTAGTGTTATTTATAACTATTATTTTTTTTAAGAAGGTTAAATCTTTCAATATTTTTCCCTGGGCAGGTTTTCAATCTGATGAAGCAGACGAAGCTCAAGGCTACTACAGTCCCAAGCTCCCTCATAAGTCCCCAAACAACATATATGGACCGTCCTCGAGTGGCATGTGGTTCATGCGGAATAACTGTCCACCTAATTCAGATGGAGTCAACACCACAAGTTCTTTTCCGACTAATGCAATTACCACTACAGCTGTTACTACCACAACCTCCAAAGTTCAATCGTTGCCAAGGGAAATGCATGAGAATTGGAACAACACGAATGTCAACTGGCTCAGGATGAGCCAAGCTTCAGAAGAAACCGATGTGAATAATACCGCCAATTTTCATGGCCATATTGGAGTTGTTGATACCACCTCAACCGCAAAAGAAATGAATAATCATGGCCATAGCCCCTCGTCTCCGAAAAGTTCGTTAGACTACGCAATCACGCCATTCGAATCAGCCGCGCCAATTAGGACGAGGGCACCGAATCATTCAGTGGGCCACCGGACCTCAATCTATCGTGGAGTTACAAGGTACATACTATATGCAGAAATGACCCATTTTTATAACAGGGATGGGGATTCCCATGGTGTTTTTTTGTGGGGGAGGGGTTAATGTGGGCTGTGAATTATTATCAAACCTACCATGGTTAATTGTTTACTTATTATAGATGACAATAGGGTAAGAGAACTAGTTTTGAATTGTTTTTTTTAACTAATTAAGAGGTGGTGATTATCAAATCTCACCTGAGCTTACTTAGTAAGAGTCCATAGGTGTACAGAACTATGGTGCCGGGTTCTTTGTATTTATTCAGCCCTGTTTCCTAGATGTAAACTGTTTAATGCTATGTTGCACAAGTTTCTGGAAGGTGGGTACATCGGGTACGCAGACACGAGTATCCAATACGGTTAGAAGCTTCGCCCAAATTTGCAGGAAACGTGGGGTTGGGAGCGGCAATAATATATATTAATTTTTTTTAAATATATTAAAAAAAATAAAGTTAAAAAATACATAATTGATTAATTTCATAGCTTAAACTATTTTATCCTTTTAATCCTCTAGTAGTTTCATGAAATTCATTTTTTTTTAAATTTGCTCACTCCTTTAGGTCCACATTATACAAATCTCAGTGTAATCTCACATTGCTCTTAAGAGTTCTTAGTATTTGGGTGCCTCTGCATTTTTTTTTAATGGTAACTACTACTTACTTCTAATTTGAATGAACTTGATTGTTTTAAGTTCAACTAACAAACTTTCAAATCTTTTGGTATAATAAATTTGATATGGTTTATGATCCTAAATTGCTATATCAGTCAGTATGAATAACATAAGCTAGCTATAATCATTTGAGATATGAATTAAAGTACTTCAATATCTTAGTATTGTAAAAAAATCATGTATATTCACTTAAGTACACTTGCAACTTATATTGAGTGTGAATGGATTTAAACATTTAAGAAGTGTAGGCCCTCTTTATTTATATAACCTTGAAAATAAAAAAATGGCATTATTATAGATTCAATTGAAATTTTTGTTATTGGTGATTTCTTGACACAATAAACTTGAATCATTCAATTGATTTTCAACACTTTTCTTATGATTTTGGCCTCGGCATGGTCAAGAGCTTGTAGAAGCTCCGTGTCTGTTTGGTCAGGAGCTTGTAGAAGCTCCATGTCTGTTTGGGAGCTTCTGGAAAGCTCCCAAACAGACAGGGAGCTTCTACAAGCTCTCAATAAAAAGGGAGCGGCAAAAGCAAGTTCCCAAAAAGCTCCCGAAAAGCTCCCATGTTCCCAAAAAGCTCCCATCAAAAAAGGGAAGTTTTCTACAAGCTCCCAAGCTCCCACGAGGGGGAAACGTGGAGTACGGGTTACCAAAATCCAAGGAGCATGCAACTATGGTTTAATCTTAGTGGTATAGGCACTAATTTTGTGTATAAGTAGTTGATTTATGAAAAACAGAGTAAAAAAGAATGAAGACTAAACGGTAAAAAATACAATACGTTTCAAAGTCTATGTATGTGTTTATTTTCAAGAATAGAAAAAAAAAAAAATTTTAAACTGCACAGATCCTCGATTGTTGAAATGAGAGAATCGAGGTCTGCTTTTAAACAGTATTTCTCTGAGATTTTATCAGGCATCGATGGACAGGCAGATACGAAGCGCACCTTTGGGATAATACAAGCAGGGTAGAGAACCAAACCCGTAAAAGAAGACAAGGTGACTGTTTAAATTTTGAGTATCATTCACATAGATTGTACAAGTTTTCGTTGCCTAAGAGCGTAAAGATTCTGATATCTGATACTGATGATTTCTGATTCGTCTGTTGTTGCCATTGTTTTATCCTGGATACCCGTTGAAATATTCTTCAGTCTATTTGGGTAAGTAATTATTTTCTGTTATGGTACTGTTAAATTTTTATAAGATCAGCGATATGGCTGGTAGTACCATATATATGTCCAAATACATAAAATTGGGTTTTTTCACTCATTTTTCCTCTGCTCTCAGACCAGAACAATTGATGAGAAACATACTCCTCCCTCTCTCATTTAATTGCATGAAATATGTCACCATATCTGAAATAAATCATATCCATAATTCTCTAGGTGGCTTTGATGATGAAGAGAAAGCTGCCAAAGCTTATGATATGGCAGCTCTCAAGTACTGGGGACCGAGAGCAACTACAAACTTTCCTGTATGATTTGATGTCAATTCTGGATTCAATATATTTTAAAATTCGGCTACCAGTCTATATGTTTCTGCGTCTCATAAACCTTTTATGCTTCCCAATCCTAACGAGAAAGCTTCCCCTTGCTTGAAATCAGATTAGCCAATACAAAGATGCCTTGGAAGAGATGCAGCGCATGACAAGGGAAGAATATGTCGTATTTCTCAGGAGGTACGCAGTTTTCTTTTTAATTTTTATCTAAAACAAGTGTATATACTGTTCTATAAATTTTCGTTGACAAGTTTTCACGAATACATTTAAGTTTACATAGAAAGAAATAACAGGAAGTTGCTCTGATTAATTTTACAGGCACAGTAGTGGCTTTTCAAGGGGTGCATCACAATACCGGGGAGTAACCAGGTATCCATTTGATTTGTTAGAATTTTCTGGACTTTTTTCTGAACTATTGAGATCTGCAGCTGAACAATAACCTGAATGGCAGACACCATAAACATGGAAGGTGGCAAGCTCGTATTGGAAGAGTTGCGGGCAACAAAGATCTATATCTGGGAACATTCAGTGAGTATCTCATTTCCACGATCAACTTCAATGCATCCATTATTAAGACTATAACTCTACTATTTGAACACTGTTCAGTAAAAAATTAAGACATGAATCATACATACATTGGATCCCAGAATTAAATCATATGCTACTCGTCGACTTACAGATTCAGAGAAAGAGGCAGCCGAGGCCTATGATATTGCTGCCATCAAATTCAGAGGCCCTAATGCTGTCACCAACTTTGATATGAGTAGTTACGACAGGGAAACTGTAGAAAACTACAGGTTGCCCATAGGAGCTGCAAAGCGTCTCAAAGTTGAAGCCGAATCAGCTGTGGACGGACCAGTGAATAATGGACTCAGTGGCTATGAGGAGTGTGCATTGAGCTCACAGACAGATGCAGCCGGTCTTATTGGCGATGCAGGTAGAGCCGAGTTGCTGCCTCTTGGCGATGCAGCTAGAGCTGAGTGGCTGCCTCTGACGGCACTACAGCAGCAATCAAAGCCATTGCAGCCAGCATATCAGCTGCACAGGCAATTGCACTCTGGTAATCAGCAGAAATATTTCCCGGCAAAGGGTCTCAAAGATGAAGCCGAATCAGTGAATAATGGACTCACTCGCGATCATGAGTGTACATTGAATTCACAGACAGATGCACCCGGTTATATTGGGGATGCAGCTACAGCCCAGTGGTTGGCTCTTAATATGGCACTCCAGCAGCAGTCAAAACCATTGCAGGCAAATCAGCTGCAAAGGTCGGCACTATACAATCATGATCTCCATACTCAATTTAATTCTGCTAATAAGCAGAAATATCTCCGGTCCAATGAGAGTTCTCGTGAGCTACACAACGTCATCAGCTTGGGATCTGCTGCTGATAATAATGGTAGCAGCTCCACTCCAGGAATGTACAACAAAATCTCCAATGGTTTGGCAATCAATAGTCTACTGGTGGCCCAACCATCTGATTATAGTGCAGTCATGTTCGGTGAAAATTCAGGAGGATCCGCTGCTGCAAAATCCTTGACTTATGGAAACATGCTCATGCCTCCAGAACACTTAGCAAGGAATAATTTATACTACTTATCTCAACAGCAGCAATCTTCACGTCTTGCCAAAGCCACGTCTAACAAATGGATGGAAGCAGCGTCGCAGTCTAATCTCACACTAGGAAATGCTCTCCCATTTTCTCAGTGAGGCGTGATCCACAGGGCTAAACCAGCCTGCTATCTTTTTAAGTTTAGGAAATTGAAGTGTTGAAGGAGAAAGCCATAATTTTGTTCATCATGTTGAAGGAAAACTCAAAATTTATGAAATTGAATACATTGTGCATTATATGATTATTGTCATAGAATGTGCATAATACTGATTATTGTTATAGAATCTGCATAATACTGATTAAAAAAATTAGAAAAATGTAATTGTAAACATCTAGTCTTTTGTGTTTGACTCACTAAAGGCATGAACTATTTTCAGTTTTGTAACAAGTTTAGTCGTTGCATGGTGATATTTTAGAATTTAGGTTCCACATCTGTATGGTATATACCTCTATGTTTGATAGTGTTGTTCTCATTAGAACAATTAATATTATTATGTTTGTGCTTTTTGAAATTTTCCTCCTAAATGTTTGTTCACTTTGTTGCATAGCTTATTATTGAATATGTGTGACATATTTCTAGGAATATGGTTATAGTCAAGGGCCTAGCCACCTCTTGTTGGGTTAACCTAGCCACCCCTTGTTGGGTTAACCTGAGGAAGATGAGATGAACACATGACCTTCCTTATCTTGGGATGATCATTATGAGCTTCCTCTCTTACAAAACAATGAGAGCCACCCCTTGCTGGGTTAACCTCAGGAAGATGAGATGAGCACATGACCTTCCTTATCTTGGGATGATGATTATGAGCTTCCTCTCCTAGAAAACAATGAGACACATGAGACGTATGACCACATACACTTTAGAAGGTTGGGTAACCTGCCTTTGACAATGAGTTGATGTGGATGAGCCTAGTATGACGTTGTGTTGCTTTATTATGATACATTGACTTGCATGTTTAATTGTATGTGATGTTTAGACTTTCATGTTTACTTGACTTGCATGTTTAGTCTCGCATGGTTCATAATGGTTACTTGACTACAATGTTTGTGTTGACTTGCATGTTTACTTGTATGGGATGATCATTTTTAGTGTCTTTTCCGGTTCAATGTTCTCTCCTTTAACCTGTATGACATTGGCTTAGTTGAGTTTCATGGAACTAACATAATGCTAATAGGTTGAAGTATGAAGATAATGGAGGTTTGCCCCAACATATAAATAAATTTTCTTTCTCATTAGTCATTTCAGTATTGCGAATGGTAATGTGCCATGTCCACAATAATGAATTAGTTTGTCTTCTCCGTGTCAATGGGAATGATGTAGTTTCCATATTCAAATGCAACTCAAAATAGCAGTGCAATTATTGAACTTCTATAATTCCTTATATTGCTTATAATATGTTTATCTGCATATGATTAACTCACACTTAGCACTCCTTTTTATTGATACGTTTGTATTACACAATCCTATTGACCTAGTTTTGGTCATTCATAGGACTTTAATAAACTTATCTTATCTTATTTATTGTAAGCCTTGTTGCACAAGTTCGCTTCACTATGTTCTGAATAGGATTGGGTTAAGATGTTGTAGAGGTGATACCGCAATTGTTTTGTTGTACCTTATCATGGTCAAGTATTTTCATTGTCAATATTCCAAGCCCAATTGTGTTTGAGACTTTGAGTGGGGTGGGGTGATAGGAGATGTGATATCTTTAGAATTTTTATAAGACATGTTGGACTAATGTTGTTTGTTGCAAGAAGATATTATTAAGGGGTGGTTTTGAGATAATGCCACCTTCATATTTTCTCCAAGTTATGTTTAAAGGAGGATGTAAAAATATTTGATGTAAGCCCAACTTGAGGGGTTTATTGGACCTTTAAGACTGATTCATATATGGTTCAATCACATTAATGGTTATCACAACTTCACCCTTTGGGGTCTTAGTGTTAAACCCTAAACCTATACATTGGTGAGGCTTTGGACTCATTTGATGCACATATTGCACACAGAATGCATTGTTATCTTTGGAATATTCTTACAAATATGTGCTTCATTGTTTAAAGGTGTTCTTGAACACCACTATCTCACTTGGTTACTGAGGTCTCTCTTACCCTGTTAAGATGTCAAGATGAGCCTATGGTAATTGTTTGAGATGTTGGAGTTAAAAAATGCCTTTAAACAAGGAAGGAGATCTTTATAAGAAGATCCAAAATAAAAAATGAATATTTAAAGGAAAAATTCATGGCATTCCCTCTTTCCTTTGAATATCTACATGGAGGATAGTGTCAATTGCTACCTGAAAGAGACACTAACCTTAAGGGACTCATTCCTTCAAAGAATGGCCAATCCAACTGAGCTAATCCTTGGGGATGAATACACACACACACACACACACACTAACTTCAAGGGAATCAACCCGATTGGAACTCATGGCCTTCCCATTTGCAACATGCCTTTCAAGGATGGTCCAACCAATTGGTCTATAATTTATGCGTGCCTGCCATTATAATTGATGTTTTGTCTTTCAACTCTGCATTTTAAATTTTTAGATATGCCTTTTTTTCTTGGGAGCCATTGCTTTTTGATATATTTCTATTCATTTTCATGCAAATAGAACCTTTCTACTTGCAATGGACATTTTAAGTTACTGACAACTGATGTGTGCTTATTAGCTTCTTTCAGCTAGCAGTAATTGCTTTTGTTGTGGAGGTATCTTGGGTCACAACCTCATCAATTGTCCTCATTCCTACTAGACTGCATATTGAAGGCCATGGTATGTAAATGTACTTAATCTTGAGCATATTAATGAAGTTTTTAGCTATCAAAACTTTGTGCAATTTGCAAATTTGATTTTCAAGCATAGATGTTCTTCCTGCATTGTTATTTATAGCTATATGTCTTGATGATTTGATATCAGTAAAAGGACAATTGTGAAGTGATTTCACATAATCATTGAGGAATCTAAGGGTTGTTTTGTTGCTTCTATACATGTTGGTTTTTTGATGTTTTAAGTGCTGTAAAAGTGGATTTTTATATCTAGTTTATGTGTGATGAGTTGCCTACAGTGCTAGAACTAAATCAAGTTGTTTGGTATCTTTCCTCCTTGGATAGCTTGGAATTTTGGACTGTTTGGAAGTGAAATATTGTACTCTTTCCACTATTGTTTCATACACTATTTCGCAACTTCTCTAAGGCTGAAAATTCATAGGGTTTAGATCTGGGAAACCTCTAATAAAAAGGGTGAAATTTTTTTTTTCATTAACTTTCTTATTATAGAAAAATTTCAACAATGTTCCAACGGGGTCATGCTACCAAGCCTTCTCAACCTTGGTCGTTATTGAAAGGATGTTGGAAACCAATGGATCATCCCTTTTATAGTTATTGATGATTCCAATGTGGAGACTTCCTCTCGATCCCCTCACATGTCCTCATTAGCTAGCTCCAGTGCCTCTTAGCATCGTCTGTTTTATTCAACACCTAGATTTCAGTTTTGAACATCTCTCTCGTACCTACACCTCCTCTTATATTCTCTTTTAGCTAAGCACATAACTTTTAGCTAGATGGCTAACTCTGTATCTTTATCTGTTTATTTTTCTTATATAGAATTGATATAGGAGTTTCTTTCGTACTCCCACTTTGTAGATATACTGGATATACTCCTTTATTCCCATCTCTCCCTAACTAACTATGGAAAAGGGGAAGAAAGCATACTTAATTTGTCAAGCTTTGCATGTGTTCCAACTGTATTTGCTTGTTGTTTGATTGAGCTTTTAATGGTATAAAAGCTACTGTTTGGTGGGACTATAGTAGCATAAATGCTCCTATTTTCCTCAAGCAACATCACCAATAATTATTAGCATGAAATTAAACAGAAGTGAAGTTATTTCTACCTGCAATCCATGGGAGGTTGAACTTGACCATTTTCCCAAAGTAATACCAATAGAAGTTACTAACATTAAATTTGTATATCTCACCTGACTCTTTCATGTAGTTTCATAACAAAATTGCTTTTCCTAACAGTTGAACCACTGGATAAAACTTCAATCCACAACCACTATGCATGTGACTACTGTTGTTTACCACTTTCATGCACAAGAAACTGCTAAATATTCACTTCTTGTAGCTACTATTTTTAGAGGTAAATTAACCCCCACGAATTCATCTTGAAGGAAATATTTTAAGAACTCTCAGAGCCTACTATAAATAATGTCTCAACACTGATCTTTATGTGGAATATCGTTGATGTTTATATGTTCCTTCAATTCATTCCCAAACATGAAATTCTTTTTCTAATGATATTGGTATATGTATTAGATCCCAACCTCCTCTGACTTATACACTGTACTAGTACCACAGATCCTTCCCTTCAATTGAATGAAGTCATGCATTAGGAAATATATCTCTCTCTTACATAAAAAAAAACATGTCAAAATAATTGTTCCAGCAAACATCCTTTTAGAGAATAAAAGTATAAGCATATCAAAGAAAACTTGGCAATGCAAAGGGGAGGTCGGATTAGTATTCAATCTTGACGAGATTAGCATGAGTAAATTCAACTTGGGATATTTTCTTGGATTAGTAATCTTAGTAACAATTCTTTCATGTTCATGTAAAGATAGGTCAAAGTGATTAGACTAGGATTTTCGAGCATGGTAGAACAACAGATTGATCAAAGGCTTTTCTAGTTTGTAGAACTAGGGAATACTAAGTCTGAGTGGTCAAGTGAATTGGAAATTTGGCTTACCAAATAATAAATATAGCAAGACGAAATAAGGCTTAAGACAAATTCCTCATGCAAAAACATAAACAAGGATAGGGATTCAAATGATGGCTTGGAATTGACAAAGATGGTAAGACAATGAAGGTCTTTGAAAAGTCAAAATAGAAAGAGAAAGGGTTTTAGTACAAGGACATTTGAAGCCTGTTACCACCTATGTTGCATGGATTCAACCAAACTAGATTCATGTTCGCAGAGTTCTTCAGTGGTGTCCAACATTATTTGACTTCTCTTCAAGCAGAACTAAGATCAAATCCAGAAATCCAGCAGCCTAAAATAAGATGGGTTGGATGATTGATATGATTATTATAGGATTTAATGGCTTAATTAATTGCTACCATCCTAGTAATGAAAGCTAATGACATATTTGAGAAAGGATGTTTTCTTCCCTTCATTGATGTGTTGATCTTTACTAGCCTGAGCATGCAAACAACCATGTATGAGGTGTGGCTGCAACTTTTATAATAGGATTTAATTACTTAATTAGTTTCTCCTAGCCTATTACTAAAAGCTAATGGTATATTTGAGAAAGGATGTTTTCTTCCCTTCATTGATGTGTTGATCTTTGCTAGCCCGAGCATGCAAACAACCTTGTATGAGGTGTGGCTACAGCTTGGAGGTATTTACTGTTCTTTAGGAGTGTACATCACTAACTCATGAAAATTGGAGGAGTCTTCTACCGAGTGAAGGAAGTACAATTAAGCATTGTACAGGTCGTATTTTTATGAGAAATTTTAGATCTGATTTTTGAGTTTAACTTTGTTTTTAACAGGGACGTTTAAATATTTCCTCATAGAAAAATTTGTGGCTGCAATCACTATTTGAATCAATGCCAAATATTTATGTTGCAATCACATTGTACGGTGAGGAACTTTTAAATTGAGTTTTGAGATTCATAAGAGGAACATACAGTAAACAATAACAGTAACAGTCAGTGTTTGACAAAATAGAAAACCCAACTTTCACATCCATATCATTTTGCTTGGATAGTGAGCTATGACAATGTGCATGTGAAGTGTTTGTCAAAATTCTACTACCAATACCCCAAAAGTAAGTTCAAAAACTCAGAAGTAAGTTTAAGTCTCAGATTCTAGGATCAAGTGTATACGATATTTTTTTAATCTCCACTATAATACCTACACACACACACTATAAGATATTTTTTTTAATCTCCACTATAAGATTTTTTTTTAAAGTAATTCCTTTGGTTGTTCGATTCTTCTAAGTAATACTTTACTACAGAAAATAAAGAAATTTAGTTCAAATCACATGGTTTGGCATAGTCCCTTGGCTAGGAACATATCAAGGAGAAACATCAAATTTGGACCTTTTTCGTGGAATGGAGGTTCAAAAGTTTTAAATCCCTCGGCTATAATTACAAGACACTGGAGAAAAAACCTTTAATTAGTGTCTCTTTTTGCTTCCTTTTTGCATCTAGACCATCTTTCAATGTATTTTTCTCAATTTATTGGAAAAAATGGTGCACCTAGTTTGTACATTTACTCTTGTTGCACCCCCTTTAATGTCCATGTTTTCCTCCACTTTTACACCCATGTTTTCATACACTTTTGCATCCTTTTTTACATCCTCTTTTGCATTGACTTATGCTTCCTTTTTTTCATCCATTTTTTGCATACCCTCGTGCACCAAGTTTTACATCAAAGTTAACATCATGTTTTAAGTCTAGTTAAATTCATCTAGTTTTGTTTCATGCACTTTTATATCCACTTTCACATCCATTTTTTCTTCCACTTTTGCACCCACATTTTTATCCCTTTTTGCATCCCATTTTGCATCCATGTTTGCGTCTTTTTTTTCATCTACTATTGCATCCACTTTTTCATCATTTGAATTCACCCCCATTTTTGTGCCTACTTTTCCACCCGTTTTTGCTTCAACTTTTGCATCCATGATTGTATATTTTTTTTCATCCAAGTTTACATCAGTTATTGCATCCCTTTATGCATCCTCTTTTGCATTGGTTGTTATGTCTAATTTTGCATCCACTTTCACATCCAATTTTGAATCCAATTTTACATCCATGGTCGCATCCACTTTTGCATTACATTTTTCATCATGTTTTGCTTCCACGATTGCATCTTTTTTGGCATCCATTTTTTCATCCCCTTTAGCATACACTTTTGGTGCACCCCATTATGCACCCACTTTTGCACCCACACGTTTATCCCTTTTTGCATCCCATTTTGCATCCATGTTTGTGTCTTTTTTTGCATCTACTATTGCATCCACTTTTGTCGCGTCCGAAATCACCCCCATTTTTGTGTTTACTTTTCCACCCGCTTTTGCTTCAACGTTTGCATCCACGCTTGCATATTTTTTTCATCCAAGTTTACATCAGTTATTGCATCCCTTTATGCATCCACTTTTGTATTGGGTGTTATGTCTAATTTTGCATCTACTTTTTTTGCATCCACTTTCACATCCAATTTTGAATCCAATTTTACATCCATGGTCGCATCCACTTTTGAATCACATTTTTCATCATGTTTTGCTTCCACGATTGCATCTTTTTTGAAATCTAGTTTTGCATCCCCTTTTGCATACACTTTTGGTGCACCCCATTATGCACCCACTTTTGCACCTACTTTTGTTGCATCCATGTTGGCATCATTTTTTGTATCCATTCTTTTATCCACTTTTGCATCCACCTTTGCACCTAGGTGTTGAACATGAAAATGAGGATAATGATTATGATATTGAGGGTGGCAATGATGATGATGATAATGTTGTTTACAATGATGAGAATGAAAAAAATTATGATGATGATGACAATTATGTTGTTGATGATGATGATGGAAATTATGTTGTTGATGATGATGATGACGACGATGATGACAATGACAACGTTGATGATGATTATGATGGAAATGAAATCAATGATGATGATGGTGACGATGATAATGAAAATGATGATGAATACAATGAGAATGATGCTTTTGATCATCTTAAAAAATAAAGTTGTTATTTCTCATTCATAAATTGTATGTGTCCTCCATGACCCTTTTCCACTAATCACATATTTTTGGTAGATGTTATTTCTTATGCCAAGGTTAATGATGAATAACTGATGGCAATGTCAATAATCATGATGATGATGATGTCAAGGAAAATGGTGACATTGATGACATGAATGATGATTATGACAATAATCATTATAATCATCAGCATTTCCATCATCGTCAGAATAACAAACATCGTCACTGTCATTGTCATCTATTTCACCATCATCATCATTTAAAGCATATGGGATATGCTTACCATTCAAAGTATGTACAACAAGTGGGATATTGTTACAATTTTAAGCATGCAAAACTCATAACTATGATTGAGAACATTTTAGTTTTGGAAGGAAAGTGCCCCAAATTAATGGAAAATAAGAGGAAGGGTTCGATGCATTCTCAAACCCAATTCCATGGTCATCACGTGCTAATTTAGTTTAGATTTAAACATATTATGTTTTTGTTTCAGGAGGTGGTGTTGGCCTAGGAAAGGGGCACAAAAAGGAAGTTCACGAGTGCAAGCAAGGAAAATGTGCCGCATGCATGATAGAAGAAAAGGAAGATCACGAAGGATGAAAAAGGACCAGAAAGGCAGAATAGAGAGGTGCATGGTAAAGGAAAGGAAAGTGTGGAAGTGCACATGGGGAAAATGGCCAAAAAGTGATAGGGCAATCGTGGGTGTAGAAGTCGGCTTAAGTCGGTGGATGTCGCATGAGTGAAATCATGCTATAAGTAAGGCCATTAGTGCCTCGTGTCGATTCATGATCACCACAGCTATAGCCTGGGGGGGTGGCTGATGGTGACAGTTAACAAAGTGCCTGTAAGAAGTCAACCCAATGTGCTCATGTAAAATGTTATAAATAGGATAGATTTAATAGTTAGAAGGTTTATTTTTGTTAGTTGTAATTGTGGAATGGATTTGATAGATGAGAGTTGTATACAGTTGTAGAAAACAAATCTAAGAGAAAGGTAATTAGAATAGTGGAAGGAGAAATCTATGCTAGAGCGGTGCAGATGCTAGGAGAGTCGATCCAGGTTGTGTGCGGATCTGTAGGTAGTAGCAGTAGATTAGGAGAAATAAGAGAGAGAGCATGAGAACTATGAGTATAAACTTAAATACATATCCTAATATTAGTCTGCATCTCGCAGACTGCAAGGTTCTATATCCTTTCTCATGCTAGATGAAGAGCACCCCAGTGGGTTTTCCCAGATGGGTTTCCACATTATTTTTGTGCCCAAATGAGTGATTGATGTGGTGAATGTTTATGTGATTTAATAATAGTTTTTTTCTATATAAGTTTAAATGTAATTCAGTTACTGCTAGTTTCTTGTAATTGGTAAATGGGTGAACAGAATGCCTTGCTGAATTGAAATTGTATAATTGTATATCATTCTATATGATTCCTATTATGAATCCTGAATTAAGTCACTGAGTCGATTGACATGAATCAGCTGCACCACATGAGTTTCTCCAGCTACGAAGGGGAAAGGAAAGTTAGGTCATGTGCGATGACATACAGTTATGATCATTCGCACAGAACCAACTCCTCCGTCCAACCACCCTCCTGCCTTTGTTGAGCTCCGTGGTTGTGAGCCAAGGGCCTATACTTCCTTGACTTACCCATCTATGAGATATTTCAGTTGATACTATGCCTACTTCACAGGTGTTGCTGATGGGGCTTGCTCTATCGAGACGGTATCTCAGGTAGTTGTTGGATTGGCGGGCCGCACAGAACCTGGGTCACGTAAGTGGGGAAAGTGGCCAACAAATGGTTCTATTGCCCAAACCCATTGATTAAATAAAGGAGATGTTATGGCACTCAATGAAGAAGGATATAGAAGATCAGCTCGATTCTAAAATGTTGATGTTCGTGTGAGAAGAAGCCGACGAACGACAGGCGAACGCAAGAAAATGGATAGGGGAACTGTCATAGTGAATGAGTTGCACAGTTTGTGGAGTGGATATGCTGTGTAAGAGCTAGAAGTAATATGGAAGGTAGTAAGAAGAGATGTTCCCAAGAAGTTCTGAGGATGAGTTAGGCACTCGATTCTTGAGAAGTGGAAGGAGGTTTCGGTCAGGAAAGAGGAGAAAGGTAACAGGAGGAAGGAGGGCCTATAGCTTGTCGAGGGAGGGTTAATATGGATGTGATTCATACCTAGACGAAGGATCCTAAAACGAAGAGGAGGAGTATATCCTAGTTTCCGAGAGAGCAGAATCGAGAGGGTCTACAGAATCGCCAAGAATAGGACGTGACTATAGCATTCCAAAGAGATCACCCAGAGAAAGACCTAGAAGTCCATCACCTGAACCCCTTGTGAACACTAGTAGTCCATGACCGATCCCCGTAAATCCTATAAACTCAGGAGGTCCAGCAAACAATACTAGCGCCACCCTAATGGAGGGTCCAGATGTTAGATTACCCACCTTTAATGGGAATGGACAGAAGACCTAGAACAAAATTGGTTTCTCTGTGAAGTTGTCTCGATGATACGCTTAGTACATAATGCTGATATAAAGAAGGCATAGATGATCATGAATCCAAGGGGTCGTTCCCTAGATTGGTTCGTGAAATTTTGGGCTTCACTAGTAGGAACCTCGCAGAAGACTCTTGAGGAGATTTAGTGAGAAATGATCTTGGAGTTCTGAAAGCCCCAATCGGAGTCCCAATGTATTACCGAAATCAAGGAAATTAAACAAGATCTCGCAGAAATGGTATGGGACTTCGACCAGTGGTTTAAAACACCGATGGCCAAGGTCAGTTTCTAGATGTCGGCTGTACAACATAAAGAGTGGTTTATTGCTTCACTACTACCACATATAAGAGGGCCACTCATGCAGCAGAAGATCGCAACACAAATGGAGGCATTGGAGTTAGCAATGAAGCTAAAGGATTCATCCATAGGGGATGGTGCCACAGGAATGATACAGATTTAGTCTCAACTGGCTAATCTTACTATCCAACTCCAAGCTATGAAAAGGAGAAAAGAAGCACACGAAGACCTCTGGTGTAACCGATGCCGGACCAACAGACATACCAAAGATGAATGCTCGACATATATGAACTATGTTTCGTCCGAAAGGCCAAGCCCATTGAATGGCCAAGGATTACCTTGGTGCAATATCTGCCAAACAAGAGGACACTGGGACACTGATTGCCTGTTTACGCACAAGACGGTATGTACACCCACTAGTCTATATTGTAAATTTTGTAAATCTATAGGCCATGATTAAAAATATTGTAGGACCTACCAACTCATGAGGGAGAAAACAATAGATGCATATTTGATGAAGACGAGAGAGCAAGTAAAGATTGAACAGACCCTACCTCAGTTCCAGGCTCCTCCATAGTTTCAGGTTGCACCACAATTCCCATCTCTACAGCAGTTTCAGATGACACCCCGGTTTCAGAATAAAGGCCTGTATAGCTTATACCAATAGCAGTACCAGAAACCACAATACCTATTACAACCACCTCAAAGGGGGGAGTGGTGATTTTAGGGGCCAAGGAGGAGGAGGATTTGGTCGTGGAAGAGGACCAGTTGTATGCTACAATTGTTGAGTACCGAGGCATTACACTAGGGACTACCCAGAACCTGCAAGAACTTACTCATACTGCAGACATGATCACAATGTGGAGAAATTCCCACATCTCATCGCTCGATGGAAATACCAGACGCTTGGACCATCCAACCTGATACCAAACCCTGCACCTAATCCTGCACCAAATGCTCCCAATCCAAATGCCAATATCAATATATAGATGATAGTCACTGAACCACAAGAACCAAATGTGGTAGTGGTCACGAGTGGAGATGCTATGACAGGTGCATACCAAGCCACGCAGACAGACCCAACGATGCATGCATAACCCCAGGTGCGACTTGCTGCAAGGAAGAAAGAACCAATTGACATTCAAGAACAAAATCACATATTTATGGATGTGTGTCAAGAGTTTATCGGCACAGATCATCCATCTACCTCAGGCCAAGTGAAAGATATGCATGAAAGATTCCATAAGATATTGGAACAACGAAGTACAAAAAAAACTGCAGATAAGGTTAGTAAACTTAAACCTTTCTTGTCAAGTTGTTTAGCACTAATCAAGGATAAGGAAGCAATTGTAGAACTGGAAGCACTCATAGAAACACTTCCATAGGGAGACCCTCCACTAAAGAAGGTTAACAGTATCAAGACCAAGATCAAGACAAGACGTGAACTCAGGATGACCGCGCAAATTGGTGATTATGATATGGACTATATCATCCTCGACCTGGGATCCGATGTCAACATTTCAATCTGCCAAATGTGGGAAATAATGGGCAAGCCACCATTAGAATGGTCCCCCATTCAATTAAGGCTTGCAAATCAAGCAACGGTCCTCCTTGTTGGCAGGCTGGGCTAAGTGCAAGTGGATATTGAAGGATTACGCACTTTTGCAGACTTCGAAGTCATAGACATAGTAGATGATACCACCCCATACCCTACACTGCTTGGGATTGATTGGGAAATGGAAAACCAAACGATCATAAATTTCAAAAGAAGGATCCTATCATTTGAATATGATGAGATGCGAGTCGTTGCACCCCTTGACTCGCCAGAAGGACTGAGGTACGTTTAACCAGTATTCAACGAAGGGCATGGTGACCACCTTGACACCATCTACAATATAACCACCCTGCGAGAAGACTATATTAATGCTACTGCAGATGGTAACCTAAGTTGGAAATGTGAGAGCTCATGTACATTAAAATCGGGAGAGGCACTGGAGAAGTGGCGAAACTGATTACATGAAGTCTCATCGAGAAAATGTGCCAAGATAACCATTAGAGGAAATTTGGGGTCTAAAATGGGCCTTATAAGAAAACTCGCCAACAATAAAATTTGTGAGTTGGAATTCAGGAACCAATAGAATTTCAATAAAATGAGTCAACCATAATGGTTGAATTGACATATTTCTCATAAAAAAACTACTTTTTTTGTTCATATTTTCGACATATCTCCTTGTATTTTTACTCAAATTCTGGGTGGGAGAGCTCGTTGGATGCGGAATTCAATTCTAAATCCAACGAGTACCCACACTACATACTTTTGACAAACCCCGCTACGCCAACAACAAGAAATACCTGAAAAAATGTGATGATGACATTATCATCATGTTTTTCAGGTATTTCTTGTTTTTGGGGTAGCGGGGTTCGTCAAAAGTATGTAGTGTGGGTACTCATTGGATTTGGAATTAAATTATGCATCCAACGACCTCTCCCACTCAAAATTTGAGTAAAAACACAGGGAGATATGTCGAAATTACGAACACAAAAAGTAGTTTTTTTCATTCTTTCTCCAAAATTAATAATTATTATTTTATTATTTTAATTATTATTTTATTATTTTCCTTAGGAGGCCCATTTTAGACCTCAAATTTCCTCTGATGTAAGTCTATCAGACGAGTCGGAACTCAGTCACGACCACTACCCACATATGAAGGACTGCCTAACTTGGCAGCATTCTTGACTGAATTTAAAGAACTAGTAACAGAGCCACAGTAACTGTCTACACTAGACTTTGCATTAAAAGCTACACCCACATGATCACTAGTGCAAAATGAGAGATTAGTGACTAGGAGACCAAAAATTTTGGTCACCACACCTTTTTTCAAGGGATAAATGACCAAAATTGATAAATTTAAGCGGGCTAACTAAAAAAGACCAAGATAAATGACCAATTTTGGTCACATGATAAAACTAAACTAAAAAAGACCAAGATAAATGACCAATTTTGGTCACATGATAAAACTAAACTAAAAAAGACCAAGATAAATGACCAATTTTGGTCACGGGATATCTAGAAAAAAATGACCACATAACAATTGGTCATTTATTTGGTCATTTTTAGTTGTGGATCAGTTCGGCAATGAAAAATTACAATTTTGACAATTTTGTATATTTTACTAAATTCTAAGAATACAAATGGATTCGTAGACACCCTAGAACTTAGTAAATTGCAGAACCTCATGTGTTACAACTCCACTGTTAACACCAAATTAACTATGGCAATGTCCTAGCGGTGAGCTATTACTTATATATTTGAAAATAACTATACAAATATACCTATATACATTTGTTTTTAAATATTTTATTTATAAATAATATTAATTATTAAACTATTTACATTATAAATTAAAAAAAATGTTACTAAGTATTTTTTATTATATACTAATAATACATATAAAATTTTAAAAAAATATACTAAGTAATTTTTTATTATATACTATTAATACATATAAAAAAATTAAGTTAAACAAATATATTTATGATAAGTAATTTTTTATTATATACTATTAATATATATAAAAAAATTAAGTTAAGCAAATACAAATATAATAGAATTCAATTTAAATAAATACAAATTTCATTCTATCATGTTAGTGTAGTTTCACAATTTGGGTTTTCGCGCCAACGTGAAGTGGTGGGTGCCAATTTAGAGCAATCTTACATTTCACTCAAGCTAAAGCCCAAGGTGACCCTGTTCAAGGCTTCAATGGCACAAGGTGTGTTTCAATCTATGGCCATTTTGCCTTGTGTTCTTCCCTCCGCATGGCATTTTGGTGATTACCAGGGCGCTACTGTAATGCAATGAAATATTCATCTCAGATCTTCAAGATGGAGTCCAATTCAAGGGTTTCTGCAATGGAAATCATGGTATTTTTTAGGGGTTCTTTCCCTTTTGTTCAGCTGAAATCCGACATTCAGAGATTCGATCCGACTACCATTTCATCATTCCCTTCGAGGAATTTGGGTTCACACACAAAGGCCTCCTGGAAATCTATGTGAAGGATTCCTCGTACAAGGCCATCAAGGAGAATGATATCGACCTGGAGTCCATGGGGTTCTTCCTGAGCACCAGAGATGTCCAGCTTCACGTCTTGCAAGATATGGAACATGGAGAAATTCATTGTGTACTCAAGAGTAAGCTCATCACACCCCTCCTTACATTTAAGAATTTGGAGAATTCATTTCCCTTAAACAAAAATTTCAAAGAGCTCGAAGCAAACCAGTTTACTCTGGTCTTTTCCAATTGTATCTGTGACATCGTGGTTTCAATGCATGTAACTACAGTTATTTATAATCTTGAGGGGGGCGGTGATGGCACCAGGCATTATCTTTCGGCCGGTGAAACCCTTCTGTTGAATCTTTTTTTCATTGTCTTTGATATCTATTGCGCTAGTTGGGGTTTGGATCTACGTGGTTATGAAAAACTACCTTACGACCTACCAGATCCATGTATTCATGGCTGCCCTCATCTATTCATGAGCACAATCCCTATTTTGTGGTCGACGATTATGAAGAGAAGGTTGTTTCCCAAACATTGAAGCTGGAAGATGACTTTGAGTTGTAAGAAGGAAGGGATCTAATGGATCCCTTGGGGTTATGACTTAGGAATCAGATCATGATATCATTTTGGGTACTAGTTGTTGTTAGAGTGCCAAATAATCTTGGAATTAATCATAGCATAGAGGGATTAACAATGAGGGGTGAATCTGCTTTAAATGAAGCTTGATCTTCTCAGCTTGTTTTTGGACTGTATGAATAGATCTCAAGGTACATTTCAATAGGCCAATTTAGTCTTGTAATGTTCTTTTGCTTGTTATTTTTGTAACTGGAACAATTTCTCTTTGGTATGAGTTTGTAATGTTTTTTTTTGGTTGAATTTGATCACCTTTTTTTTAATTAAAATTTCTGTATAACCCTAGAACTCTGAAATTGCCTCAGAAATTGCTCAAATGCAAGATAACGATTACGCTAACTTGGAAAAAGGATTATCCAAGTAGTTGGTGAACAAACACTTGTAAAAAAGAGTATGGATAGCCCCTCCATCCATTTTTCATTGTTAAGGTTTTGTCTTGAGTTCTTAAATTCCAAGTAGATGTACCTAATTTGCTCCTCTTTCGGTATCTGGTAGGTCTTTTCATCAGCAGCCAGAGCTTGTGATTTTCTACGAGAGCTTGTGATTTGAAACCTAGTTTATGTGGTGTTCAACATTTGCAATTAACTAGTAAATATTATTTCTTTATCTATAAGAGCTCATGATTTGCTGGGAGAGCATGTGGTTTGAAGGTTTCGGATGCCTGCCCATGGAGTGCCTTCTATGTTGTTCTGCGTTTGTGGGTAAGAAATCCTTTATTTGCGATGATCGCTCAAGAAACATTGAGATGCTTGAGATAATTTATGGATATTTGAAGGGTATTATTGCCTTATTTATGCTTGTTTATATTTTTCAGGTAGTTGTTGGTCCTGCTGCTATATTAAATTCTACCTGTAATAATCTAAATATGGTTGCTTCTTATGCATTTCCATCAATCTTTTATGACCAGCATGTTTTATTTCCCCCTTTTTCTATTATATATATGAAGGCGTGAAATGAATTGTATTGACTTTGATAGTAGGGTTTTTGAATTGATCTAGATGCATTAAACTCTAACTTTTTCATAAGATCTAGATGCATACTTTTCTCCGTCTACTAACTTTGCTCAGGAATTTTGACTTTTTGATCATATCCCCCCTGTGTTCATGCTTCCTTTGTTAACGATCTTCATCATTGCTGTTCTTCTTGTACACTTTACATTTTCCTAGCTTATGCCTGCCATTACAAACTGCTCTATACACAATCCAGTCTTTTTTGGGTCCTATGATAGTCACTCCTAGAAAATGTCACAATGCTTTTGATAATGAGAAGATTCCCTATTGCAAAGTGAATAAGGTCTATTTCAAACAGTCCTTAAACTCTTAATTCATTGCCAATCTAGAGAGGTACTCTTGATAATACTTTTAATTTAACATTATTTCTTCAAGATTTCAACAAGCTTTGCTAGACTTCCCAACACACTCGTAAATATGCTCAACGAGTCTGTTTATACTCAATATCCCATTAGGTCATATAAGTTTCCTTACATCTTTGTCATCTTTAAACACTTTTACTCTGTCAAATATTCATATGATTACTAGGATTTTTCCTCATAGACATATAGTCTATGCTTCACCTTGTAGTAGAAACAAATATTCATGAGTTGATTGCTGAAGGATTTCTTCCCAAGTTTCATCATAATTCCTCTTTAATTCCTCTTTACTTGGAAGATCTTACCATCTTTCAAGCATTTTGTTGATGTTTTAGAGTGATACACACTTGGTTTGGAGAAGTATTTTGTGGAAGGAGGCACACCAGTAGTGACTAAATACCATTCATCTTCCATCTCAGATAAAGATCGGAAGTTGTTTTGTTCTGTGGGGAAAATAACATGTTGTGGTTTTGGGAAATTTGTGGTAGAGGAGAAGAACACATCCCCAGGCATAGATATCCACTCTTGTTCACTACTATCTGCATATGAAATTAATTCCATCACTCTCTATTCCTAGGACACTTCCATCAGAGTTGAATTTGTCAAAATCGCTGCTACAGGAACAAGATAATGCACTGTTGATATAGGCTTCAGAAGGCACAAAATTCATCTTCTCTGCTGCTACATTTTGGGTTGAAGCAGACGTTGTGTTTGAAGTCAAAATATATAGAGAAGAGTTGACATTCCTTGAGAAAATCACATTCATCTCACACAGGCATGTGACTCTTGTTCTCATAATAATTTTCAGAGCTGGAAATGTTTCTTAAAGTCTGATATTTTGTGCATTTTCTTATTGAAATGTTGTGATGTTGTTGGTTATTACAATTATGCATGGAAATAAAACACTTATAATCTTTTTACAACAGTTTGGGTAACACACTTAATGGTAGAGATTCTTACAGTAGTATGCCATCCAAATGTTTGACAAATTGTACAAACAAAACACCACACAATAGGCTACAACAATAAATTTACCAAGTGTTTCAACTCCATCGTAAAAAGGAAGGGACCCAAACTTTAGGAAGACTGAAACCTACAGCAGTGACATATATTTAAGCTAAGGGGCAAGGTATGAAGTCTGGAAACTCACAGGCCATCTAACAGTCAATAATTTCATACTTCTTTATAGCAGCATCAAGTGTACTTACAACTCTAACGAGTCACAGCTAAAACTAGTAAATTGTCTTCGAGGAATATTGATAGCCTAGTACAAATTACCTTGGAACATTACAATTTTATATGGGGGATATTACAATAAGTTTATACAAACTCATCTACTCTTACTGCCACAGACTCTATTTGACTTATTTATTCGAATATTGGTATTCATTACAGATTTTTTAAAAATGCACTGTTGATATAGGCTTCAGAAGGGACAAAATTCATCTTCTCTGCTGCTACATTTTGGGTTGAAGGAGACATTGTGTTTGAAGTCAAAATATATAGAGAAGAGCTGACATTCCTTGAGAAAATCGCATTCATCTCACACAGGTATGTGACTCTTGTTCTCATAATAATTTTCAGAGCTGGAAATGTTTCTTAAAGTCTAATATTTTGTGCATTTTCTTATTGAAATGTTGTGATGTTGTTGGTTATTACAATTATGCATGGAAATAAAACACTTATAATATTTTTACAATAGTTTGGGTAACACACTTGATGGTAGAGGTTCTTACAGTAGTATGCCATCCAAATGTTTGACAAATTGTACAAACAAAACACCACATAGTAGGCTACAACAATAAATTTACCAAGTGTTTCAACTCCATCGTAAAAAGGAAGGCACCCAAACTTTAGGAAGAGTGAAACCTACAGCAGTGACATATCTTTAAGCTAAGGGGCAAGGTATGAAGTCCGGAAACTCACAGGCCGTCTAACAGTCAATAATTTCATACTTCTTTATAGCAGCATCAAGTGTACTTACAACTCTAATGAGTCACAGCTAATGATAATGCAAAATGGACACGTTAATTTGTCATTTTATTTTGTTATGATTTTAAAGAGCCGTAAGAGATTCACAATGCTCGTCAGCATAAATCTGAGCTTGTAAAGTTAAGGGTTGAGGGGTTCTGTTTTTGTGAATTTGATACTGTATGTGTTGTCTGTGTTTTTTGATCGGGCTTCTAGGGTGGTCAACTATTTGAAGTTGGGTTTGTTTTGAATGCGGATGAGCATAATGGTGGTTGTCTTTCATTTTTTTTTGTGATTTGGGAGGTAGTATTGGGGGCAGAGGTGGAAGAGTTGTGGACTGGTTTTTGATTTCGAGTAAGAAGACAGATCGGGTTTCAATTCTATCTTAATGCTTATTAGGATGCACATTATTACTGTGGTGGAACGTTCATTAGTGGTCACCTAATGAATTTTTGATGATTAGTTTGAATGATGGAGGGGAGACACTATCTGAATCTTAGTATTTTAACAGTTTTTCAAGCAGAATAAAATGTTAAAACCCATAAGTCTGCCTCTGCCTCTGCCTACCGTGAAGAGAGTGTAGATTAGCCTTTGCTTTGGATTTTTCATTTTGATACAACCTTCTTCATAAAGGTTTATATATAATTTGTGTTTGTTTTTGTTGTGATCGGTGTGGTTTAATATTCTGTAGAACTTTCATAAAGTTGGGTATTGGTAATTCCTGGCAATTGAGAGATTGGGTAGGTGAAAATTGAAATTCCAACCAATGTATGTTGATTGAGCACCCATGTTCTCACTCTGTCCTGGTTGGTTTGCTCTGGCCTCCTCAAAAATACTAAAATGATCCATTGGTTTGCTCTGGCCTCCTCAAAAGGACTCTAAAATGATCCAACACTCTTGGTGTAGTTTTAGGCTTTGCATGCAACGTAGTTTGTATTTTTTTTTGTTGTGACTAGTGGGAATAGGAAATCCTCAGCAATACAACAGATATTGTATATTTGATGTGCATTCTAATGCTTTCCTTGTTCCATTTTATTTATCTCTTTTTTTTTCTTTTGGGAGGTTTTGGGAGAAGTTTGATATACTATTGAATGGGCTAGTTAACAAGTTGCTTGGCTTTTTAGTTCGAGGTTTCCAATTTATTGATTTTGATTGAGTTTCTACTTAATTTTTTATTAATTATCATTCTTCCAAATTTTTTGATTGGTCATTTACATAAAGTTTCACCAAAATTTCACCCATAAAGGTCTTAGTGATGCAGGCCACTCTCCAACTCACTCTCAAAAGAATCCAAAAAGTGCTAGTTTTTATTCTTTTGGTTTTTTAGGAAGCTTGTTTTGATTTTCTATAGCATATTTCTATAGCATACTTTGATGCCTTTTTCACTTTGAGGATGACAGGTTTGTGGCTACTAGAAATATATTGTTCTGCAGTGAATTTTTGTTGGATTTCTATGGTTTTGTGTTTTTGGTGGGAGTTTTATCTTCTATTCAGTAGTGTAATTTGCAGGCTATTTTTGGTGTTTTATTGGGATTAACAAATTCATGAGTCATCAATTTGTAGAATGAATTGTTTCTAGAATGAAATTGTTCATTGAAAATTGTTGAATCTGAAGATTTGGGGTTGGGAATCAAGCTTAATTTGAAGGTTTCTTGTACTGTTATTGTTTAGATGTGGATTTCTTTGGGAATAATAATTTCGATTCATTGTACTAGTTGTTTCTGTGACAACAAAATGTAGTTGGGTTCTGTACAAGCCTAAGCAACATAATGCTGCATTAGCTTTGGTGTTTTACACCTCTTTTTGTGCGGGCTTGATCTTGTGTTCAGAAGCCTAATTTGAAAGCCATTATAACTATTACTTTTTTAGTTGTGTCTGAGAGTTTACATTCTCTACTTATGTAAAAACTAGGTAGCAGAATGCTGGGTACTGGGATCTATCGTTTTTAGCTGGGATGTCTTTTGGTCAGGACTAGGTTTCATTAATTATAAAGTTGAGCTGTGGTTTTTAGTTTCACATGATTTCGTGAAGAATGGGTTTCATTAATTTCTAAAGAAACCACATGTTCAAGTATGTATGAGAGTAAGCACCAGAGTGATATTTGGATATATTGTTTTTGGTTTGAACTTTTGATATGTTTTGGTGAGGACTCTGTCTCAATAATTTGTAGTAATTTTGATAGACTGAAGGTTTCATGCTTAATAATAGGATAAAATACCATGTAGGAGGATACTTTATTATGATGTTATTTTCTTTAGTTTGGTAGTTTGTGCTATGGTGAGGAGTGGGTTTCATTAATTTATAGAAATTTCTTGCTTAAGTGTATGAATTCCTTAGAACCAAAGTGTTGTATTTTGAGATTGTCATCTTAGATGTTCAAGACTTTTACAATGCATTGTGACAGCTGTAAGAAGTGCACATTTTTGGGATTTTTTTGGTTATTCAACTTACAATTATTTTCTATGGGTTACGATGGATGTATTTTATATGCATTTTTGCAGAGGCCTTCATTTTTTGTCTTTGTTCTCTTTCAAGCTCTGGTGAATGAAAGAGAGGATGGGTTCATATGGGAAAGATGTCCCATTTGAGACTCAGTTTTTGCTAGTCGAGGGTAGCGAAGGTTCACCTTTGAGTACTGGTGTAGGTGATGGCATTGGAGAGCCAACAATCTATATTGTTTTCTTGCCACTATTGGAAGGATCTTTCAGAGCATTTTTTCAAGGAAATGAAAACAATGAGCTCGAAATCTCTTTGGAAAGTGGTAAGAATTGCAGAAATTATGAATGGTATAAATTTCTTATATCTAATACATGTAAGACTTAACATAACTCTAACCATAAATTCTCAAGAGAAAATTAGTCTTTTTTATTTTCTCTTGAATTTACTTCATATTCGGCATTCCAGGAGATCCTGCTGTTGAAACAACTCAATGATTTTATTCAGTTTTTCTTGGGGTTGGAACTGATCCATATGAAGTGATTACTAGTGCAGTAAAGTGAGAACCCTTGCTATGTTTCAACTTTTGTATTTTATTTCCTTCCTTTTGGAACTTCTCATATTCTAGCATCAATACTATATGAATAACATCAATTGTTGCTAGCGCAGGGTTGTAGAGAGGCATTCTAAAACCTTTGTTCATCATGAAAGAAAGACGGGTAATTTCTCGTGGAATTGAACCTTGGTTTTTTCCAACGATGTCTGAATGTGTTTTGTGTGCTAAAACGTTTAGCTCACATTGAATCTTAATTGAGAATAACAAGTATCTGTGTACTGTTTTACTAAGTCATTATAAGTCTTTGTCGGTTCACTATTAGCTTAGAGTTTGGATATTTGTCTTGTAGTTACCTGACATACTCAACTGGTTTGGGTGGTGTGCAAGGGATGCATTTTACACAGATGTCTCAGCTGAGGGAGTAAAACAAGGTCTAGAAAGGTAGAATGTTTTTCCAGGCCACTTGTATGTTCTATAAATGTATATTAACTTGTGTAGATATATAGTTACACAGCAACATTATCCTGAAGGTCCAGTTTAAAATGATTATGGATTTTTTATTTCTTTAACAGTCTAGAGAAAGGGGTCACCCCTTCGAAGTTTCTGCTTATCGATTATGGTTGGAAATCTGTTGAAATGGACCCTAATGCAAAGCCTCCTCAAGTTGGCTATTCAGCAAAGTAGGTTTGATCTCCTTTTTTGTTTGAACTATGACATTTGGAGACAATAATTCATCTCTATTTGTTGTTTGAATATAATTTCCTTTCAATTCTTGGCTTTCTAATGGAACTCTAATCATTCTATGGGCCCATAACTCAGTTTTGCAAATCAGCTGACACATATAAAAGAAAATTGCAAGTTTCAAAAAGATTGGTGAGAGACAAGAGGATTCTTCTTTGGGCCTCAGACACATTGTTACAGAAGCAAAAGAGAGCCACAATTTAAAGTAAGCTTCTTTAGCTGTCCATCAGGAATTAGTCAATTAATACTCCTTATTTATCTATATGCTTTAAACCATGCATTATAGCTCTTGCCTCATGAATGCATAAGTTACATTCTTTGTATAGTGAATAGACGATATATTCAAAATTTTATTTTAATACGCATACTACTTCCCCCCATAGTTGATTTGGCATGCTACTATGTTCTGAATTTATATTACATTTGTATGATTCTAGGTACATTTATGTTTGGCATGCTATCACTGGTTCTTGGGGGTGAGTTAATCCTTGACAAGAGCTAGGCAAAAGCCATAATCACGTTGATACTTAAAAATAGTTGCAGTGGCGACAATTACTTCACCCTAAATCTAACAGTACCTAGCTTGCAGAGGGTTAAATTAATCTTCAAAAAATACTATAATGGCATAACCAAGTTAGTGTCCAACTGTGCAACTACCACTGTGATGGAGGTATGTCACCCTAGCCATGCAGCAAAGGGAAAGACAAAAACATTTCATGGATGTACCCTATAAATAAGTGGGATAATCAAATCCAAAGTGAAACATAAACTGTGGGGTCACTGGGTTTTAGTTGTTAGGATACTATATTCTTATAGTATATATCATTGTAGGGAAATGTAAATCTCTCTATGTCATGTTGGTTCAACTCCATGCCATCATGTCAATTGCAATGGGTGTAGGCCTCACAACATACCATTTAAAGGGTACTAATATTGTCCCAAGAAATTGTGTTGTACTAAAGGAAAAACAGACTCACATTGTACCTGCTTATTTGCTGCTTAATACATACTGAGTTTCCATGGTCTATGTGTCCAAGAAACTTTATACAGAACAATTTTACTTGTGTCCATCATTTGGATGTTTCACAAAAGTTTATCCTTTGAATCATCCATCCATAGAAAAATTGGAATTACAACAAACCAGTGCAATCTTTCCTCCTAGGCTCCCACCTGTTGTCATCCTTACCTCCTTTCACAACTGGATTTGGTGACATCCAGCAGATGTGAACATCCATAATCCTGATGATACTTTTGTCACCAACTGCTAGCATCATATATGTAGGGTCTGCTTAAAGTCTAATGTCGCATCTATAATTGAGAACTCAATGGAGATGTCAGAACCCTCATATGTTTATCTCATAGTACAATTGCAATGCCCAAGGTAATGTATAAGCATCTTACAAGGAATTTGTGGAAACTTTTGACTGGTTGTGCTGTTTTGGCCTTAAACATGGCAGTTGGAGTTTAGAATATCAAAATTCATCTAGACAGGATTACACATTTAAGTTTTTTCACACCAAATTTTGAAAAAGATCAACTTATGTTATCATATTTCTTGGACCTTGTTGTATTGATATGTGTATTTTTCATGCCAAGTAAACTAACTAATTAATACTCCTCAAAAAAGGAATTTTCACTACAAATTTACCTTCAAAATTACATGATTAATTTCTGTCGCAAATTTGTCTTACATCAGTTATATGAGGACAATATTTTGCCACAATTGTCTAACAATTGTCTTCTATCTCACACTTTTTGGAGGAAAAACATCAATTGTCTCACAATTGTCTTAGGAAAAATGATTCTAGAAGATTTGAGTGGGCATTGAGGTGCCTAAGGAAAGTTCTCAAAGACTTGCATTAGACAATGATATTGCCAAAATACGTGAAGTAGATTCAACTACCATTAACATGACAAATGCTACTAAGAAGTGCTTGGTTGTCCTCTTCAACAAATCTTAAGCATCTTCTCTTTTCTTACCAGTTAATTATTCTCTCCTGTATTTCTTTGATATGACAGTGATTTTTATGGATATGTTAAGCTCTTGTATTCCCCATATATTTTGTGCTTGTTAACTCTATTTTTTCTCAGGAAAAGGGAGAAATTTTCTTAACTTTTATAACTGAGAAAATATATTTATATTTCTTACTATGTGGTAGGTGTGGACTGGAGCTCAGTAAAACAAATTTAGTTGAGCTGCTTGATGTTGATAATGTGCAAAACTATGAGAATTCATTGTGGATTGCTTACAAAAGTATTTACGGTTCAATGGTGAGGTCGGATATGATCAATTGTATCAAGTGTCAGCAGAAGAAGGCAATATTATCTATGAGGATGTCTTCCAGCAAAGGAAAAGGGATGCTGCTTTTATGTTTTAACAGTGGGGAAATAAATCATGATGTCAAGATTGCAAACTGGAAATTTAAATCTAGAGGATTATCTCCTTTTTGATGAATATAGATAGCAAGGGAAGACAAATTAGTTGTTATTTTATGGTCCTCTTCATCCAGAACTACCACAGATGTACATAGATAATTGAATTCTTATCCTCTATTTTCTTTTCTTTCATCAATTTCCATACTAAATAGAGGTTTTATAGGGAAGGAAAAGACTGATGATGCTGTAAATCAATTGGAGAGTCTACTAAGGGATGGAAATGTGCATTCTCCAGTATTTTGTGTATGTACAAAATGTGACTTTTCTTGGTGTGCTGCATGTGGGTTGTCCAATTCCCAGTCTGAAAGAAAAGGAAGGAGAGGTACTCATGTTCGTAGGGAAGCAAAAAACTACAGAATCTATGGGATAATGGCAAATCTTGAATCAATTCATACTGAGTACACCAAAGGAACCGTTAACTCTAACGAGTATGCAACAGGAAATGTGAACTCTAACGAGTATGTAGCAGGAAATGTCGACTCTAAAGAGTATGCAACAGTAAATGTTGACTCTAATGAGTATACAACAGTAAATTCCAACTCTAATGAGTACACAATTGGAAATGTCAATTTTCATGAATATGCTACAGAAACTGGTAACTCTGATGACTATCCCACAGAAATTGTTAAGTCTGGCTACACCACAATAGCTGTTAGCTCTATTGAGTATACCCCAGTAACTGTTAACTCTAACAACAACCTTAGCATTGCACCTCATGATTTTTATCATGAATGGACAACTACAGTATCAATGGGTGGCTATTGGTCCTCTTTTGATATAACAAATCATGGGAAGAAAACTTTCTGGAGTGCTGGTACTGGATTTAAATAGTCTCATGGCTCTCATCCTTTCTTAGGTTTATCAGCCTATGTTCTTCCGAGTCAGGAAAATATTGTTAACCGAGTTTTAGAATACTTTATGATCAATGATTCCATGTTAGACATATGTGCAAGGAACAAGCTCTATCATCAGCTGGTATCCCTGTTGACAGCTATGAAACAGTATCTGGATCTCCTTTCAATATTGATGGGATCCTACCTGGAAAGTGACAGAAGTGATAGTTACAATCATAACATTGGAAGTGATGGTTCTTTAATTGGTAAAATGAAGAACATATATGATCAATCCAAAATTATCATGAGAAAATTCCCAAAAGGAATTTATGAAAAAAAATGTAGAAGCTGATGTTGGCATTGCAAAATATCTCTTGGAATGCTATGAGGGATTGGCAGAAGCAGCTCAGAACCAAACATCTACCATACCACGGATAATATCTATTTTAGATGGGGAAGATACTGAAATGACAGAGTGCAGTGAAGCTAATTCCGATCATTCAACATCTGTTTCAGTGGAGGAAAGCCCCAATGATGAAACTTGTTCAAATCAACATAAGAAGGCTTTGATGTATAAAAACAATTTGAATCCACTCCAATTCCTGGACTTTTCCTTGATTGCGGCGGGTTTTCCACGTCACACTTATAGTAACAACTTCACTGGGTCAGGAGCAAATCATCAGAGCATTGATAATACAGGTGAGCACAATAAAAAAAGGATGATATATATTACTATACACCTTTGAAATTCACACTTGATTTAATACTTCATTTTTGGAAATTGTTTTGGTCACCTTGATAATTTTATTTCCTTGATATCTACAAGAGAATCATGTTATTTTAAGCATTTGATGAGTTTTGGAACCATTCTAGAACATAACTACTCTATAGTAAACAAATATGAATCATTTGGGCATATTGATTTAAAACTGGGAATCACTGACAGTGTAAATTCTCCTTCCTTTTGGCAAGCACTACAGATCAATATTTGGAAACTCTGAGATCTAGCGGCCTCCATTGAGGATGGTACAAGAAGTACCAGTGAAGTCTGAAGAATTGATTTCTCCCTTCAATTGTCCAATTTTTGGTTCTACATATATAAAAGTATTCTTACAGTTTCCAGAATCCATAGCATTTACTTTCTAACCTGTGTTCATTGTTAAGTTTGTTTTTTCACGCACGCTCTCTGATGGTGTTTTGGTTGTCGCTGTGTTTCCCTTTAAAAGTTTAAAAAGTTTAAATTATGAAGTATTATGTCTTTCTATCCATGGCAGGGAAAATCAAGCAAAAATTCAGTTTCTTTAGTTCCTGTGGCACCCAATGTCCGTAGTACATGCAAGGCTTCTAGTGATCATCTTGCACTTAATATAGACATGGACTCTGATAAGTCAACTTCAGACCGTGAAGATAACAAGAAAGGTTGAAATTGTTGTTCTCTGTTTACTCTGCAATACGATTTCAATATTAATACTACCAATAACTTACTACATTCATTATCTGGTGATTGTGGCTCGGGTCATATTTTCAAGTCACTCACATCAACTGGGATCATTCCAAAGTCTACAAGATCACTAGCAGACCAGATTGATGGGATCTGGTAACCTTTTAAACTTTAAAGATATTTTCTTACATTTGAATGAAATTGTTTTCAATTCCTTTCATGCTTTGGCAAAGATGGAAATAAATTTCTTTTGAACCAGGGTTTCTGGTGGGCGTATGCTAATGAAACAACCTACAACAAGGATGGGTATTATAGTTTATTGGGTTGTACTACATTTTTGGATGTTTGTGACATTATTGTAAAAATAATTCACTAGTGAGCTTGGTTGGTTATACAACGACAACGTGAGGTGTCAATATGTTGAGGTATATAGTAATGATTCCTGCTATCTCTACTAAAATCTAGAAATACATCTTGCTCGTAACTCATTTATGATTATTTCTCAGTGTTTCCAGGCATTTCATGTAGTTACTAATGGACATTTTAAATTCAACCAATACAAATGGAGTTGGAAATCACAAAGATGTGCTCCACAAACATGAACAGGTCATTTTTTATTTTCTGTCAAGTGATTTTAATATATCCTAGTAGGGACTCAACTCATGTCACATGAATTTGGTAGGATCCTATATTTCATATGATCACTGGAAGATATGATTCTGTATTTCTATTGTTCCTATGATCATCCTTGATTGTATATTTAATTCCAAATCTAAACTTAGTTCCAAGTGTAGATTCAAAGGAAACCTGTTTTGATTTGGTTCCCAAGTTGGATGAGCATCAAATTCATTGTCTAGAACACAACTTATTGTGCAAGTACTGATGGGCTGCAGCCTGCACATTTTGCAGGGTGTTTAATTTACAACATATTTTCTTTGCAAGGATAGCAATGCTTTGGGGAGGAGAGCTTTCTACTGTCATTGTTGTCTGATGCCCATTCCAGGAATGTAGGACAATAGGATTTCAACATTTGTTTTTACATCGGTGATTCTTTTATGCTAATTTTAGTAGTCATAATAGTAGTACTGTTCTATATTTTGTTCTCTCAAGGTGGGTTTCAACACCCCTTATTTTGTTTCAGCCATCATTTGTTGTTTTAACATGTAAAATAAAAATATAATATGGTATGAAGGCCATAAATTCTGGTTATGAGGTAAGCATCAGTGACTATGGCTAAGCAGCTACTTCATTTTGTTCAAAGTGGTTCTGTTAATTTTTTCTTGGTTACCATGTATTTTGATGGTTATATACATCAAGGAGCGAGTGCACAAAATTGCAAAAAGTGTAGCAATTCACAGAAAAAATGGTAAGAGTTTGATAAATGTCCAAGTTCCCTGTTGTCAGGGTCATCTGGTCAAGGCAATGAGATCTATGAGTATATACAAATCATTGAAATGTTAAGATACTGAAAATTTTAAATCAGTGGAAGGTAATCATTTCATATAGAGTGGAACTTGATGAAACAAATAAGACACATATCTCAAACAACTGTCCATTGCGGTCGTGAACAGTGTTTATCCTCGTAGTTGAGAATATTTGGCCATGGCATTGTTTTATAATGTTGTGGATGCATCTGTGTAGCTCATGGCCAGTGTTCCACAAACACCTCACACTAATCTACAGATTGCATTAGCTTTGCTATTCATATTGTGGTAACCTTATTGGATGGTGCTCATTTCATTAGTAGCCATTGAATTTGTTATTATTGGCATGCCTCATAAAATTGACAAAAACAATCTAGTAAAAATGTTGGTCATATGAAAATGACCAGATGCAAAAGTGGTTTCACAATCAAATGCTACTGCCATATCTTGGTGGAGATGATATTTGTCATGAAGAGTTTTTCAAAATGATGAAAGCAATAGCAACACACACACTATAACACACTTGGATTTAAATGGGAAACCTGAGTAGGAGGAGGAAAACCCACTGTCGAAATGGCATAGCTTGGTTATATTTGGGAGAATAAGAGTACACTAGTACAACTAATAGCATAAGTTCGTAATAGAGATAATAGCTAACCTATTCAGCTTGGGACTAGGTCTCTACATAGCCTAAGGTTATTGACAATATCAATAGATTGATCAATGACCCTATCTAATGGTTTGTTTGATCTTGACAATATTGATCATGCACTTTATTTATAAATTATTACATTGTTTGTATCGATACCTTATGGGCTTTACTTACAAAAAATGGGGTGCATTCCCATGCAACAGGCTTATATAACACCGAACATTATATTTATCTGAATGTCTAGATTTCAAAATATTCTACCAACTCTTATCTCTTTTGTGCTATTTTTACAGAGGCTGGTGACCAATCAGTATTATAGAAAACCGGCCAGATCTCTATTTCACATGGACACAAGGAAGCATGCTTGCATTTGGTATGATTTTAGTGCCAATCTCAAGTGATTGTGGACTAATCTATTTGCATAAATTGATTGTGTGTATGTGTTGAGCACAAGTGATTCTAAATTTTATTAGATCAAAAGTTCATATTTTGAAGGCAAAGTTTATCAGATCAAAAGCACGTGCCATGACTGATGATATTGAGGCTGTTTCAAACAATTTTACCACTGGTATGCATATATTACATTCCTAGAAGTCTTTTACTATTAGGAAACATGACTGTCCAACATGCCAAATGAGTTCAAATGGAAAAAAAATAACAAGCAGTAGTTCTTTTTAGATTCGTGATTATAATTCATAGAAGTAATTTTTTGCATATACTAGTATATATGATTTTATTCCAAAGTGGCTAGGTTGTATGGGTGTGGTTCATGTATTAATGTCGTTGTGTTGATATGGCATGTCACTAGAATATATATGTATATATAGATAAAATTCATGAAATTTTTTGAGTGAATATAAAGTGAATTTTCCAGAGTCCAAAGTCCAAGAAAGAAAAATTCATGAATTTTTTTGATTATATATATAGATATAGAGGGTAAAATATGATGGTTGTTGGCTTGATGCCTGAACTATGTCATGAACACTTTGAGGCTGACAAGTTAAAAAGAACTTTTTAT
>LPNX010246386.1:0-59972 GCA_001517045.1 Pseudotsuga menziesii
TTACTGCGACCAACTTTTTACTGCGACCAAGCTAGTTGGTGCGACCAAGTTGATGCGATCAAATTTGGTGCGATCAAATTTGGTGCGATCTACGATCAAGTTTGGTGCCTCATGCTATCAACTTATCTGCGGTGCGATCAAGTTGATGCGGCAGTCAAGTTGATGCGATCAACTTATGTGCGATCAAGTTGATGCGATCAACTTCTTTTGTGATCAAGTTGATGCCTGATGCGATCAACTTCCCTGCGATCAAGTTTGGTGCTTGATGCGACTAGATTGATAGAATATTATTCTTAGTCTAAAGACTTAATAATTTTACAAATACTTTTCACCTGTGCGTAAGATGAAGTAAAATGACCACATTTACAAATCCAAATAACTTATGGAAAACATATGCCCAAATATGTAGGAATATTTGAGCGGAACAAAGTGCGGTAAAACCTGGAACTTTCACGCCGTGAGATTTTATATGGGTTCTTGTTATTTTATTTATCAGTAACAATAAAAGACATTTACAGAAGTAAATCTGGAAATATGAGCGGCCAAATAATCATGAATTCAACCACAAACTATTTCATATATTAACTATGCGGAAATACAAAGTAATACAAACTTGTCTGTTACAAACTCGTCCCTCTACAGAGCTTCAGCGCTACAGCTAAATCAAATGCACAGAAGCTTGAGCTTCAACTTCTCTTTCTCACCCGGAGTTCCTTTGTGTCTGTGTTCCTGTTCTCTGTGTGTGTGCCTGTTCGTGAACTAATTTACAAAATGCTTCTTCTATTTATAGACAACCTGAAGATTGCTTCAGCATAAACCGACTTACTAGCCGACTTACTTTGCATTAAACATTGCAATAACTATCTATCTAACAACTTAGATTCTGAAATAAATTCGACTCAATTACGCTGCCTACTTGTTGACTTTTCCTTCTTGTCAGACTGACAGACAAGATCGTGGCTTCTACAGACTCTGACAGAGTCGGCTGGAGATCAAATATAGATCTGCGAATTAATTACATTTTCCAACATTATCAATTTCAACCAGCAACACTTGCACTGCCACAACATCAGTATTATAATCAACAAGTACAATTACTACAAGCACAAGCACAACCAGGGAGACTTGAAATAATGCAAGGCCAAAGATCTCGAAGTGGAAGTGGGAGAAACGCTGAAGTTGTCCGGGATGAGTACAACCTTCGAGGATTTATCACTCAATATGCCAACGCCAAATTTTTTGTAATTAAATCTTCCAGTAAAGAGAACCTCCTTAGCAGTATTAGACATGGAGTGTGGACAAGCACTTCCAGGCGAAATCGAAAGTTAAACGCAGCTTATGCTGAAGCTGCCTCAGGCCCGGAGCAAACGGTCGAGGGAGGCGCATCTAGTGCTTCTAGCTCTAACTGCCCTATATTCTTACTATTTTCGGTTAGTTCTTCAATATTTCTTAACTAAACTGATATGTTTTTTCAATTTTAATTTCAATTTCACTTTCATGTCATTTCAATACTTATACTTGTGGAGAAATCATTTAATAGGAATGAACACCCTTATTTATAAGATAACCTCTAATCTAATCTTTTGTGCGTGCGCATGCAGTTGAAGGGAAGCGGTACTTTCTGTGGGGTGGCTGAAATGGTTGGACCTATGGATTTCAGAGGGACAACAGAGTTTTGGGATTGGAAGGGAAAATTTCCAGTGAAATGGCACATGATTAAAGACGTTCCATTCGAACAAATCGCTCATATTACTCTGGAAAGCAATGAAAATCGCTCAGTTATACGTAGTCGAGATACTCAGCAGGTGAGTTAGACGTGGTTGTTTCCTTTCCTTTCCATTCCTCCTCTGAAAATGTTCTTTAATTTAGATCGCTAAAAAATGACTGAATGAATTTGCCAGGTTGAAAAGGAGAAGGGCGAAGAAATGCTGGATATTTTTAAGAATTACTTTTGGACGAACTCATTGCTCGACGCCATAGACATTGCATGGTGGCCATCACCACCACAACAGTCTCAACAACAACAGGAGGAGGAGGTGGAAGAAGAGGAGGCCATGGCGATCTGCTACAACAGCCGGACTAACAGCAATAACACACCAGAGGAAACTGAGAATCACAACAATACGGAAAAAGAAGAAGAGACTGATCACCACGACGCCCGAGGATCTAAACGTGGAGAGAGTCCTGAGACCGACACCACTGTGAAGAATGTGACCAGTCACAGCCCAAAAAACAAGAAGAAGAAGAAGCAAGAGGAGAGCGACAACAATAAGCAAGAAGACAACGCGGCAGTATTTGAATGGGGAGAGTATCAGGGAACCGAGAGTGTGAAGAGGTACATCCCAACTTACAACAACAGCAAGAAGCAAGAAGATAATGAAGAAATTGGTCAGAATTACAACGCCCGAGAAATTGAAGGTGGAGAGAATCGGGAGAGGGAGAGAACTGTGCTTAGTGTAACCAATGAGTTGTTGAAGCAAGAAGAAGTACTGAATGACAACAATAGCCATGAAGAAGAAGGAACTGATCAGAACAAAGCGCCGGAACCTGAAAGTGCAGAGAATCAGGGGACTGAGAAGGAAGAACAAAAGAGTCTCAACAGTAACCATGAAGAAGAAGGAACTGATCAAAACAAGGGAGGAGAATCTGAAAGTGAAGAAGGCCGGACTGATCAGAACAACGCACGAGAATCTCAAAGTGCAGAGAATCAGGTGAACCAGAAGGAAGAAGAAGTGAGTGAGAACAATCAACTTGAAGAAGAACGGACTGATCAAAATAACACGCAAGAATCTGAAAGTGCAGAGAACGACACTAAAACTTACATGAGAGAATCTGAGACTGAAGAGCGTCATGTGATTTAGAGTGCTGTAGTTGTTGGTGAGACCAGTCAAAGCAAAAGTAATAAGAAGAAGAAAAAAACATAGGAAGAACAAAGGGAGATAGATGAAATTAAAAGAGGAGTCTGAGTTCATAGTTTTCAATGTGTTGTGTATAGTTGTCCACGAATTTGTTGTAATTTCTTCCGTTCTAGTTACGAGTTCATCCATGGAGTCATTGAATTAATGGTCGAAGCAACTAACAAGCTCGTTTGATGTTTTTAGCTAATAACTATGTTTTACATTTATTCACCTTACATAACAAGTATATCTATTCAATTGTTCAAATGATTTATATTTCTTTGTATTTAGTGATTTGTTTTAAGAAATCTTTCTTAAGTTTAAGTATGCAAGTTTAAGTATGCAAGTTTCTCATTTTAGCTTCTCAAAACAACCGTGACTGATAACAATGTTACTAGCTTTGTGACTTGCTATTAAGTCTTTCTTGCGATAGAAACAATGGTTGAATTGAGTTGTTTTTTTGCAATTGTTGTGAAGTTAACCAAACTAGTCATAAAATCTTCCTCCTTGCACTTAAGCTTTGGTTACTTTGAGTTTTGTTTCAAGCTTTAAGTTATTGCAGATTTTCAAGAGCAAAGGATGTTTTACTTTTCTATAATATTCCAGTAAAGTTTTGCTTATGAAGTTGTTTTCTATAATATTCCTGTATAAAGTTTTGCTTATGAAGTTGTTATCTTAAATTTATAAGAGAAAATGTTGTATTTTTCTATGATATTCCAATGGAAAGCCTCTTTTAAATAAGTTTTTTTGATAATCCTTTTTTAAACCAACCCTAAGTCTTTTTAGCTTAAAAAAATTAGTAAAAGTAATCTATTTACCATAAGTTTTAGTTAAATTAAAAAATGAGATTAATTAAATATATATATATATATATATATATATATATATATATATATATATATATATATAACATGCTAGTTAATAATTTATTTGACTTAACTTTTTATGCCACATTTAAGATATACAAAATTGAAGACTCCGACAATAAAACCAAAATTAAAATAATGTGTAATATTATGTAATTTTTATAAAACATAAAAGATTAAGATAATGTGTTTGATAAATTTTGATGAATTATATAAAACTGTAAAGAGAATCCAATTTTTAATTTCTGTCTAATCCATGTTATATGTTTGCTTAAATTATTCTTTTAGCATTTACTCTTTTTTTAGCATTTTCCTTTTAAAATGAATATCAGAGCATTCTCTATGTCTCCTCTCTATGCAATTAAATATGGATGTCATAACATTTATGTTGTTTATAAAACTTCCAAATTTAATTAAAACAAGAATGGGTGTGTTTGCTTTACAATTTAGATTCATCCTGGGCATCTATTGTTGTGATAATTCCCAATTGGTTTTGATCTCTTGTGAATTGTTCCATTTATGAGATTTCACTTATAGTTATAGATAACAAATCCTTGCGTTGGTGATATAGTTTAAGAATGAAGAATTCTTTCCAACAAAGCTAAATAGATGTAGAGGACCCAGAGTGAAGATTTAAGTTGAGTAAGGATCCATTTGTTCAAGTGATCCACCGAGTGTACATTGCCAATATGGGTCACAGTTTCTTGAGGTTGGAATGGAGTCACAATACAAAATATAACAATGTTGAAGAACGATATAATGATCACATAATAAATAGATTTAGATCCATGTGACATCTCGATGTACATGTTAAAAGAAACTCATGAAAAAACATATGTATACTTGGGAAGAGCTAAATGTAACAATGGATTAGTGCTAGACTCATTTGTTGGTTTATCGATTGAGTTAAATAAAGATGCACTCACTAATTGGTTTGTCTCTACGTTCTATGTGGTGCTCGTTTGTGTATGTTTTCAATATGGGCCATGTTTTCCTTAGGTTGGAATGGAGACATGACATGAAATATCACAATGATGAAGTAATATCTGACAATAACTTTACATGCATACCACCAGCTTTACTAGCATTCATCGACTTTTTTCCTTTAAAAACAAGAGTTGTGCAATTTCTATACTTGGGCCTACTTTGCATGTACTTTTAGATAGTTGGATACCAACAACCTTACAAGGCACCCTCAACTTTTCAGTTCTCTTAAAAACAAAAATTCAACAGTGTTTACTTATGGAAAAAAACAAAACTTCTAACAAAACTTCTGCAGTGTTTATACTCATGTAATTTTTAGTTATTTCACGGTAGGGGGTTACTAGTAACTTTGAAAGGTGCCATCGACTTTTTCTTAAAAACCCAGAGTTTTGAGGTGTTTTTTTAATTTTCTTGAGGTTGCCATAAGACTCTTTGTTAAAAAAAAAAATGCAATGTTTGTACATATTTTAAAGTTTATATTTTTCTTACACATTTTTGGGTGGTGGGATACAATACTTGCATGGAAGTGTAGCTACCCATTTGTACTACAAAAATACAAATACATAATTTACCAACAAACACAAGGATGTTGGTCTAGAAGTTAAACTTCATCCACCCAAGAAACATAGGCAGGGATTTCCAACAATACCATGTTCTCTAGGGTTTGTTGAATCCCTGCCTCATAAATGGATTCCCAAAAACCGAAACTTCAAATGACCTTATAAATTTAAGTTTTGAGAATAAAATAAATATAAATAAAAACTTAGAACATTGTAACCTACCCTTCAACCACCCCACCTAAAAAAACTAGAGAAAATGTATTAAATGAAGCAAACCGAAATAAGAAAAGTCCTTAAACATATTTCATTAGAGATTTTATCTCACAAGCCGAAAGATTTGAGACTGGATGCACACCTAGAATCCACACTAAAAATATTTGTTTGCATCCCATAGCACCCACACAACAAATATGTTATTCAGAAGAATAAAATCAATTAGTAATTAGGTGAAAGACAAATCTATGAAGAAAACATAATAATATATCTAGAAGAAAAGTGGGATGGAATCAAGGTTACCTTGCATGATGTCAAACATGTACAGAATTTCACCTTCTCTATGGAACCCGCATAGACTAGATAACACACTCTATGTGTTTGCTGGCCAAGACCGAGAAAGAAAGGACACCATACTATGTGGGAGCTTATGATGGCCGAGACCGAGAAAGAATAATAATGTTGTTTCATGTTGTTACATTATCTCAACTATCTCATATATCAATCCATCCATCTCTTCCCATGGACACTAACCCTACTCGTTATTATGGTTGTTAAGGTACAATTTGAAGTATCCATTCAAATCATAGGATGACTCCCTACCACATAGGACCTACCCCAATTAGCCTTAGAAGCCCTCTATGGGACAATATGTCACTTCTGTTGGTTCTGAACATCAATAATATAACCTTATTGCATCTCTACATTTGCATATTTACGAACAGAAGGTAAAAAAAAAAATTCACATTTTAATACAAAAATTACGAGAATGACAATTAAAGCCCAAGAAAAAAATTTAGTGCATATGAGAAGGAAAATACCTGAGAAAGAAGTTTTTGTACTATATGGCAGGGTAGGAATTTCAAATGGTGGAAACCCATCAAAATTGACGTTAACAATCAAAATATGAAACATTTTCTGTAATCTAAGCCAGATTTTGACGGTTTCTGTAAAATATGACCTGTATTTGACGGGTAAATTGGTCCATGACGGGCATTTACCCGTCAAATTCCATCCTTACTATATGGATTTGATGGGTTTACACGATAAGACTTCCTTCATTGTTGCCACAGTACATAGAATTCCAACATGCATAAATGTATATCGACTCTTCCAAGATGGTCTAATAAACCCAACGAGGGTTGGCTTGAAAATGCCTGATATATATATATATATATATATATATATATATATATATATACATTGCTGATATAAGTATAGGTGATTTGTCGACGGTCTGATAAACCCAACAAGGGTTTGCTTGACTGTGCCTGATATATATATAAAAGGATGTTGTGAAGCAAATCTGCATGCTAACCTAACATCCAAGTCCATAGGCGATCCCAAGGCTTACAAAGCAAAGCAGGATCCTGTGGACCAACGAGGAAATGTGCAATACAGATAAGTCTTGGATTATTTTGCAATATTTTTCTTATGAATATACATGTGTATATGATTTGGTTAAGATGTTTTAAGCTCTTGTTCTAGAGATAAAATCGATGAGAATAAACTAAACATGTGAATCTATTCCATGTTTGAAAATAGGTATCACTAGGAGCAAGGAATATGAGAACATCCTAGCGGTGCATGTGGACATGTAATTGTCCTGAAGAGCTCGCAATGAGCGGTAATAAAAAATGTTCTAGTAACACTGTGAAGGTCCTAGCAGCCGAGACAAACCATGTGGGGAGGCTCCATGGTTGAGAGGTCTAAATTAGACCGAAGACATTAAGTGTCATGACCAAGAGGGATTGGTCTAGCATTCACGGTGAAGTGAAAGAGGCCGAGAGCACAAAAATCCACAGTGGTGGTGTGGGTTCCAGGATGAAACAAAACAAAGAGGGAAAAAAGAACTCTTGTTGCTCTCTCTTGCCTTTTGATTATATATATATGTTTATGCATTGCGAAAAAAAAGATTGTTGAATGCATGTATGACTGAAAATAGAATGTTTTTAATTGCTTAAAGTAAATTATGAATGCTGGAATGGTTAATTCCCTGCCCAAGAATGGACATGAATGAGCTCATGTGCCTATTGGAAAGGCATGAAAAATATGAAAGTCTCCTTGATGAGGCTTGGACTATCATGCCAATTAGGCAATTAAATGACTGATATTAATGCCTATATTATGCTTGGTCTAATAGAATTTCAGTGATGCATTTCATAGGTGAGAAAGGTGAAATTCAGTGGTGCACATTGATCATGGCGGCAGACCAAAAATTGCTGGACTTGGCTGGAAGTCTCCTTCAAATGATTGCTAGGACCTAAGAGAATCTTGGAGAGATGCTCAAGATACATAAAAGGAAAAATGAAATGAACCACCATATTTTGCAAGAATCCATTGGCTTGCAAAGGGAGGTGAAAAGCATTCTAGTAGAAATCCGCACCAGAAAGGAACGTGGATCAATGATGGGACATTCATCCAAGCGATCCATTGTGAAACGGTCCAGGCATGAAGACTCAAAGGAAATTGAGTAGCTAAAGATGAAGCAACTGGTGAAATGCTGAGAATGCGGAGGACATCATTTATGTTGGTACTGTCCCATGAGGGAACATGAAGAGGGCTGCAGCCACAAAATTCCTAGGCTTAGAGATAAGCCAAGAGCTGAGAACCAGTAAGAGAAGTTTTGGGAAGCGGCGAGGGGCTTGGTCCCAAACATTCCAAGTAGATAATTGAACATGGGATGGGTTTGTTAAATTTTGAAATTTTGATGTGCAAATTGTATATGTATTGAAACACCGAGGATGGTGTTATTCCAAGGGGGAGGGGATTGTAATAACCCTGGTTTTGACCCTAGATGCATTAAAAGGTACACTATGTATATATTGTAATTAATCGTGGTGTGGAGCTAAAGGCAAAAGCCCCACCATCGATTTGGTTGTGTATGTTTCAACAATAGGGATAGTTACCAATAGTATATCATGCTATCTGACACATTCTAGTTTTGGCATCATGTAAATACACACATCAATTAAAATAAACCTACCAGCCAACTATGACGGTGCAACATTGAATGAAAAGGGCATGATTGTTGAGGTTAAGCGGGGGAGTTTCCCAACCCGTGGGGGTCATTGGGAATTTGCTGTGTGTCACCACCCTGTTTATTTTTCTCATCTTCCCTTGTCTCATCCAAACACCACTTGAATGTTCTGCTGAGTTGTTGAGGCAGTTATTGTTGGAAGTGGAGGGTGGTAGGATTGTCAGTCTTTGCCACATGCTCGCCCCACCAGTCATCTCTCCACCATCATGTGGGTATGGAACCATCACTATGTCACTCTCTTGGTCGTTGGGGTTCACTCTCATGTAACGATGCACAGGGGGGGGGTCGGTTCATCTTCCTCACACAGAGGTGAGTTAAGAACGACGGTGCAATTTTTGTTTGGGGTTCGCCTTTCTCTCTCTCGCACCGGTTACTAGTCTGTGGTTGTGTTCTTTCCTCCTGATCACGCATAGAGTCGACGTTTTTTCCTCCACCATTGCTGGACTATGAAGGATCGATGTGGTTTTCTTTTGTTGTTCTGAGGGATGTTGTTTTCCATATTATGTTGGCCACATCCGTTCCCCTCATGCATAGATTGATGGAGAATCGGTTCTTTTCCCATTCCTGTTTGTGTAACTTTCTTCAACGATTGCATAGAGGAATTGTGTGATGTGGGCTTTTGGATGTTGGACGGTTGTTGATTTCCACATCCGTTGGCTGAGTTTTCCCCTGTCTATGCTGGGAGTTTTGCTTCTTCCCCAACTGTGGATTGTGTAAGGTTCTTGTCGTTTCCTTATCAGATTGTGGTCTGAATTTATGTCTTTCTTTTGTCCAAGATTGAGAATCGGACTCCTCCCCTATTTTGGGACTATGTAATGTTGCCATAGTTTTCATTGTGAGTTTGGGCTGTCGATCTACCCTGGTTTTGGGTTGCTTCTTGGTTGTTGAGGCTACAGATGTCTTTTGGAGATTGGTGCAGAGTTGTTTTGGCCACGCTAGGGCCAAGACCAACTCTGAAGAATGGTTTGACCTGAACTATGTTTCACCTTTTGTTTGGGGTTGTCACCCTGTTGTCCTTGCCTTCTTCACAGAGCTGTGAGCTGTCTTTTTTACTGTGGCCTGCAGTTGTTGGTCTTTGGACTATTGAGAGTAGGATTAGAGGTTGGGTATGCTTGAGAAAACTAGTGTTTGAGGCCACCAGCTTAGCATTTAGTCTTTTCTAGCTCCTTGATGGCCTGATAAACCCTACTATGGAGACTTGGCTGATTGTTGTACCTTGGCTATGCGCAAGCCTTCCTTGATCCTTACTCTTTGATGAATCATTCCCATCTCGGGGGTGGCAGTGTTGCTGAGAGGTTGATGAGCACGCTAGCCTATAGTTGGGTGGAACGTTGCAGCGACGTAGCTGGTTGCGAGACTAGTTCTTATAAGATGAGTATTCATGCCCATTTTACTTCTGCAACTATATTTATTGATTAATGAATATGATGAACATGTGGCATGCTTAAATGAATGTATGGTTGCTTCCACTATGTATATGAAGGATTATGCATCTTAGTATGTATTATGCTTAAGTTTTTTAGTTCAGCATTATATGCATGTTCATCTTCATGGGGTTGTTTTCCTGTATGTTTGGTGTTAGCAGCGTCATCTTCGTCAGTCAGAGGGTCGGGGACGTTACATCATTACTAATAGAGTTTAACAAAATTAATAGAAAGCTTAATTTCTACATGGTTGGAACATGCAATGGAGGGATGTTTCTTTTACACATGCACATCTGGTGGGAGTTATTTATTATGTAGCTTGAATAAATTGAAAGTTGTAGTGATTTTGATAGAATATCTTAGTTTCAACTTTTTTATTGTCTATCAGTGACAATTCCCTCCACAATAATTAGGAATACAACTAGATAATAAAATTGTACAAGTAATTTTAAAATTGCATCTCAATTAAGACTGAAATATATATCCATCCCGGGAAACATCATCCCAATGGAATTATATTTCCTTTAGTACAATTTTGATGGACAATTGTGCTTATTAGTGATTGCACATGTGAATTAGACTTAAGAAAAAAAATGTAAATGAGCACCGTTAGCTGTTCCTGGAAAAAAATGAAGCAAAGAATTGATTGAGAACAAAATGGTGCACTCTAGAAGGATGGAATCATACAAAGAAACAAACACTAATCACCGATTATGTAGATAAAGGAAGATGGCCCAGAAACAATTCCAAAAGTGATAACATTTTCATATGTTATCTCATAACGAAATAGCCAATATTGTAGTGCTCCTTACAAATGCACGAGGGCCCCCATAATTCCTTAGAAGGATAAATTTTCTCAATGAAATTCAATCTATGCTTGTCTCTTTGAGTCGTTTATAATACTGCTGATTTGAATTCACAAAGTGACTGAACCAGAGCTAATGCTTCCTTGATCACATGAGCAAACCATTAGTCCTAGAACCTTATTCTTTGTTTCTGTCACTTGGAAGCATTATCGTCTGGGTACGTGATAGTAGATACATCAAAGCATATTGTTTAGTTCTTTCTTGAAGGATCATGTCTGTTATAAAAAATAACAATATTAATTATTTTGATATAAATTGCTATCAAAAAGTAGTCCTAATTATAAGATCCATAGCAAATGCAACCGCTCATTCATGGGTATGCTTACAGCTTGTATGTTTTGCACTTCATCTAGAGGAAGAGCCCATGAAAAGAAGGAGAACACTCTTTTCAGATTGTTCCTTTGTATGTATCGTTCGTAGGTACTCACAATCGTATTTCTTGCTTTTTGTATGTCTTCTAGAAAGAAAAGGAACATCTTTTTACATGATAATCTCTAAGTTGGCGTGGTATAAAAAACAAATTTGAAACTAGTATCCAAATTATTCCAAGCTGTAAATGTGCATTCAGAACGTTCAAGCTATCAAGGAAGGATTATCTGTGAATAAATTGGACAACATAGTCCATTGAGATAGAAAAGTTTAGCCATCTCTTACAATCATAACATATTAACTACTGTAAAAAGGCACTTGCAAGATCTGTCTGCATCGACTTCATGAGACGTTTTAGACCATACAATGAATTATGTTGTGGAAATATAGGATTAACAGCTTCCACATGGTGGAAGTAGACAAAAGGATAGAGTGTCTATTATCATCTATTGTCTAAGAGATAATTCCTTTCCAAACATCCACTCACATTTCTCACCCATTTTCACCCTTGAAGGGTTTGTATCAATCAACCTTTCTTTTGAAAAAGAGGCACAATGGAACTTTGAGAAAATTAAAGGGAATGTAGAAATCAACCTTTCTTTTGCAAAAGAGACATAATGGAACTTCCAGAAAATAAAAGAATTACCACCAAAATCACTCTCATGACTCAATACATGTGAAACTCCAACAATCTCAACTTAAATATTCCGAATCTGACAACTGTGGGCAAGAATCATCTCAACACTTTGTACATCCAACATTAAATTTTAAATTACACACGTCCGTAATTCCTTGAGAGATCTATGAATATTGAAATGCATACCAAAAGTATTTCACATAACTGCATTTCTGAATTTTTCAATTGTTTTAGATTGAGGGAATGTGCATGCTCTGTTCACAAATGGAGGGTCAGCTCATAATTTTATCTTGGAGTGAAGTGGAGGAGGAATATATCTTTTGCTTTAATATTTAACTATCCCATCAACTCTTTTGTCATGCAAGCATATAATTATGATTCTCTTTGTTCACTTATAAAATTCCCAGAAATCTCAGGAACAAACCCAAATGCACAATAATCTTCTCGTCTTCCCTTTGTAACTATAGGTACTGATACTTGTAGTTAGTAGAAATAGATATGGTGTCACACATGCCAAAGTATAAGCTTTCACAGGCCGTCAGAATCGATCTAGGAACCACGTACAACTGCGTAGCTGGTTTCAAACATGATCAAGTCGAGATCATTGCCAATGGTAATTTAATTTTGTAGACGAATATTGATAGTGCCCTTGTATGAGAAGGCACAGGGGAAGAATCTAGATGAGATAGACTCAGGTAAATCCTTTAAGGCTCTACTCTAGTCTTGATATGATTCAAACACCTAGTGTACAAATTTGTAATTCGACAGAACGAGTGCATACAAGTATTAAACCGAGAAATAAGTTATTAATTGTCAATTGAAGCACTTCATCTACATTCATGATCAGTCTACAAGTGTAAGTATGTATATGTTATTCGTTGATGTCTTGAGATAAGGAAGCCATGTCTCCCTTTGGTTTAGTGTAATAGTAGGTGGTGTTTTTTTCATTTTAATTATTTTTATTCCGCTTCATTTCATACATGCAGACTGTCCTCTACTAAAGACTTAACAGGCTGTGCTCTATTCATTCCCATTAAAAAAACCATGACGTCTACCCAACATTGTGTGGTGGGAAACATATACCGAGGTAGCCATCATCCTCAAATAACCAATCACAGACCAAAAAATCTTCATTTTAAAAATTGTGTTTCTAAATAAAATTTACTTTCCAATTTTTAGACTATAGTTTGTTGTGAAAATTTGATAATCACCCGAAACTAATGTCCTTGAGTGAAAACTATATGTATAACAAGTCAAATCGTATATTTTCTATGTAGTATAGCATTCCATAATTACCCTAATGGTTGTCTTAAAAAGCATTTTAATTTGCATTTGTTTTTTTTGATACCTCTTAAATATTTTAGAATTGTGATACACTCTCAAATTTGGTAGATGTTGAGTGTATTTTTGTTTATTATGATATTTTAAGGGTTTGGAACATAACAAATTAGGGTGACTGAAAGCTAATGAGGGTCACTTTTGGCAGGTTAGATGCAATATAAAACTGAAAAATCAAACATTCCTCAACTTAATTGTATTTTTTGAGATACTTACACAAAATATCTTGTTTTGAGTAAATAACATGAAATATAGGAAATTGAATCACGTTTTTGAATATATAATTTTTATGTATTGAATTTTTTTATAAGTATGCCAATTTTCATTTTTTATAACACTCACTTTTTTTATTTTTTAGGCAAATGATAAGGTATATGTTTTTGTGGGTGCATCACTTAGCCTTTGAGGGCCTAAATGATGGTTTAAGGCTACGGACATTTGGAGGCATGTAGAGAACATACAACACTAGTGCAACACTATTTTTTTAAAATAAAATTATTAATTTTTTTAATAATTATTTAAGTGATTATTTCTTGAAAATGGTATGTCTTTTGTGGGTGCAACCTTATAGATTTGTTTTTAAAACAATTAATAATTAAAACAGTTATGGAAAAAATACGAAAACCATGTTTTGTGAGTAAGGAGTTAGGACACAAAAGAAACTGGAAAAAATAGGAAAATATAATATTTTTTTAAAAAAATTACATTTTTGGAATATGTAGAAAAAATGATATTTATGTTTAAGATTTCACCAAAAATTATTGTGTTTAGCTTATTGTAACTGATAGGTAATAACTCCCGATGCATATATTCCATTGAAAAAACATTTATTTATACATTACAATGACTCTTGGGATCACACATCCGAGAGTCTTTTCATCTTCCTATTATTTACACTAACGTATAATCCTAACGGATTATATTCTAACAATCCCCCCCTTAATCCGAACGGGTGTTAGTAAGTCCGAGCATGTTTCTGAATCTTTCAAACTTTTCTCGTCCAAGCGCTTTGGTGGAGATGTCTGCAACTTGATCATTTGTGGAACAATGTCGAAGATGGACTGTCTTGGCCTCTACATGATGTCGAATCAAATGATACTTTGTGTTGATGTGTTTGGTTTGATCATGGAATCTGGGATTCTTAGCCAGCTTGATTGCAGAAGTATTGTCGACCAATAATGGAGTGGAGTTTTCTTGGTTTTCTTGCAAATCTTCAAGTATCTTCCTGAGCGATACTATTTCTTTCGTTGCTTCAGCTGCAGCCACATATTCTGCTTCTGTTGTTGAATCTGCTGGAACTGACTGTTTGCGTGATCTGCATGAGACAGTTGCTGATCCAAGACTCATAGTGTATCCGGAAGTTGATACTCCTGTCTCCTTATCGCTGTCAAAATCTGAGTCTGAGTACCCAATAAGTTTGAAGTCATCCACTTTAGAGTACTTGAGTCCAATGTCTTGAGTCCCCTTCAAGTATCTTAGAACTCTTTTTGTAGCTGACCAGTGTCCTTCACAAGGTTTATGCATGAACCTTGAAAGTATGCCAACAACATAAGAAATATCTGTTCTAGTTGTTGTAATGTAGATAAGACTTCCTACAAGTTGTCGATACTTGGTCGCATCCTCAAATTATTTTCCTTCACTTGATGTGAGCTTCATTTTCTGTTCCATTGGAGTAGATATAGGGTTGCATTCTGTCTTGCAAAATTTGTTTAGTAGTTCTCCAACATATTTTTTCTAAGATAGGAATATGTACTTAAGATGTTGAGTGACTTCAATTCCTAAGTAATAGTGGAGATGTCCCATATCTGTCATTTCAAAGATCTTTTTCAAATCTTTCTTTATGGATGCTATATAGCTCTCATTGTTCCCTGTCATCAAAAGATCATCTGCGTACACCACAAGATACACAACAGATCTTCCAACTTTCTTTATAAACAGTGTTGCATCATCAAGATCAAAATGTTCAAAATTTAACTTCAAAAGATGCTCGCTTAAATTTTCATACCATGCACGAGGCACTTGTTTTAGGCCATACAAGGATTTGACAAGCTTGCATACCTTTTGTTCTTTTCCATTCACAACAAAGCCTTCTGGATGAGACATGAAGACATTCTCTTTCAAGTCTCCATTCAAGAAAGAAGTCTTCACATCCATCTGATGAACTTTCCACCCTTTCTGAGTAGCTAAAGAGAGTAAGGTATGGATGGTAGCCCATTTTGCTGTAGGAGAGAATGTTTCTTCATAGTCAATTCCTTCCTTCTGTGCATAGCCTTTTGCTACAAGCCTCACTTTTAGCCTGTCAAGTGAGCCATCTGATCTGTATTTGTTCTTGTACACCCACTTGTAGCCAATTGGTTTGGTTCCAACTAGAGGGTCAACCAACTTTCAAGTTCCATTCTTCATGAGTGCATCATACTCATTCTGCATAGCTTCTTTCCACTCAACTCGAGTAGAAGCTTCTTCAAAGGAAGTTGGTTCAAAGTTAGCAGATAAATTAAATTCACAATCAAATGATACAACCATGTCATCACCTGAATTATCTTCTTCTCCTCCATATTCATGTCTTTTTGAACTTCTCGTTCCCGTCTTTCCAACTTCATCCGGATGGACACTTTCAAGTGTCTTTGTGGCCCATTTAGGAATCTTCTGTGATGGTCCTAGTTGATCAGCTGGTGGTGCTTCATCATTGATTGAGAGTCTTTCAATTCTCTCAATCACATCATCCAGTTGAATCTCTTGATCAGGTGAAGTAGCAGGAACTTCTTCATGCGGGGGAGTTGGTGCTTCATATGGAAATTCCAAAGGTTGATCCAAAATAGGAATCCCCCCTTCAAGGTTTGAAATTTCATATTCATTTTCAGAATAGCTCTTTGGATGAGGATAATTTTCCAAATGATCAAGACGTCTCTCAATGAATTGGTCATTTTTATTAGTATCAAGAAAAATGACATCTCTGGAAATAACAAACTTCTTGTTTACCTCATCATATAGACGGTATGCCTTGGAGTATTCTTCGTACCCCGGAAAAATGCATTTTCTGCTTCGAACACCAAGCTTGTTTCTTTGCTCCTTTGGAATCAAGGCATAACAGGTGGAACCAAAAACTATGAGATGTCTGATTGAAGGGAGATGTCCAAACCACATTTCATGTGGAGTCTTGTTATCAAGAGCATTTGACAGACTTTTATTTCTCAAATAGGCTACACATTTTACTGCATCACCCCAAAACATTAGTTTTACATTCTTGAAAAACATCATTGAGCAAACCATATTCACTATGGTTCTATTCATTCTTTCTGCTACACCGTTTTGTTGAGGATTGTAGGTAACTGTAGTCTGATGTGCAATTCCATGTTGGTGAACATAATCTTCAAAACCATTTGAAGTGCATTCTTTCCCATTATCAGTACGAAGTGTACCAATTTTTTATTGTGCTTATTTTTCTATCAGTGCATGAAAGTCTTTGAATGTTTGAAATGCTTCTGATTTTGTCTTTAAACAGTAAATCCAACACATTATTGAGTAGTCATCAACAAATGTCATAAAATACTTATTCCCATTTGCAGAAGGAGTTAGCATTGGGCCACATGAATCAAAATGCACTAATTCTAATTTCCTACTTGCTCTGAAATTAGATTCATCGAATGGCAGCTTACCATGTTTCCCTAATATACATGCATCACATTTGCTCTTCTCTTTGGAAATGGTGGGAAAACCAAATACACCATTATTTCTCAATAAACGAAGACTATTATAATTTAGATGACCAAATCTTGCATGCCACAATGAACTAGATGACAAATTACCTTCTCCATGCTGAGAGAGGTAGGCATAGTTCTTAACTCTTGCAGATGAACCCTTTAGCTTTAGCAGTTTCCCATCTTCGTATCCAGTCATGATGACTTGGTTGTCAGAGGAATTTCTTATTTCTACGATTCCATCAAACATGTGAATGGAGTGGCCTTGCTGTCGAATCTCCACCAAGGACAGCAGGCTTCTCTGCAACTCTGGAAGATAAAGAACATTCTTCAAGAAGAAATCAGGGAATCCATGCATCTTTAGTCGAATGGTGCCCATTCCATTTGGTTTAAGACTTGATTTATCTGCAAAGTAAACTATGCCATCTATTGTTTCATTAAGTTCTTCAAAACAGTCTTTTCTAAATGTCATGTGTGATGTTGCACCAGTATCAAGCAGCCAACAATCTTTGTAAGATGAAAGTGAAGTCATTTCATTAATTCCAAGATTAGAATGTGCAACAATACAATGAGCAGAATCAGAAGATTTACTAGCATCTTGGTTTTTATTGTCATATTTATTCTGGTTATGTTTGTCTTTAATGGAGTCCCATGAAGCCCAACACTGATCTGATGTGTGCCCAATCTTTCCACAACGCTTGCACTGCAAATCTGATCTTTTTCTGAAGTTGTTTCTGCCCCCTCCACCTCTGAAGTTTCTTCTTCCTCTGCCTCTCTTGCTGCTCTCTCCTTTGGGACGATCTTTGGATTGGTCTTTGGTGTGGTTCTTTTCTTTTTGAGCAAAGCAAAGTGATTCTCCAGAATGCTCGGTTGTCTTCTTACCAAAGGCTTTCTTGCTATCATCTGTCTTCTCTACCAAGGTGTCAAATGTCAGTGATTTGAACTTGTCACTAGCTTGCAATGACTCAAGATAGTTGGAGTGAGAAGGATACAAAGATTTTACAAATGCTGCAAGAGGAAGATCTGGTTTCATACCAGAGGCTTGAATCTTGTGCATGATGGCTTTGATTTCAGAGGCAACTAACATGGGATCATTGTATTTTACTTCTAAGCTGAATAGTTTTAACATTAGTTGAATAACTTCCATTTCAGAGTGTGAATCATACAGATCTTTTACCATTTCTAGTGCTTCAAAACATGATTTTGCAGGCAATATGTGCTGGCTCACCTCTTCACTGACTGTGGCAGTGATTACCGCTAAAGCTTTCTTGTCTTTTGTTCTCCACATGGCCTTCTCTTTCTCGGATTCTGGAGCTCTTGGGTCTATGGTTATGGGCTTTCCAGCTTCTGTCTCTATTGTGATACCTTCGCAAATGCCGTCCCAAAGGTCATTGTAGATGAAGGCAGATTTGATCTTCCTCTTTCATTATGGATAAGTGTCTTTTCTAGTGAGAGTGGCACCAACTATAGATGCTATAGATTGCATCTTTTACAACTGTTAGTGTAATTTACAATAATGAACTTAATATGACAAAGAGAAATAGAAAAACAATAACCTTTCACGTCTACAGTCTTTGCCAAGGTGAATACAATGCAAGTTTATGGCATACACAGGCTTCTTCAAGGAAGGTCGCAACTCTAGCAGCTTTATGCAGTACTTCTAGTTGCAGTAGTAGAATAATTGCACAATGGCAATATTCCCAATTGCACAAGCAGTCTCAATGCAATCAACACCAACAAAACAACAAGATTCTTCAATGTACGATACCAGTCACAACTCTTCAACACAATATATATGTCAGTCTTCAACACAATATATATCAGCCTTCAACACAATATATATGTATGATCAGTATTCAACATATATCAGTCTTCAATGCATATATCAGTCTTCAACATATATCAGTATGATATATCAGTCTTTAACATATATCAGTCTTTAACATACATCAGTATGATATATCAGTCACACTATGTTTTGCATTCACTGTCCATTTCAACCAACAAAGAAAAAGGTTTACCTCCATTCATACTCCTACATGCAAATGAAACCATCCATTCTCCTTCACGCAAGCATCAAATGAAAGCATGGATTCTCCTTCACGCAAATGAAAAGGAATGAGCCTTCAAACTCCAATCATTGAGTCTTCAATCTGCAACAAATTTTGAATATTGAGATCGGTCTTCACGCAGGCAGTATATCAGTCTTCAACAGGCTATAGCAACACAGGCTCTCTTGATTTCTAAATACGCAGGAAACTCCACAGGTTCAGTCTTCAACGCAGCCACACCAATGCTTCAGTTCCTATTCTTCTACATGAGGGCCTCGGCAATGATGAAGAGTCTCACAATGATGAAGAGTAGATTCTCACAACTCAGGGACGGTGAAGAAATTCGTAGCAGAATCATGTAGGAGACGGTGATAAAGGAATACAGCTCCAAAATAAGGGTTTGAATTTATGAGACAGCGCAGTCATACAAACTATATCGTGGAGAAAGTGGGCGCGACTCAAGAGAGAATGTCACACCAGTTCATGCACTCACTCGCAAAGCTCAAATCTGAGTTGGCACGTAACAATTTCACAGAGAGTATGCAGATATGTCTTGGGAAGAATGTTAGGCTTTCTGAGAGCTTGTAGGATAGGATTATCAACCAACAGACATAACTGCCGTAGAAAGCATATACTCAACACAGATATAAACTCACATATCGCAGCATAGATTCAAATTCACAGCTCGCAGCATATATAAAAACTTACAGCTCACAACATATATTCAAACTCACACCACTCCATGGTTCTCACCACATAACAAGCAGCACACACAACAGAATGATGAATGGAGAACGTGGTTACAAATTAGGGTTAGGCAAGTCTCCAAGAGAATAACGCATACAATGCATGTGATTGGTAGACTGATGGAGCAGGCAGCTTGAAAGAGCAAACTGGCAAGAGAAACAAATTGACAAAGGGCAGAATGGAGGTCTGGCAATGGACTGGAATGCAGCCAGGAGTTATGACAGTGCTCTGATACCACTGATAGGTAATAACTCCCGATTCATATATTCCATTGCAAAAACATTTATTTATACATTACAATGACTCTTGGAATCACACATCCGAGATTCTTTTCATCTTCCTATTATTTACACCAACGTATAATCCTGGCGGATTATATTCTAACAGTAACAAGTACATAAACAATGACTTCTTCATAAACTAGAAGAAATGCCCAATTATCTATGGTTTATCATATTCCATAGCATAGGTTTGGTATTACCAAAGAAAAATACAAACCATACACATAGGAATATTGGTGACATGCGAGCAAGTGAATTGGCATGGTTTAAGTGCTACAAAATGAGATGTATTATGTTTAAATTCTAATCACATTTCCTGCAATTATAGAATTGGAAAACACGTGTATGTTATAGAACTACAAAAACATGCACACATTATAGAACTACAAAACGTGTGTGCATTATAAAACTACAAAATGCATGCATGTTATGCATTTCTATAACATGTGCACATTATTGTTATAGCTGATTTTACAACACTTGGTACATCACACTCTTATGGCCTTCCATGTCCGTCTGGAGACTCTTTGGACCCCCTTTGCTAAAAATATACTTTGAGTTTCCAAGAAACACTTAAAAAAATCCCTAATTATTGGTATACGCAGGTTACAATCTTACAACCCATGAATACATGCAGCTGGTCCCACTATGACCTGTGTACATTGGGAAATGTGCCCAAAAATAAATATTTTGGATTTTTCCTCATAGAGTCACAAATATCTTGATCTTTGGCCTTCCATATTCCTAGAAAAGCTCCGAATCAACCCTTCACTTCCTATTGAATGGCTATATATTGGGCCCCTCAGATACATTGGAGGAGGAGAATTAAAGAGAGAATGAAAACTATAGTTCATTTGTTCCTCATTCACACATGCTTGAGTCTCCATCCCCTTTGTCCTTGTGAGCATAGATTGTTTCTCTTCCCAAGCTTTCCTTTTCATTGTGATATTTCCATTGAGATGGAGGATTGAAGTGGTGGAGGCCAAGGTGGAGTACTCGGTTTCCTTGTTTCAACAAGGTGCTGACAGAGGTTGTCACTTGTATCTTAGTTCATTATTAATAGATATATTCATTTCTCATCTATTGTATGTGTGTAACTATGTATGATATTTATCCATGGATGATGTAGTTACTTTGGTTTATATACAATGATCTTACATATGCTAGATTATGCCAAACACTTTAACATATATCATGTGTGTCTTGTTCGTTGTTGTTGAGTATGAGTTGTAGGTACAATCTTGGTTGAAAATATCAACGGGGATCAACTACAACCTTTCGAAATAAGGTGTCACTTCCATCCCAAAGTGTTAGTTATTTTTATATCTACTACATATTGAAATGGGTTTGTTTTTGGTGTCATTTAGGCTATTGTGGTCCACCCCAATCAATAGGAAATATTCTCTGTAACAGAATTGGTGACTCTGCCGAGGAATTTCCTTGTTTTCATTTGGGGTTTGAGTGCATGATGTGCTTGATTGCTTTTTGTTTCTCCCCATTTTTGTGTCACATTTATTAGTGTGTTCATCCATTGACACTCCCCTATAGTTGTTTGAACCTTGGACTTCCTTTTACCACTTTCTTCTCTATATATGTAGGTCAGAGTATGGATAGTTGCATATATAGGAAAGATATCATCTACCTAGTCGCGTACATATGTCAATGTTATTTGAATAGTTGCATACAACCTCCCTTTTGGTTGACTTTTTGATATGGGAAGTTTTTGGATGGGCTGTGAGTGTGGCTAGGTCTTCCTGTGTACTGAGAGTGTCTATTGACTACTTCTTTTGTGACTAGAGACCCCTTTTTCATTGATTTTTCTTTGAAAGTAGTTCTAGTTATTTATAACCTTTTTTTTTCCATTAGTGCATTAGTATTTTTTTCTTGGTGTCTTGATTGGATTGTGTTTTATTCTTGCTGCAGAGACTAATAATTTTGGTGACTTTTATTGCATTTTCATTCTTTTATATTGAAAATACAAAATAATTATATAGTTGCAGTCTTACTTGCATCTCGCATATGGATTTAAGGAGGTACTTGCATTGGATTGCTTAGATGAGTCTTGTGTTTAGGCTTTCATATAGAAAGGATTGCATTGGAATTTGCAAAGGAATGATTTTTTTTGCATTTCATGTAGTGGAATTTTCCTTTCTTCATATTTAAAGACAAATTGCACTTGGAATTGTTTGTTAGGTGTGAAAATTTACTTCACTACTAATTCATAACATCAATAGTTGTGCAATAATTTCCTTTAAGTAATCACAACATTACAATGAATGCTTAACTTAACATGAATTGCCCTTTTTATTTGATAGTCACTGCATCAAAAAGCTTAGGTTTTAGAGTCTTGGAATAGGTTGTTGTGAGTAAATTTCTCCAAGACTACTAAACAAAACAAGTAGGTGACTGTCTAGGTGAGAGAGAGAAATCCTTGGTATAATTAGTACTCCCGGGAGGCTCCTCTTACATAGGAGTTAAGAATGAGGAAGCATAAATGTTTGTTGTCAGGATAGCCCCTTGCCACTCTATGTGTAGCACCACATATACTTCTAGGATCTTATTTGTATATGGGCGCTTTTGAGGTACCTTTGGCGCTTTCAATATTGGATATTTACTACCCTTCCCATACGGTATATCCCTCATGCTACTGTCTGCATGGGAATTAGTTATATTGGGGTGACCTTAGTTTCCTTACCTAGGTATTGCATGGGGTACTTCCGTAGGTTATTTTGTGAGTGTCCTAGCTAGGTAGGGGTCAGAAAACACATTAGTTTTATGCATTGAAGATGAGGGACACTATAATTCGTTACACACCTCTGCTTGTAGTGTATGGGAGTCTCACGCCTCTCCTAGGAGAGACATACATGCTTCATTCGAAAGCTCATTTATCCTCCCTCTTGGTTTGCTCGTATTTGGATTAGATTGTCTTAGGAGTGTGCTCTTTATGCGCTAGTTTTCTTTAGGGATCACGATTACTTGAGTATATTTATGTTCTCTTGAGTTCTGGTCCTTTTATTTTTGGCATGCCTAATATGACTATTAGTTTCCCATCACCTGCTCCAGGTCCTAGGACAGACCCTAGTGTTGCTCTGGGGGCACCAAAACCCCTTACCTTGCTCATTATTTGGGAGTGGTCATATTCCACCCTCTACTCCATTTGTGGGAGGATTTTCACTTGCTTCACCATGTCTTAACCAGTGTTCGTTCTCACGGGGGTGGTAGTAGATATGTGAACATTGGGTCTACACATTACATTCTTTCTTATGTCCCATCATCCACCACATTGTTTCCTTTGAATGCATCTATCATGATCAATCCTCCATATATCTTATAGTTTGGAATCCTTAATAATTGTTACCAACTATTTTGGCCTAATATTATGATGTAGGGAATTGTTTTGAGTGTTGTTTCATCGAGGTCTTGACCCTTTTGTACCTATTACAAGTATAATTTCGAATTGGCATGTAGGATAGGATCACTTTCTCTGCTTGCATCATGCATCATCCTATGACCATGTTTTCTTAACTATAGGTATGAATCTACTTCGTAATGTTATGAAACCTGTCACTTCTACTAGAAGTGGCATTACATAAGTGGTAGAGCCTTCCTATTTCATGGATTCCCTAGCTAAATCTCACTTTTCCATTTGGTACCCATGCTGCGGTTTTTCCAGTATATCTAGGAGTCCCTTGTAATCACGCCATGTCTTTGATTAAGAACCACGTATTATTTCTTTAACTTTATGTTGGTCATCTCCCATAGGGACTCTCATTTATATCAAGTCATAAATGCATTTTCATGTGCACTGCTTGCCATATTGAGATTTATGTCGGTGCACCGCTTCAATTTTTTTCTCCATATAGCCCAAGATTGTCTTAATCCCAGCCAAGTAGAGCCTCTTTTATATCCTTTGTAGCTTGATCATCCCTTACCAGGAGGAGACATTCCACGAGTGTCATTATCCTACACATGCTTACTTGCATTCAACATAGGTATGTTCCACTGCTTCGAACTAGATTGCTTGCATGCGACACTCCTCTCCTCCTAGATATGTACTATAAGAGAATGTATTTTTCTTCAAGCTTCATAATTTGAAAACGACCAAAAAATTAAAAAACATAAAAAGATGGACGGGAAATGATATAACTTTTGGAAATTGTCGAGTCATGTTACCTTCAAACATAGAACTGTATATTCTATCCATCGGCTGGGTTATTAGTACGAATTTAGGACTTGTACTCTTTATTCTGAGTTTTTCACCACTGACTAGTTATGCTTCCAGTCCCTATGGAGCCTCTTTCTATGCATCTTGTGTCACAAATTTGTCCCAATTTGCATGTCGATTCTATTCTTCCTGAGATTCACCATCATCCTTATTCTCTTGTTTGAAGCATGTTTTAGCCTAAGTTGGCCATTCCTTAGTTATATTTTCTTTACATGTCAGCAATTCTCGGTATAGTTACTAGTTCGTCACATCTGGTTCATTTGATTTCTTTCAAATTATCCAGCATTGTTGAGTACCTCATGTTGGTTGATGGAGGACGCCTTAATTTCCTCCTTCCAGCAGATTCCATTCCATCAAATTTAGATCATTTATTTTGGAATAAGATTCTAGATTCCATTGAGTGATTTGAGGCTTTTAGTCATTAGTGGCAAGTTCTCTTGCCATTGACAGTTTTGGGAATACATCAATGTCCCCTGATCGATGGACTCACTCAAGTGTTCATCGATCAGAGGAATACATCAATGTCCCCTAATCAATGGCACAATTATAAATAGATGTTGACACATCTATTCATAATTGTGTGATTGCAGTCTATACCTTGATTCCCATTATCATTATCAGTGGGATGTCTTGCATCTGTTAACAATATACATCAATGAATGGTAATCAGACAATGGACAATCATGTTCAAACTTGACACCTTTATTCACATGATAGGACATGTACCAGTAGCTGTTTGTGTAGAATACCTATGATCTTGGTGGCATTCAATATATGATACCTCTTTAATCTTTCTAGTATCCATGAGATTTCATCTCTCATTACCATATTCTAGTGTATTATTAGATGTCTTCATTCAGTCTAGAGACCTTATTTCATGGTATATTGTATGTGGAGATGACCACATGACTCATGTTTATCATGCCTATTCATGGCCATTGTACTATGTTGTATCTGGGATTGTTTTACTTCATATTTGCAGTCACATGCTCTAAATTATTATTGTATTGTACAAATGAGTGGTTTTTTTTCCACCTGGATATTCATTACCCCACTTTTGGGATTGAAATAATGTATTTCGTCCATCGTATTACCCCTCTAACCTCACACATTAGGGGGCATCTATTTAGTTGATTTTATCACACTTTTATGGCCTTCCATGTCCCTCTCGAGACACTTTGGACCCCCTTTTCTCATAATATACTTTCATGTTCCAAGAAAAACTTAAAAAAAGTCCCTAATTATTGGTATACATGGGCGACAATCTTACAACCCACGTGTACATGCATCTTGTCCTACTATGACCTGTGTAGTTGGGAAATGTGCCCAAAAACAAATATTTTGGAGTTTTCCTCATAGAGTCACAAATGACTTGACCTTTGGCCTTCCGTATGCCTGGAAATGCTCCTACTCGACCCTTCACTTTTTATCAAAGGGCTATATATTGGGCCCAATGGATACATTGGAGGAGGAGAATTGAAGAGAGCAAGGAAACTATAGTTCATTTGTGCCCCATTCACACATGCTTGATTTTGCGTCCCCTTTTTTATTATGAGCATCCATTGTTTCTCTTCCCAAGCTGTCCTTTGCATTATGAGCTTTCCATTGAGATGGATGATTGAAGTAATGGAGGCCCGGGTGGAGGACTCGATTTCTCTGCTTCGACAAGGTGCTGATAGAGGTTGTCACTTGTATCTCTATTCATTATTAATATAAATAATCATTTATCATCGATTGTATGTGTTTAACTATATATGATATTTATCCATGGATGATGTAGTTACTTTGGTTTATATATATTGGTCTTATATATGCTATAGTATTCCTAACACTTCAACATATATCATGTTTTTCTTGTTCATTGTTGTTGAGGATGAGTTGTAGGTACAAGCATGGTTGAAATGATCAACCGGGTTCGACTGCAACCTTCCAGAATAAGGTATTCATTCCATCCCTTAGTGTTGGTTCTTTTTATATCTATTGTATTTTGAAATGGGTTTGTTTCTAGTGTCATTTAGTATGTTGTGGTCCGCCCCAAGCCATAGGAAATATTCTCTGTAACAATTATGTAGAGAAAAAAATATAGCACTATATGCAAGACATCAAATGTATGTTTAATAGTTGAGAGGGGGTGTGGAAGGGTAAAAGTCCTAGGAGGATTTTTTAAGTTCATGCGGGGATGGTTAATAGTTGAGATGGGGTGGGGAAGGGTCAAAGGCCTAGGAGGATGTTGGAAGTTCAAGTGGGTATGGTTAATAGTTGAGAGGGGGTTGACAAGGCTCAAGGTAATAGGAGGATGTTGTAAGTTTGAGTGAGAATAATTAATAGTTGAGAAGGAGTGGGGAAGGGTCAAGTCCCTAGGATTATGTTGTAAATTCAAGTGGAAAAAGATGAATGAAATGGGAAGATGATGGGTTACAAGGGTGGCGGGGAGTGGCTATTCAGAGCACTACTAGGAGGAAAAGAGGTGTTGAAGACGTATAGGATTAGAAGCAGTACAATCAACCCCGACACATGCCAACTAGTGGTACACCTACTGTTAAACGTTTATACCACCTTATTCACAAACAATGTATAGAGCCCGATATAGACCCTGACACTCTCAAGGAAATGAAGTCCCAATCAAAGTCAACGTCGTAGAGGTAGTAGTGTAATCTAGATACTTCTCTATCGTATAGAATGAACAGGTAGTGCATCATCTATAAACACACCGGATATGCTATACATCGTCAGATAAGTGGTATTGACTGGTTTGAGATGGTAAACGTTAGAGTGTTCAACCAGTTGAGTGGCGAGGGAGGGTAATGTGGAGAGGAGAGAGTGGGTGATGGTTTAAAGAGAGAGAGGATTGGTGAATGGAAAGGTGGATATGGAGTATTAGAGGAGGAATAGGGTGTGTTGGAGGAGAGAGGTGGAAGGAGGGGGAAATTGAAGAAAGAGGAATGAAATGTGATAAAACAAAGAATAAGGGTCATAATGAGGTAGGGAGTTGAGGATAAGGGATATTTTGAAAACATAAAGGAATGGATTGTAATAGAGAGAGAGATAATGATGTATAGAGAATGTGGGAGAGAATTATATATAGAGGTAGGATGGGGATCGAGGGTGGGATTGAGATAGGTTCAAGGAAATAGATAGTGAGGGAGTGATGGAGATAGATTCAAGGAAAGAGATAGCAAGGGAGGGATATAATGTGTGTGAGAGAGAGAAAGGGGGGGATATACACAAGGAGAGAAAGGGATGAGGGAGACACATGCGTAGGGATATCAGAAGAGAGAGAGAGAGAGAGATGGAGTCAAAAGAAGAGGGTGGAGTGTTGAGCGATGGAGAGAGAGGGAGGTTGTGAGAGAGAGAAGCATGGAGAGGGAGAGAAAAAATAGATAGGGAGGGAGGGATACAAGTTGAGAGAGAGAGAGAAATTGAGAGGATAGGGGAGAGGGATAAAAAAATAGAGGGATGGTAATTAAGGGAGAAGCGAGGGAGATATTGATAGAGGGAAGTACAATGAGGGAGGTAAATAAAAGGTGGAGAGAGAGGGATAGATAAAGAGAGTTTTTGAGAAAGGGAGAGACAAAGATAATTTTTTTATAGAGGGGGACACACACACACACAGATTATGTGGGAGAAAGGGGGATGTGTGAGCAATAGCGGGAGATGGGGAGAGGTCAGAAATAGTGAGATAGTGATGGAGGGATGTAGAGAGAAGGTGGAGAGAGAATATGAGATATGGTAAGTGAGTAAGGAAAGCACACACACACACACACACACACACACACACACACACACACATAGAGAGAGAGAGAGAGCGAGGGAGGGAGGAGCGACACACACACACACACAAATAGAGATATTGTTTGGGAGAGAGGGAGGGAGGGGTGAGCGACAAAGAGAGAGGGGGGTGAGGGAGTGACATACACACATATATATAGATAAAGAGAAGGGGGAGGGACACATGTACATAGAGATTGGGTGGAAGAGAGAGGGGGAGTGAGGTACGAACATACACATACATAGATATATATATATATATATATATATATATATATATAGAGAGAGAGAGAGAGAGAGAGAGAGAGGCATGTTGTGAGAGAGAGGGGGTCGAGGGACAGACACACACAAACACATACAGAGAGAGGGATATTATGTGGGAGAGAGGGGGGAGTGGTGAGCAACAATGAGAGTGGGGGGAGAAATAGAGAGAGTGTTATGTAGGGAGGGATAGTGAGGGAGGTATAAATAAGGTGGATAGAGGTTCTGAGAGATTGGGAGTGAGGGAGCGACACACACACATAGAGATAGAAAGAAATTGAAACACAAAGGTAGGGAGGGATGGTGTGTAAGGAATAGAGGGATAGTGAGTAAGACACATGCATAGCCATGGATTCCAAAAAAATATTTAGGGATCGAGTCTTGGATTTCCTCCCTTAACCATGTTGAGGCCTTAATACCCATATCTAATGCTCAAAACCTCTTAAAGGAATGTGCATATTTTCTTGGAGACCAAACATACCTTGAGTAGGTCATGTGTGGTGATTCAAGGAATTGCTCATTAACATGGGTTCCTGAAATATTCCTTTATAGGATAAGGCATGAGCATATTCCATCAATCATGTCTTGGAGGTCCCATACATGCTACTCAAAACCACCTAGTTCCACTAACATCCATATTCATAGTCCAAATATACCTATGATATTCCATGTGTGACTTTTTAAGGAATCCTTCCTATATTTAGATGCTGATAATCTCTAGTTAGGGATTAATTCCATAGTTTCCTCCCATGGCCTTGAGATGCATACCTAGTGCTCAAAAAATGATGATGGCATGCATATTCCCATTAAGATTCAAAGGATTCACTTTCAACGTCATGTGTGGTGGTTCGAGGTGTCAATTTTGGACCTAAATGGTTAACAACTTCCTCTAAGGCCTAAGGAACAAGAATTCATGAAAAATTACCCCCCACCCATGTCAAGGGGCCTAATATATGTACTTGTGCTAAAATTTTTCTAATGGCACTAGTATTCCCATTTCAAGGTAAATGATACCAAGGAAGGATCTCTCGAGGTTGTTCAACACATCATTCTTGACTCTAGATTCCTAGAAGCATCTTCTAGGGGATAAGGCCTAGGTTTCCTCCCCTTATTATGTTTAAGGTCCCAAGACACATACATAGTACTTATAAACCCCTAATGGTTCCCATATCCCCATTCAAATCAAAACTATCAAGTTGAGAGGTCCTCTATGGTGATTCAAGGTCAAATTCATTGACCTTGATCCCTAAAAGTTTGTTTGCAACCTAATATTAAATCTTTATGTATCAACCATGATTAACAACTTATCATCCATATCTAATGCTAGAAAAATACTATCATGGCTATATCCCGACTTAAAGGTTGAGATACCCTTAAGAGATCATGTGTGTTTGTTTGAGGTGTTGTTCTTGGCCCTATATGCCTATAAGATTAGTTTAGGGCCTAAGGAATATGATTTATCACTCAACCATGTCTACATATATGTTCCTAGTGCTAAGAGAATTCTAATGCACTGCATATTCTCTCTTAGATGCAAAATATCACATATGGAGGTGATCCTATGTGCACATTTGATTCCTTTTTCATGGAGCTCAAGCATTAAAAAAATTCCTTTAGGGCATAATTCTTGATTTTCCTCCCACAAGCATGGTCAAGGGACTATAACCCATACTTATTATTAAAGCCTCCTAATGGTGTCCATATTACAACACAAAGAAAAATCATGCTCTTGGGAGGTTACGCATGGTTGTTTGAGATGTTGTTCTTGATGATGCTAAAATATTACTATAGGTCCTAATTCTTGATGATGCAAAATATTTTTTGTATTCAGTCCCCTATCTATACACCAAAACCATTTTTTGTGGTTCTCCATAATGCGTACATGTTTTTCTTCTACAAAATGGATGCACATTTTGTTTCTTCATAACATGTGCAAGTTTTGTAACTATTAAATGTGTGCGTGTTTTGTAACTATAAAATGCGTGTGTTTTTTCTAATCCTAACCTACATGTCATATGACATGTCAGGCTCGATCTTAACAAAACCAAGAATTACATAACCAAAGCGTATTGCATTTTAATGTGTCGTGAGTGTGTTTCCTAAAAGGAGGATTGCATCTAAAAGGTCCCTAATCTTGTTGCACACACCCATAGTATTCCAATTTATTACCAGATTTATACTTTCATTATAACACCATCTTGTTGCAAATAATATTGATTTGCATTAGAGGAAATTTCAACTCAAAATGGGCCTCATAAGGAAAATTAATAAAATAATATTTATTAATTTTGGAGGAAGAAAAGGAAAAACTATTTTTTGTTCGTATTTTCAACATATCTCCTTGTATTTTTACTCAAATTTTGATCGAGAGAGCTTGTTGGATGCAGAATTAAATTCCGCATCCAACGAGTACCCACTCGGCATACTTTTGACGGGCCCCACTACCCAAAAAACAAGAAATACCTAAAAAATTGTGATGATGACATCATCATCACATTTTTTCAAGTATTTATTGTTTTTGGGGTAGCGGGGCTAATCAAAAGTATGTTGAGTGGGTACTTGTTGGATGCATAATTTAATTCCGCATCGAACAATCTCTCCTGATTGAAATTTGATTAAAAACACAGGGAGATATGCCAAAACTACGAACTAAAAAAGTAGTTTTTTTAATGATACCTATCCCCAAATTTATATTAAAAATTGTTTAAGAGGTGCTCCCTTTTTGAATTTTAAAGAATTTTGATTGGGTAATACATGATGACATGGAATTTGTTTTATTTTTGGAAGGCCCATTTTAAATTTAAATTTCCTCTAACTGATTGTAGTTTATGTTAGTGAAACCTTGCCTTAGAGAATTTCCATGGATATCCATATTTATAACTTGGTTACAATGAATAAAATTTTGATAGTTATATATGAGAATTTTCTATTCCCATTCACCAAAATTCCATGTTGAGAAGATGAAAAGTTACAAAACTAGGATAACCCTAAGAGCTAAGGTGGAAAATTATAGGAGGAAATGAGCTGTTTAGTTGTCATGTAAACTTTCCAAGACCATAAAGTTTGGATATGGGATTTGTGTTGGACCCTTGTTGGATTGTAGGGAATTTATTTTTTCAATAAGTACAAGTTTGATGCTAAGATTTTGTAGACACCATGATTTCCCAAAATGACAAAAACACATGGAACCCTAAATATGTTTTCAAAGTTCAAAAATATTTCTTGATAGGACAATGGATTCAAGAAAGTTGGTGAGGAATCTATAAAACAATCCCTTGGATAAATCATCCCCTTGCAAAGGAACAGTCCCCATTGAGTCAAGTTCATATATTAAAAAAGGAATATTTTGTTAGATTTGGTTCTTGGGTGAGCCACTTTCCCTAGTGATTATGAGACATCTAAAGAAGATCATAGAGGGAATATTTGTCAAAAGGTAATGTAGGTTGAAAATGATACTCAAATAATCATTGAGTTACTAAAAGGAAAGAAATCTATAGGTTGTAGAATCAATACATATTTTCCTTTGTTTTAGTTTTACACAGTAGATATTCGAAATTTATCAATTTTTTATATTTAAAAACACCATTACCTCTTAGAAATTTGAATTTTAGAGGTGATGGTGAGTACGGAGGTAATGTTATTTTATATCTTGAATCTTTATTCTTATGAATATGTCACTCTTTCTACTAGGTATTTTGACAATGAAAAATGTAAATAAAATATAAGGTTTTTAACACGAGAAATTAAAACACATTTATCTTGATAGATTTAAGTCTAATTTTGAAGTTAATCATTAATGGGTTTAAGTTACTAGGTTCAATTTTTCTAACATCTAGTATTTATGTAATTATGGATGGGTTATAAATTGTATTGGTTTTATATTATTTTTCTCAAATAGGTTTCACCTCCGGTTTATAATTGATTTGAAATTTTAACTATGGAATATTAAGTGAGATGTTAAACAATTATCGGAAGAAAAAAAAACATAAAAGAAAAACGATGTATTATCATAATTTCAAAAGTAAAACCAAGAAACCGCAATTTATTAAAGATTCAAGTTCTTATGTGAAACCCATCAATGAGACAGATGTTAACTCTTCTAAGAATGCATATAGTATCCATAAAATGGATGATAAAATAGGCTCCTCTGCTGATCAAAGTGAGATATAAATAAAATTTCATGATAAATTGGCAATAACAATGTTGGAGGTTTCATAATTCGCTAAGACTTTTTTTAAGGATTTATAATTCTATGAAATAATTTTCCATTATTTTACAAGATTTTATAATTCCACAAAACGTTCACCTAATATATATATATATATATATATATATATATATATATATATATATATAACAGCCTTTATAATTTCGTCTATCTCATGTTGATTCACCCATTTATTATACATGTAAATTTTACGGGGGCTTCTTAAAATTTTCCATGACCAAAATGTACCCTTCACTTGAGTGAAAACATTTAATAAGCATGGGAAGCTTCTCTACCTTATTTTAACTCTTGGATTAACATATTCCATTAAAACTATAAGGTGTTGATTAATGTACTTGAAGGACAAAATTCGATATTCTAGGTAGAGGCAAGGGATAGAGCCTAGAGGACTGGTAAACATGTTATTGATGATTAAATTCACAATATGGTAGGGATTTTGATATGTTATTGTTATATCCCAAAATGACAATTCTATGTCCATGACGACTTTTACATGTTTTTGTCGCATGAAAATACTTCATGAAAACTCATGTCACAATAGAATTTGAGCCCAAAATCTGACTGCTTCCATGTCTAAAATTCAAAAATAACCTGTCAAGTATTTGAAAACCTCAATTTTATTTGTTGTCAGTGGCATAATGTCGTATATTCGATGAAAAGCCGAGGCCGTCAAATTTCCTACACCAAGGCTGTCGAATTTCCTACGCCAAGGCCGTCGAATTTCCTATGGCAAGGCTATCGAATTTCCTATGGAAAGGTCGTCAAATTTCCTATGACAAGGTTGTCGGACAAGTGCGCTAGGATGTCGAAAATGCGATGAAAATATACCGTCGGAGCCACAGCAGCTTCATCAGATAGACCTGAAATCCAACAATAGTTGATAGGCATTGTACATCGGATAATCAACGAGGTACTGTATATTAATAAAAAAATTGTATATTAAAAAAAATTTCTCAGTTTGTATGGTTTTCAGAATTGCAAATTCACCGATTTCCATATCAACGTGATCTTGTCTCTTGTGTTCTCCATGTTCTACATAAGAGAAAATAAAACCCTTTTATTAAACCGTTGCTCATAAACAAATTAAAAATATCAGGGACCTAATGTTGACATGAATGGCCTAAATGGTGCCCTCCTCCAATGCAACTTTGCTTAGTTTAGTTTAGTTCAGTTTAGTTCATGTCAATTCAATGTGAATTTAATGCATATATTAGTTCACTTCCAAGGATCTTACTAGCCTCATGTGTGCTAGATGAGTATTTGGAGTGCATGGATCACATGCATGTGCCTATACTCAGTCACTTGAGCTTGAGTGTAGTTGGAGCTACAATTAGAGTGTCTCTTAGTTGACTTAGGTTTCACTTAGTGTAGTGATGGGGTAGTTAACTCACCCTAGTGAGTGTGCATGCTATCATGAGGATATATTCACTCTAGTTAAACCTAATTAGGGTTCATAAATAACCAATTCAAATTTAAGTCTCGGGTGATTATTTATACTATCTACTTCATTCATTGAATATTAATGAAATACATCATTCCTTCTTTTTATTTGTTCTAATATTTTGGTGTGATTATTAATGCTAATACATGTGTTACATCAATTATTGGATATTGGTCGCTTTTTGCATCTCATCTCTCTAGTATTTGTGCCTTGATCTATATATGCTCAAGTTTTACATGGTATTATATCTATATGGATGCTCAACTAGTCAGTGTTTTAGCAATTTTTTGTCAAGGATCAAGCTATTGTAGGTTGAAGAAAGGATTTTGCAACCATCAAAGAGATCTTTGTAGCCATGGATTTCCTATCTCCCAAAGCGGTTCTAAACCCTTCAACTATTATGAATGGAAATCAAGAGTAGATATGCTCTCGAGAATGACGACGCTCTATGGGTTCACAATGGATACAAATGTGGAACCTTAGTAATTGAAATTTTTAAATAATTGAATAGAATGGATGAAGCATTCAGGATGCTTTGTTATACTGTTTCTCTAAACATATTATACCACATTAAATCCAAGAATACTTCAAATGAATTTTAGAGTACGTTGTGCATTTCTTCAGAACACAAGATGAAATGAGGAGCCATCAATTGTAGGTGGAACTCATGATCTTGAGAGCAAGTGAGTTTGACTTTTTTCTTCAAGAGTTTTTCACAAAGTTAAAATCAGTTGTATTGTAACTCAATGTGTGTAATTTAGAGAATGATATCTATCAAATTATACTCTCTATTATCTCCAAATTGGGTCTTGATTATAATATCTTTGTTTCTACTTTCCATTCTACTAAATTGGCTCTTAGAAAATCCTACAAAATGCATACTTTGGATGTTTTTGTTGCATCAACCCTTCAAGAGAAAGATAAATTATCACAAATGGGACTCCAAAATACCTCAAAGGTGCATTCACTTCCATCCAGTGAGGGGAAGAAGGGCACAAGAAATAAAAACTGTTTGTGTGATAAACACCTCAAGCTTGCTAGTACTCGGCTGTCTTTAAAGTTTAAAAAGATCCATCAGTATAATAAACTGAAAAAATATGCAGGTTATATTGTGAAACATCTCCATTTTCTACACATTAGTGAAGATCATACAAGATCAAAGACAACACCAAAATGAGGCAGAATTTGTTGTTAATTTCAATGGGAATTTTATCTGTATTTTGTACTTTTCCAATGTTGGGCTAACATCTGCACATCACCTTAAATAGGACCAATTCTAAGGATGATAAATATGACTAGAGGATTAAAAAATCATAATTGATGAAAGTGAATATACTATGCATCTATTCCACTAATAACAAACCATAATGCAACCCACTTTTCGACTAGCTCACCACTATCAAATCTCTGTAACAATTTATTCTAGGAATCTTTGCCAAATAGTTTATATGCACCATTAATATATACATGTTGTATTGCAAAGATGTCACGCAAATGATATGCTTTCAAAAAAATTCTATTGATATGGAGTCACTGTATGGTTGTTGTCTCCATAGGATATGGGAAATAATCCTCAAGCCAAAATTCAAATCTTTTTAGGAAGCAATCAACTCAAATCATGAAATGTACCAAGGAAAAAAATATTTTGTACTGTGAATTGCACAATTAAGATATAATTTGGTCGAGTCCAGCCTGTCATTCTATAAAGTGATCACCAATTTTCTAAAGACAAGCTATTCTCAAAGGAACGAAGACCTGCATTCATTGTCAAATTCTTGTATTTCTTCCCACTTTTCTATATATTAGTCTCATTAATTATTAATATTATTTTATAAATTTCTTTACACAATATATATTTTATATCTTTCACAATTGAAATAAATATCAAAGAGGTAATTAGGTATAACTTATAATAAAATCCAGAAGGAAATTATTCCTAGCAATTTTGAGGTATGGGATCTTGACAAATCCTATCTGTTTGTGAGGCTTCACCCTTATTTTCAAGTAGATTTTGCGGGTAATGCTGATAAGTCCCACAAAGTGAAAATAAATACAAATATATTCAAGAATACTCATAGAATTTAATGAGACAAATAATATATTAAACAATCAATTAATTCTGAATTTCTAGCAGCAACTTGATGAGCTATAAAAATATGGACTGCAAAATAGATCATCATTTTCCAATGTTTTGGCCATGTAGCTCATCTAAAGAGGACTAATTATAGAATAATTAGGAAAGACAACAACTTTAGTCAGTGCAAATTGTTGGACATTGGGAATGTATATTGTTGGAACATGAATTTCATAATTTGCTTCACAAATCCAATCCTTAGAATCACTTTGTGTTGGTGATAGAATAACTTTAATACAAAAGATAAAGAAAACAAACCCATCATCATAAATAGTAACAATGCCTTACGATATTTCCATTAGTGAGCTGAATTTTAGCTTTCTGGCCATTCATCTCTAGGACTTCTCCATCAATCCGGACTACTTCAGAATCTTCCACCCATACATGAGAACCAACAATAATGTTAATGGTAGCCGCCTACATTGAGCCAAAATATGCAAATGTCAGTAATGAATGAATGATTTATTAACTCATTTAAGAGATTTCAAAATAGAATCTTGAGCAGCAAGCATTCCCATGGCCTTGAAGGACCTTAGCTCAATGGCCTGGTAAAGGAATCTGGCTTAAAATAAGAAATGCAACACACGTAGACTTCAACAACATAGAGCACGATGAAACATTGTATCTACTGATCTAAAAACTGCTTGAGAAAGAAAAACATGTTGATTCCTACTTGGAAATTAACAATCAGAGTTTGACAAAGGACTGTTTGAAAGTCCCAAGATGATCATTTTGTACCTTTTGTATACTATCTGCACTACCAAATACCTTCTGTACCTTCTGGAAAAAAAAAAATTGATTGCAAGTAGAAACTATAAATACTTTTAAAAAATAATGGTGAAAATGCTCCTGCTTCTATTTTTTTGCATGATGGGCTTGGAGGAATTGTTATATTCTTATCAGAATCAAGGTGAGCCTATATTTGGTGTGCCCTATCCGTATCCTTTCTAGCAGTGATCATATCTTCTTTTCCTTCATATAAATGATCGATACTTGACGTTCTTGGATGTTGCAACCACGCCTAACGTACACTCTATAAATATTTAGTCGTATGGAGCTCTTTGTTGTGGCTACTTCATTCAAGCACTGGATTAGGAAATCATTCAAGCATTATGTTAGAAAATCTCTCGCTAATGGGTTCACTTGTTTCACAACACTTGTCTTAACAAGAAAAAGAAGAGTGACACAAGTATCTTTTCTTGATGCGATCAAAAAATCTGGTGTTCTCTTCTCCCCTCTTCTTCTTAATTGGGTGATATTTATTTAGGCTTGTCCCTTCACCAACAAGGTCCTTTGCTGGTGAAATTGAGAAAATAAATACTTATCACTTCATGGATTCAAAGAGAACCTAGGACAGGACTAATTATGAAGCAACATAAAATATGTTTTTAGAAATCATGTTAAGTCAATAGATAGGGAAAAGGACATCACAAAAGATTTGAGAAGGTGAGTAGGTTTTCATTTTTATATCCACTACATATATTTTTTATACCAACCTTTTAATGCTAGAAAAATTATAGCATAGCTCAATGCAAACATAGATTGTATGTGGTTGAAGTTAATAAAAAAATGAAAAATACTAATTCAAAATATTAGAAACTTCATTCCTCATAAATATTTGAGTATCATGTTTCTAAAATATTGTTAGAGCATACTTCCATGCCTTAGACAGAGCCAAAGTGTGTGCAACAAATCAAAGTGTGCAACAAACCTGAGCGGTGAAAAAAATTTAATACCATAGCCTCATGATGGTTCAAGGTCACACTTAGTTCAAATCTTAGATTTATTTCATCAGGTGCTCCAGGTAGTTCAACAAGTTCAAGGTAAGCTAGAATATTTGCATGTGTTGTTTCCTCTCTTTGTACCCAATGCTTCCTATGTTATTGTCATTAGATCTGGTTTTGTTACAACATATGCTAGACCATGCTGTGTTGATGACCCCAATGATGTCTCGAAATATCAACTATGAGACTACATCACTTTTCATTTTAGTATATTAAGACCAGGATTTGCATCACCCCTCTAAAAGAAAACGATGCCATGCCAAGCATAAGCGGATGTGAATATGTGTAAACCTACAAAGTAGTAATTACATGTGGCCATTATGTGGTGTCATGCCATCTTAGTCTACAATACAACCATTATAGGTGGTCATTGGATTGAGAGGTGGCGATATTGCATTCATTCCTTTGACAAGAAGAAGTAGAGCATTCATTTTCACAAAAAAGTGATCAAGAAAATCTACCACATAAAACTTAGGACAAACAAAAACCATCAATTTATGGTGTCTAACGGATGGAAAAATAATTCAACTAATTGAAAAACTTGGGCAATATCATCTCAAATCACAAGATGGCTCCACATAGCAAACAAATTTATATTTTCCAAAGTTAAACTATGTCCTTAATTGTGGTGGTATAAGGTATTTAATTCTATGATATCATTTAAAATGAAGTTGTAACTAATTACATCACTTATTGTGGATAATACGTACATTATAAACTATTCCTTACTATGTCACTCTAATGGGAATCATAGACTCTACCTAAGAGCTTAACCTCTAATAGGTATCAGTAATCTCTGTTGTAAGCTATTACATCCTAGTATTGAATCTTAATACATATTGTATAGGCCAACCACTTATGAATAAGTATGGTCCATCAATGGTATTATATCATTACACAATTCTATCAATCGTATATGAAACACAAGTTATACATATGTTATAATTGCGATGTAACTAATAGTACTAGTGTGATTGATACGAGCTATGAATACATGTCGAGCTATCAATACGTGTCACTAATTAAGATATGATAGTTTTCATCTATAATAATTAATATTTATTGATATCTCCACATATCATACATCCAAAAGTTCATCTTCTTATAAAAAATAATAAAGAAAATTCTAACTATGTGGTTGATATGTTGAGTCATCTCGTAGCTCAAATATTACATATTTTGGATATATTTTATCTTTCTTATGAAGACTAGAAATTGTTGTATACTTAATACCCTTTTCTTGGTCCCATATAGCATATAATACATCATTTCACTTAACTAAATCAAACTCATTTTGGTCATCCACGGCTCATTAGGTCAAATAATTTTTAGATCATATGTTATTTGCAACTAAAAAAAACTAGCACACAAAAAGTAGGTACTCTACCAGCTCTATCGCTGCTTTCTCACCCTTGGGAATCCATATACATGTATTTACCAGTGTCCTTACCACAAGGATAATAAAACATTATTGCATCTCTTTTGTGGTTTGCATATTCTCCAAAATGGCTATCTAAATCCATGTAATAAGATTACATCAGTTGAGCAAGTAGCTGCACTAGTCTTCTGTGAGATCTAGTTTCATTTTGGATCTTAACATATCCTTAGATAGTGATTATGGATTCCTCATCACATTTTGGAAAACGTTATGGAAACTACTTGGATGTAAGCTGCAGATTTCTATTTCCTTTTATCCCCAAATATATCCATAAACTAAGGTTGGTAGCCACAACTTGGTACATGCCTTTTCTGTCTACTATTCTAGCAACACATTATGGATTCTATTTACAAAATTACATGTATTGCAACACAACTATATTCGATAAATATATACATTTACAAGTTATTCACATTTTTTAGCATGTTATGTCATGTATTTCAACACAACTATAATCAAGCAATCTATAAATGTATAGGATATTCACATGTTTAAGCATGTTATGGCTATCAACCTTTGACACCTTTTGAGCTACCCATCACTCTTCCACCATCCACTTCAAAACACAAGAAATGTGAACAATACAAATCTTCCAATTTTGTTCAAAATATTCCACACATTCATGCCCATGTCACAAGAGACCTCACAACCTCTCAAGCTTCTTATAAACCCTCCAGGATTATCACCACATCCTTGTTGAGTTTCATATCACTGAATGGGTTATGCTACACTTATAAAAGAAATGTTTCAAAGGATAATTCCACCACAAACTGAATCCCATTCACTATGTATTGTATAATTTGTTATAAATACTTAGTAAATTACTACTAACTTGTATTCATCCATCATGAATTCTATATGGAGGATACAATCTAAAAATTATGTTGCAACTCCTATTATATTCACACATAACTCAAATAACTAAACACTAACTTGAACATGATTTCCAGGTTCTAAAATGGTAGTTCAAAAGGTCTTAGGACTAGGAATCAAATAAAATCAGAATTTTTAAATTATGCATGATTTCTAACCACTCTCATTCAGTGACTCTGTACTTATGCCCTCTTTGGATGTTAAATTGCAACTTGAAAAATACACATGATTACTAATATTGTCATCTCTAAGTAGATCACAACCAATGACATAAAGTTAGATTAATCTAGGGTAGGAGCATGGGTTACCTCTTGTTCTTAGGATTTAAACACAAATGATAAGGTGTTGAAAATTATGAAATCCCTTTCTTTACCTAATACCAACATTTAAAATAGTCATAAAATTCTACACAAAGGCAAAACATTGGATAAGATAGCTTGCTTCTTGGCATTATTGTAATGTAAAATAACTGGATGTTACTCTAGGTTACAAGTATATAATGTTACCATACATTCATAAACAAGAAGCTTAAACTTGCAAAATATATTTTTCCAAACATGAATGCTATCAAATTCAAACCATATTTCAATTTTCAACAATGCCACTCCTAGTGACATATGCTATTAATAATTGTTGTATATGAAAAAAAATTATGAATTATTTTCATGCATAGGATAGGTTAAAATAAACACAATCCTATAGTTCAAATTCAGAGGCACACCAAAGTATTCCAATGATTTGAATTTATATCAACATCCCATATAAAAAGTTCAAAATACTACATTATAATTTTAATTTACAATCACAAACAAGGATAGAAATATTGTTACCAGTATAGAGTCTAGACAGCATAGCTGAAATGGGAAGTTCTGAAAATCATCACAATGGAATGAGTTTCACTTCTTGCAGATACCTGTACTGATATCATTTCACAAACGGGCTCTTATGTTTAGTGTATATTACTGTCATCTTCCAGGGAACTACCCAGATGAACAATTAGTCAAAAACCTCAAGGAATCATTGTTTGATGAGAGTCCATGTAACCTTCTTAGTCTTTCCTAAGCCTAAGAAATGGAATGCAGATAAACTCATAAGGATATCAGACCCGACCAAGCAAGGAATTTATTCAGACTACAATTCTATTTAAATAGATGTACAACATCAAAATTTCATCTAATTTCCTATTATAGCTCACAACATTATCAAGAGGCATGGTTCGACATGGGATTTCTTCAATAAAATCATTTTTTCCTTGGCAAATAACCTTGAAGCCAAGCTATTTGCATGAGACACTCAAACCCATATAATTATATACATGTGAAGAACATCTAGGAGGTATAAAATGGAATGCTTAAAATCCACTGTAGGCAGAGGACAAGAAACAACATAAACAAATGGTACCCAAGCATTATGTTTATGATTAATCAAGGAATTGATTTACCAAGGGGTACATGTCACTGAGGGAGTTTGAAAGTTATTTTAAGGCCTATGGAATTATCTGAATCTCGAGAATCTATGAAAATTGTTCTCATATTTAAAAGATATACTACATACAACCTAAGCAGACACTTGGGCAACTACAAATAAAGGTGATGAGCACACTTGATTTCCAAAAGGATAGCAATGAAGCACTTGAACTATGCTCGTGGTGATGAACTCTACCCAATTTACCTTTTCCAGCACCAGAGTTAAATAAAAATACCAATAGTGGATTATGGGTCTAAAAAGGGGATGAAAATAGAGCTCAACTCATCACAAGTACAAAAATAAATCTGCAATAAGAATGAAGATATTCAAGACCCTTACCACTCTGAGGTTTTACATTGGTTGAGAGTGGTTCTTGTCTTTAACTATGATAGATTCAAAACTTCTCACTATAATATTTAATCAAATGGAATAATTGGCATGTGGAATCCAAATGATGAGTGGGAAAGGATACTAAATTGCCCAGTTTTGATCGAAAATTGACTGGTAGGATCTATGGAGGATGAGGTTTGTAAGACTGTATATTTCTCTAGCACAAGGTCTTGATTGTACTTTTTAAATTTATTAATCTATCTCCATTTCAATTTCCATCATGTCCTGGAGGAATTCTTTATTTATTGGACCAATTTTAGTGCCTAGCCTTGAGAAGATAGATCTTCCTCAATTTCCATCATGTCTTGGAGGAATTATTTATTTATTGGACCAATTTTACTGCCTAGCATCGAGAAGATAGACCTTCTTTCAGGAGTGTATAGGTCAATGCACCATTGCAATATGCTAAAGAGTATGTCAGCAAGTACAAGCACACGAGTATGACAAAGTGGATGCTTGAACTAATGGTAGGTTCTTTGGGTCTTAGCTCCATGTGAACATGCAACCTAAGATATATAATAAATGGAATGAGAAATGGTAGAGTGTGCAATGGTGCACACCAAAGGGCATAGTGATGTTGAACTCCGGGCGTAAAGAAGGCGCTGAAAATCAAAATCAGAGTATAGTGGCATTTGGTGGGAAGTGGGAACTATTGGTAGTTGGGTTGAAATTTTATCTCATTATGACATCATCTTCAACTTAAATTTGGGCCCATCGATGCTATGAAGTCCTAGAAACTAGCAATTTAGTCACTTCTCATCACCCAACAAAATTTAAAATTCACATTAATGTAAGAAATAAGCCTACTTATTTTTGTTGGGTGGCTTGCACTTTTTATGATGTAGCTAGTGAGCTAGTGAGACTTACCCATCAGGAAGAGAGGACAATGAACTGCATTCAAAAAGGAAACCCTGGTGGGGGGAATAATAGTGTCCCATTTTTCCCAACCTAGCAAGCCCTTTGTGATAAAACATGCTACTTTTGATGAGTGGTTGCTATTGAGGGTATATATTTGGTCAAAGTCACCTTGGACTTGAACCTGAAATAATTTAACTAAAATACTGCACTAGCATAGGTAGTGAGCCCACCTATTTTTTAACTTAGGTCATCATTGTTGCGAATGTTCACACTTGCAACTAGACCATGGTTGGATGGAATTTTGTTATCAAAATATGTTGATTAATGAAAAATACTATTTATCAATTTAAATGAACTCATTTAATGAAATAGAGAAGGACAGATTATCTGTTTAGCATTTAAGATTTCGTATATGGTCCCACCTAAGGTTCCTATATCCAAACCCCCACATAATTTTCTAGCAGAGCCTTTGATGAAATTTCAACATACCATTGTCAATAGCTAAAAGTTTACAATAAATTAAGATGTAGTAAACAAATACATGCCTAGCATAATATATAGTAAAAAACAAAATGCAATGTTCTGCACTTTTGCATTCTCTTTGGAATTCAAAGGAGCATTTATGCATTACCTATAAAAACTATTGCTTTCATTTTGTGTATTTACAAAGCTTCATCATATTTCTCTTTCAAACCTAGCAAGAATACAAAGAGAAGATGCGGGAATATAGTGTTATAATATTCAATCCATAGTTAGCTACCTTAGACATTAATTAATCCATTTCTGTCTTATTTTCCTAGCTTCCAATATTCCACTCCATGCAAGTTGTCTTCCACATGTCCTAGAAGTCAAACTTGATAAAATTGAGTCATGGAGTGCTTGGGAAACCTCCTGGAATCCATATTTAACATATCTAATTTATTCCATATCCTCCCTAGTGCATGTCTACTTTTCTGCTTTATTGCCTGCTTTACTGAGTTTTATGGCAAAAGGGAAAGTAAGACTAGGTGCAGTTGACTTGTTTTTTTCCCTCTTCATCCTCCATTATTTTATCCTAATAAAAGCATGTATGAGTTATCTTTCCATCACCTATTAGCTTTCCTACTTGACTTTCCCAATTCATGAGCTCCTAGGTAGATTTGGAAACTGCTTTATGCACCTATGGGGGATTTGACTAGATTTAGTAAGCCTACTTTTGACTATTTCTAATGGCATCCTTATGCATTTGAATCTATCATGTAAATATTTATTGTAGTAGCCTATGACTTGACAAGGTTGGATATTGTACACTTATTCAATACATATTAGTGTTATGCTCCAATTTCAGTCTCCTTTGTGTGTAAATTTGCATGTTTGATTAGTAATTTTGTGAGCGCAATTGATATATCACGTGGGTTCAATTTCCACATGGTATCAAAGCCTTTGTAGATTGATTTCTCTCATTACATATTGCTATTGCAGGTTCAACATCTTGACTAGGAGCTATTCTGCTGACTGAAGGGACAATTTCTAAGCTATGGATCAATCTTAGAAGATCATCTTGACTCCATTTAATTTCATTGAATGGAAAGCAGAGATGGAGATACTGTTGAGAGTGAAAGGTATCTACAAGGTCAATATGGCAATTGAATCAAAGCCCAATTCAGCTGCAGAGAAAATTAAATGACACAATAGGAGGGATGAGGCTTATGGTCTCTTGTGTCTGAGCATATACAGATACCTCCTCTTCCATCTTGATGGATTGACATCACCAAATGAAGTATGGGAGAAGCTTGTATAGCTCCTTGGTAAGATAGATGAGAGTAGAGGACATAAAATTGAGAATGAATTGATATCCTTGAGTCCCAGCAGCTTCGAATCCCTACAACTCTACTTTTCCAAGTTTAAAGCCCTTGTTTTGTAGCTAAAATAGTGTGGAATTGAAAAGAAGTAGGAGAAACTAGTTTTGGCCATACTCTCAAAGCTTGGACCTGACTATTCAGTGTTTTTTTTGACCTTCCATTCCACCAAGTTGACAACTCGAGCCTGGAAGATGCCTAAGCTTGTAGATTTCATGGAATCCCTCACACAAGAACAAGATAAACTAGTGATGATGGGCACCATCAAACCTTCCAAAGACCAAGCTCTAGCTGTTGGATATTAGAGGGTGGATTCAAAAGGAAATAAGAAAGCTAAGAAGCCACATGAGTAGAATATAGACAAGAACAAGTCTCAAGTGGATCCCCAAGGCTCCAAGAAGAACTTCCAGAAGAAGAAGAACAAAGGAGAAATGAGCAAGTGCGCATACTGTAGTAAGGGCTTTCATCCTGAAAGCTACTTCATGAAGAAGCAAATTGACATGCTGACCCAAATCCTGGAGAAGAATAACATCTCCCTTCCTGAAAGCTCAAAGAAGAGGGAAGGAGGATCAAATTTAGAAGACATAGAGAGAGTTCATGCATTGGTTGCTGACACATAAAGCTCACCTAGCTTCATCATAGACTCTGGAGATTCAAGACATATGGTTTTGACCAAGGAGGCATTCTCCTCTCTTGACATGTCGAAAGGTCTACCAATAGTGCTGGGGGATGACCCTCTCACTGACAGTTTGGGAAAAGGAAGGATTGATGTTGACCATGGTAAGTTTAGCAATTTATTGTATGTTCTAGGTCTTGCCTCTAACCTCTTGTCAGTGTATCAGATGACCCACCTAGCATCTCCAAAGAAGTTCATATTCTCCCCTAATTATGTTGAGATCATGGAGATGTCGAGTGGTAAAGTCATTGCAAAAGGAGTTGTAGATCACACTTCAAATGTATATTGGTTTTCACATTTTCTACCCTACTCAAACCCCTCTACTATTCTGATTCATGCTAATGAGGCAAGCAAGCTTTGGCATGAAATATTTGTCCATCTTAACTATAACTATATTTCTTATCTAAGTGAAAAACAAATGGTCATAGGGTTACCAAATATTAAGTTTTCCAAGGGAGTTTGTCAAGGTTGTGTCCTAGGAAAACACCCAGAGCATAAATTTGAGAGAGCTAGTCATGAGAGAACCTCTACACCTCTTGATTTGATCCATAGTGATGTTTCTGGTCCATTCCCTCATATGTCAATGATTGAAGCCAAATATTCATTAACTTTCATAGATGAATTTTCTAGGTACTGTTGAGTTTACTTCCTGAAGAATAAGTCTGAAGTTTTTGGCCTCTTCAAAATCTTTAAGGCTTTGGTTGAAAACCAGTCTGGGAGGAAACTCAAGATCCTCAGATCTGAAAATGGTGATGACTATGTCAATTCTGAGTTCATCCAATATTTTGAATATGTAGGTATTCATATGCATCATTCAATCCCTTACACACCACAACAAAATGGTGCTGCTAAGAGAAAGAACGGATCACTGAAAGAAATGGCAACCTGTATGTTGGAGGCTAAGACTTTTCCACCAAAGTTTTGGGCCGAGACTATAAAATATGCATCATATATCCAGAATAGGGTGCCTCATAAATATCTTGATGGTATGACTCCTTTTCAAGCATGGAGTGGGCATAGGCCAGATGTGACCCATTTCAGGATTTTTGGCTCAAGGGCTTGGGCTAGAATTCCAACAGAAAAGAGGAAGGCTTTGCAGCCCCAAATCCAAGAGCATATATTTGTTGGGTACTCTGAATATTAAAAAGGGTACAAGATGATCAATTTGAGCACAAACAAAGCCTTCATTGAAAGGAGTTTTCAGTTCCAAGAAGAGCCTTTAGTAGCAGTTGAAGTTGGAGAGTCTTCTTCACCACCAGAACCATTGAATGTAAGTGAAGAGACAAATGAGTTTTATGATTCTGATATGTATGATAATGATGATTTAATTGTATATCCTAACATTCCTACAATTCCAAAATGGGTATCAAATACCATTCATGCAGTTGGGGAACTAGCTGGAAATCCTAGTGATCCTAGGAGGACTAGATCTCAGTTTGAGAGTGCCCTGAGCATGAAAGACAATTTTTTTGCAAAGAAATGCTATCTGATGGTTGAATCATACCCACATACATATGAATATGTAGCACATGATCCAATATGGCAAGAATCCATTAAAGAATAATGCATCTCACTCCAGAAGAACAACACTTGGGAGCTGGTTGATCTTCCCCCAGGGAGGAAGCTAGTTCAATGTAAGTGGGTTTTCAAAACTAAGTTTGATGCTGATGTTTCAAATTTGAAATATAATTAAATATTGGTAGCCAAGGGATACTCACAGGTACATGGTATTGACTAAAATGAGACCTTTGCACCAATGGCGAAGATGGACTCCATCAGGCTAGCCTTAGTCATTGCATCTTCAAAGCAGTGGGAGGTACATCACATGGTTGTGAAGTGTGCTTTCCTGAATGGAGATCTTACTGAAGATATTTACATGCAGCATCCTTAAGGATTTTTTAGTAATCCGTCTTTTGTGTGCAGGCTAAAGAAATCATTGTATGGGCTTAAGCAAGCCCCAAGGGCTTGGTATGCAAAGATTGATGGCTTTCTACTGTCATTGAGTTTTGTTTGATGCAATTCTGGTCCAAATGTTTATTTGAAGCTGATTCATGGTTATTTTATGATTATTTTCTTGTAAGTGGATGACCTTCTGATTACAGGAAGCTCAAAGAAAGAAATTTCCTCCTTGAATGATGCAATGAACCATGCATTTTCTATGACTGATTTGGGGTTGTTGAGCCAATTTTTGGGTCTCAAAATTGCTCAATACCAACATGGAATAAAAGTACATCAATCCAAGTATGCCTTTGGTTTTCTTAACAAGTTCAACATGAAATATTGCAAGCCAAGCAAGACTCCTTTCCTTTCAGGAGTTAAGCTTGAAGAAGCATATTCTTCTCCTATGGTAGATAGTACACTGTATAGACAACTGATTGGGTGTTTCATGTACCTTACACACAATCAACCTGATATTTATTATTCAGTAAGTGTGGCTTCAAGATACATGGATCAGCCTCATGAGATCCATTGGAGAGAAGCCAAAATGATCCTTAACTTTGTTCAGGGAACAATAACTCATGGGATCTTCTACAAAGCTAATTCTGATCTTGTTTTGATTGGGTTTACTGATAGTGATTGAGCAAGTGAAAACATAGATCAAAAGTCAACATTAGGATATGTGTTCATGCTTGCTGAAGGACCAATAATCCGGTCAAGCAAGAAACAGAGTGTCATTTCACTCTCATCTACAGAAGTAGAGTACAGAGGAGTTGTAAATGCAACAACTCAATGTTTATGGTTGCAGTGGTTACTTGGTGAGTGTGGCTTTGAATCAGAGTTCTCAACTATTATCTATTGTAATAATCAGAGAACCATTTGAATCTGCAATGATCTATTTCAGAGACAAAGAACCAAACACATTGAGATCCATATGTACTACATCAGACAGCTTGTGCATGAGGGCACCATTCACCTACTCTTATGTGCATCTTCAGAACAAGTAACTGAAATATTCACCAAAGTTTTTTGTGATAAGACATTCATCAATCTCAAATCACTATTGGGGATTTTTGATCATGCTATGAATCATGATTGATGACAAGATTTTCAAATTTTGTTTTACTGTCCATGTTTAAGGGAGGATTTTCCCACTGGGTTTTTGTGTCTTTCCTTGGCTAAATGGACATGCAGTATGCAAAGGGTGAGTAAGCCTTGCTGCTAGGCCCTATAGTTTTCTGATATTTACTCATAACCCAGGCTTAAGGGGGGGTGTTAGAATAATCAAACCATAGTAATCTACCTTAGACATTAATTAATCCATTTTTGTCTTATTTTCCTAGCTTCCAATATTCCAGTCTATGCAAGTTGTCTTCCACATGTCCTAGAAGTCAAACTTGCTAAAAATGAGTCATGGAGCACTTGGGAAACCGCTTGGAATCCATATTTAGCATATCCTCTTTATTCTAGATCCTCCCTATGTTGATGTAATTTTTAACTTTGGAATGTATTCACTTGTATTTCTTATCTATTATAATCCGATGTTTATTTCAGGATGTATTTGAGTCATGTCATGCCCCAATGTTCCGATCGGGAAGTTTCTATAATGAGAAAGTCATGTCAAGTCATTGTGGGTAACCCTCCTATTGGTAAAGGGTTAAAGTCCCCACAGTTGTGGGGCCCTTGGGTTATTAGACTATCCTAGTGAAGTCGACCCTAGGTGAGTCATTGTAAGTCGGGGAAATAGTCCCCACCATTGTGTTACCCTCCTATTGGTCAGAGGAGGCAAAGTCCCCACAAGTGGTGGGGGACTAGGGTTATTAGACACTTCTAGAGATGTCGGCTCTAGTAAGTAATTGTTAAGTGAGGCCGACATGATGGAGTGCACTTGAAGTGAACGGAAGAATATAAATAGAGAGTGAGAGCCTCTCTATTTATCACTTGCAACACATCACTCACTCACTCAAGTGTGGCGCATTAGTGAGGAAGAAAATACGTTGGGACTAGACAAGAAGAAGACTACTGCTGTCGAGAGTGCATCTTACTATTTTGGGATTTTACTATTTTGGTGCTGATTCTATCTCTGAGGAAGTTGCAGGGTTTTCTCCTTTATGGTTTCTCTGAGAAAAACTCTTTGTGTCTCTTGTCTCTTGTGATGTGCTTATGTTTTATTGTTGTGCTTGTTATTCTCTCAGTGAAAAGATCCTAAGATCATAATGCTAGCTTATATGATGAAAAACTAACATGGTATCAGAGCTAACCTGAGAAGAAGACATTGTCCAGCTGCAGAAGCTAGGGATTCTTATTTTTTGGGTCTCTCTCCACAATGTATCAGCAAAAGTATGCTAGGATGACTCTCCATTGAAGGGCGAATCTTTCTGTCGAAGCGGAATTCAATTCCGAGCATATTCAGTTTTCGATGCGGAAATTAGGGCTTTCTACAGAAGGGGAATTTTTGAGTGAGACCAGAAAAGGACTTTTCTCCTCATCAAAACCAAATTTTAGAGACCTGGATCAAGAAATTTGGTTGGGTGAAACTCCAAGAAAGTCAAACCCTAGTTTGACCCCGAGCTAGGAAAAACCCTAAATACTAAAACTGATAAGATTTGGTACAGTCTCTATATTCTGCATTTAGCGAGGTATAAGAAGCTAAAAAATGCAGGGGCCGAAGATAGAATCTTGAAGAACACTATGTTCAAAATTCAGCCTCAGGTTCATTGTATTCCAGGAGATATGAGCTCTCCAAGTTAGGGTTCGAGCCTCTTCCAGAATTCATCACTAAACAAGAAATCTGGGGAGATCTGCAATATATTGGGCTACAAAGGTCCAAATGGAATTACTGAAGATGTTACAGAAAGGAAATGGAATTTACTTTCAGTGGTCCGAATAGCAGACTCAGAAGATGAACCAATGACATGTGGCATGCCATACAACTTCGCTATTTTGAATAGTCCTGTAACAGGTCACCTTGGGAAAATGATCATAAATCCAAATTGGTGAAACCAATTCTGATGAAAACTATAGTGTTAGATCAGGGACATGTGAGGTTACCTTAGTGAGCAATTTCAGACACAGAGGAGCATAAATTTCAGAGATATCATAGAAACAGTAACAGGAATTTCTGTAGAAGAAATTAGAAAATTAGGGCTTCTTGTTCCGGGAGCTTCCCTCCACTGTTTTCAGAAACAGAGTACATTGGAAAACTCCATTTCAAGAGATATATCTATCTATACAATCATATCTAAAATATTCCAAGATTTTAAAATTAGGGTTTCTGTGACAAACCCTAAATCAACCAGCTCCGGAACCAGGACGGACACCTCAAATCGGTAAGATCTAATCCTTTGCTATTTTCATTTGAGGTTCTCATTTCAAAATGATCTATCAAATTATCTTGATGACAAGATTGGTGAAGTTGACAACTTCCAAGCCTAGAAGTATATGATCTCCATAAAGAAATGAATTTGACACCTACATGAGTAGAGAGGTTCCAGTTCCAAAGGGAGATGAGACTCAAAGCCTTACACAAGAAGAACTTGGTCAAGGCCAAGAAGATCATTCTTGATTCTGTCATGAATAAACTTGTACTACAAGTGTCTTCCCTAAATACACCAAAGATGTTTGATTCCTTGACCAAGCTATTTGAAGGGAAGAACATAAATCAGAATGTGAAGATCCAGAATGCAGAGACCATGCAGTCATAAGAGTCTCTCAAATCAAAGAACAACTTGAAGTAGTAAAAGAAGAAGTGAAGAATGCAAAAGTGGTGATGGTCACCTTGAATGGCATCCTAAAATCATAGGATTCATTCATTCGAATAATGTGTGCCAGAAGGAAGTGATTACTTTCAGCAGAATTCAAGAAGAAGAAGAAGCTCGACTCATAAGAAGAAAGGAGAAGATGGGAGCAATTGAAGATCAAGCTGTCACCATCCAAAGAAGATCCCTCAATCGATGGGGAATATGAAGATCTCAACTCTTGAAGAACTTCTTATCCACCTTAGCATTTGGATAAGAAATGATGCTATCATGAATGAAGAAGACGATGAAGCTAAAGACTCAAGAAGGAGTCTACCCATGAAACAAATAAAGATAAGTATTCAATTTTCATTTCATGATATTATTTTGTTATGCATTTGTTTATATTCAGTTGATGTATTATGCATGAAAGGATGTTTGCATTTATGACAGCATACTACTAATATGCATGTGATGGGTAAGTAGCTCACGGTGCTATACAACTCTCCACTGCTACTTATCTAGAATGAAACCTCTTTGCAGACATATTGGAATAGTGCACAATCTCAATGTTGTCCTAGTAGAGATGGAAGGCATCTAGAAAGCTTCAGTGAGATATGGATGAATGTTGTATTGGATAAAGTAGTTGCATGATCATATATTTATTCATAATAAATTTCTAGTATGAATATTCCTTATGAAATGTTTCTAACCATATAAATGCATTTGACTTGTAGGAAAGATCGCATACATAATCACCTACAAGCAAAGAAGAATGAAGACTTGTTCCGAAGAACAAGTGACGACAGTTCAAGATAAAGAATAATATGATGAATGCAGTGACATCATTGATGCAGAATCTTCCAGCTATGAAGAAGTAACCAAGAAGACCAGTTCAAGAAGAATGATGTCAGGGCGCAGTATCGAGACATGAAGAGAAGTTCATAGTTCCATCATGCAATAAATGGAAACATCGTGGGATACAAAGCAAGATTTGTAGCACGAGGCTTCTCATGAAAGGAAGTCATACACTACGAAGAGACATTTGTAGCCAGTAAGAATTGAAACACATACATGATGAGATTGATGAAGATATTAACCTTTGCTACAAGGTTGAAGATGCAAATCTGTACACTAGATGGTCACATAGAATATTAGTAGCATAGGAAGCTACTTGTCACTCTGGTAAGGAATATTTTTAGTGCATAGAGCACAGAAGACAGAGGGAGTGACTACATAATATCTTGAGGTTCGACATGATATGATAGGATGGATTGATTACTAATGACTCTAGGATTTATTGAGAGTAAGGCGGATTCCAACCTTTGCCTCAAGGTTGAAGACGGAAGACCAATGATGCTCCTGTTATGTGTCAATGCACTATTGTTCTAGGAATGGAAGTGTGGACAAGGGAAGTATGCACTAGATATCCTGAATAGGTTCAAGATGATGGAATGCATGACCACACCTATGGCATCTAACATGAAGCTATTGAGTGATGCTTCATCAGATACCGTTGATGCTACGATGTATCATTAGATGATTGGGTCCTTGATGTACCTGAGACCAGATATTTGCTTTGCTGTGAAGACATTTGAGACATGTTCCCCTGATGGTTGCAAAGCATGCAGGGGTACAATTGATTATGGGCTCAAGTACGATGCAAATCAGAAGATTAACCTAGAGGCTTATGTTGATTTATATTGGGCAGGCAGTGCCATCGACAGGAAGAGTACTTTAGGGTGTTGCTTCAGTATGGGATCAAGTGTGATCTCTTGGTTTAGCGGGAAGAAATCCTATGTGGCACTGAGTATAGCTGAAGCAGAGTATGTCGCAGCTTGTTCAGCTAGTTGTGAGGTATTATGGCTACAAAAGCTACTGTCTGATATATTTGATCTCCAGTTGGATGCTACTTTTATACATTGTGACAACCAGAGTTGTGTGAAGTTGTCAGAGAATCTAGTGTTCCATGACAAGTCGAAGCATATCGAGATCAAGTACCACTATATCAGGGACATGGTACAGAGAGGAGTAGTGGAGCTCCAGTATGTTGCGACGGAGGAACAGATAGCTGATGTATTGATGAAGCCATTAGCTAGGCTGAAGTTCGAGTACTTCAAGGAGAATCTTGGTGTTCTCCAAATCGAGGTTCCCTCCAAGAGAAAGTGATAATACCCATATCCATTCTAACATGGTGAGAGGATTGGTTCCTTCCATGGTCATATGTAAGGGCTGAGCCATTCTATCATGTTGAGAGGATTGGTTCCTTCCATGTCAGATATGAGTGCTAAGATCCATAGCCATTCTGACAAGTAGGTCATATATAAGGGCTGAGCCATTCTGTCATGGTGATAGGGTTGCTCCCTTCCATGAGAGATTTGAGTGCTGGCCATTCTGTCAAGTAGGACATATGTAAGGGAAATTGCCATTCTAGGAATGGAGGCACCTGGTCAGTTACCAGGAACACTCAGTGTAAAAATTGAGTATCCATTCTGATGTGATAGAGGGATGTGTTCCCACTTGATTAGATGTAAGGGCTGAACCATTATGTCATGGCTAAAGGATTAAGTTCCTTCCATATCATATGTGAGTGTTGGCCATTCCGACAAGCAGGTTGGATGTAAGGGCAATGACATGGTGAGAGGATTGGTTCCTTCCATTGTCAGGATGCCACATCTAGCATGAAAAAGGGATGGCTCTGTGAAGACTCATCTAGTTTGAAAAAGGAGAAGCTCTGTGTAGATGCCTCATCTAGTTTGAAAAAGGACTAGCTCTAAGAATACTCATCTAGTTTGAAAAGGGACTAGCTCTAAGTAGATGCCTCATCTAGTTCGAAAAAGGACTAGCTCTGGGAAGACTCATCTAGTTTGAAAAAGAAATAGCTTTGTGTAGATGCCTCATCTAGTTTGAAAAAGGACTAGCTCTGGGAATACTCATCTAGTTTAAAAAAGGACTGGCTCTGTGTAGATGCCTCATCTAGTTTGAAAAAGGACTAGCTTTGGGAAGACTCATCTAGTTTGAAAAAGGACTAGCTCTGTGTAGATTCCTCATCTAGTTTGAAAAAGGACTAGCTCTGGGAAGACTCATCTAGTATGAAAAAGGACTAGCTCTGAGTAGCTGCCTCATCTGGTATGAAAAAGGACCAGCTCTGAGATGATACATCCAGTATGAAAAAGGACTGGCTCTGTAGAAATTCCTGTGACAAGAAGAATCATGAGATAGCACCAGGGATGATCCATATCGAGCGATGATTGAAATCCAGTGATGATAGCCAGCGATGATCTAGATCGAGTGATGATCGAGATCCAGTGATGATGATCCAACAGTGATGATCTAGATCAAGTGATGATCTAGATCTAGTCCAGTGATGTTGATCTAGATCGAGAGATGATACAGATCCAGTGATGATGTTCCATGATGATCCAGATCGAGTGATGATCCAGATCCAGTGATGATGTTAAGTGATGATATAGATCGAGTGATGATCCAAATCCAGTGATGATGATCCAGATCGAGTGATGATATAGATTCAGTGATGATGATCCAGATCGAGTGATGATCCAGATCTAGATGAAGATGACTTGAAAATGAATATGACTTACAGATAAATATTACTTGAAGATAAATATGACTTTGAATATGATGAAGACCTGACGATGACCCAGACGATACAAAGAATAAGACTTGTGCTAATAAATTGTGTTGAGAGAATACCTGCCTAGTTAAGAGGGAGTTTTGATGTAATTGTAACTTCGGAATGTATTCACTTGTATTTCTTATCTATTGTAACCCGATGTTTATTCCGGGATGTATTTGAGTCATGTCATGCCCCGATGTTCCGATAAAGAAGTTTCTATAATGAGAAACTCATGTCAAGTCATTGTGGGTAACCCTCCTATTGGTAAAGGGTTAATGTCCCCACAGTTGTGGGGCCCTTGGGTTATTAGACTATCCTAGTGAAGTCGACCCTAGGTGAGTCATTGTAAGTTGGGGCAATAGTCCCCACGATTGTGTTACCCTCCTATTGGTCAGAGGAGGCAAAGTCCCCACAAGTGGTGGGGCACTAGAGTTATTAGACACTCCTAGAGATGTCAGCTCTAGTAACTAATTTTTAAGAGAGGCTGACATGATGGAGTGCACTTCAAGTGAACGAAAGAATATAAATAGAGAGTGAGAGCCTCTCTATTTATCACTTGCAACACATCACTCACTCACTCAAGTGTGGCGCATTAGTGAGGAAGGAAATACACTGGGACTAGACAAGAAGAAGACTACTGCTGTCAAGTGTGCATCTTACTGTTTTGGGATTTTATTGTTTTGGTGCTGATTCTATCTCTGAGGAAGTTGCGGGGTTTTCTCCTTTATGGTTTCCCCAAGAAAAACTCTTTGTGTCTCTTGTCTCTTGTGATGTGCTTATGTTTTATTGTTTTGCTTGTTATTCTCTTAGTGAAAAGATCCTAATATCATAATGCTAGCTTATATTATGAAAAAATAACACCCTATTGCATGTCTACTTTTCTTCTTTATTGCATGCTTTACTGATTTTTATGGCAAAAGGGAAAGTAAGACTAGGTGCAGTTGACTTATTTTTTTACCTCATCATCGTCCATTCTTTTCTCCTAATAAAATCATGTATGATTTGTCTTTCCATCACCTATTAGCTTGCCTACTTGACTTTTCCAATTCATGAGCTCCTAGGCATATTTGGAAACTGCTTTATGCACCTATGGGGAATTTGACTAGATTTAGTAATCTTGCTTTGATTATTTCGAATGGAATCCTTATGCATTCAAATATCCCATGTAGTTATTTATTGTAGCAGCCTATGAATTCACAAGGTTGGCTATTGTACACTTATTCAATACAGATTAGTGTTATGCTCCAATTTCAGTCTCCTTTTTGTGTAAATTTGCATGTTTGATTATTAATTTTGTGAGTGCAATTGATCTATCACATGGGTTAAATTTCCACATACATAAGAAAACAAAAAATACATTCACTTATTCCATGAAAAGCATACAATGATTACAATATCAAAGCATACTTTATGCCTACATAGTCACTGAATATAAGTGCCTAGTACATAATAGTTTATGCCTATTATGTAATCTGAGTGTAAAGAGCCTACTTCCTTGTAAATAATTCTATGATTCACATATAAGTGCCTAGTATGCATAAACTATAATAATTGTACTAGGAAGCAGTCATATAAGTGCCTAGTATGAATAAATTGTAGATTACAGTTTACATTCGTAGGTAGTAGGCTCACAATTTTTGTTTAGCTCACAATCATATTCACATGCTACATGCTAAAATGATATAACAAGGAACGACAGGAAAATAGCTCTTGGAATGCCTAAAAAATGACCTAAATGTTCCCAAAATGTACCCTACTCTCCAATACATTTCAATCACTTCGGGGACATTTTGTACTTGCTCCCAAGCTCTTGGAAATACATGAATGACAAGATTGGGTTTTCCATTCGTCCATATTGGGTCTCTTGCTTCTTTGGAATTTTATGTAGGGATACAACATCCCCATTGAGTACAAATATTACCCTTAAAATATTGAAACATGGAAGCATACAAATGTTATGAAGCACTCCTAAAGATTCAATAAAGTGTACATAACCATTCTATTTTTATCAAGCCATTGAAATGTTAGTTGAGCATACAAGGCATGCATAAAAAATACAAGCATGGTTTTTGCACTGGGATGATAACAAGGGCATACCTTGGAGGATGACGACTAGCCACTCGAAGGAGGGAACCTAGCCCTAAAAACATGGGACCATGTGACATACACCTGGGAAGTTGGATACTTGACTTCAAGACGCTTGGGTTGAGGAGCATACTTCATGGAGGTTGGTTGTGGACCCACACACATGTTTAGGAAAAACATTCGAGCTAGTCACTACCTTATATGTTGGCACATATGTCAAGGAGTTCCAGGAACAAGAGGACATGTGGCACACAACTAGAGGCCACATGTTTATCATCAGGATTTGAGGCCACATGTTTCTCATAGATTGTGCACAAGATATGCCACGATAGGCCACCATATTTTGAGTTGTCATTGGATTAGAATAGGTCAAGGAAGCAATGCCAGAAGGAGAGAGTATGAAACACATACAAATTGCTCAGATTTATACCATTTTCGGGAAGGACATGGGATAGAGAGGTGGAAAAAAAATTGGATATGTTTTATCATTGAAAGTTTTAACCTTGTAGTTACATATCCACTTGTCGTTATATCTAATAACATGTGGAAATTCCCTTGTTTCCTGCATTTTAACAAGAAAAACAATTTTAATAGTTTCTTCATTGTTCCTATTTTTTTTACTAAGATGGATGAAAGCTATGGTTGAATAGAGTCACCCATTCCTTGGAATACTAAAGAGTTAAGGTGAACCACAAGAATCCAATAGGGATGTTATAATGTCATGACATTCTATAGTAGAAGTGAGATGAAAATTGTCTCAATTTCATGTTGAAATTCAAAAAGTATTAATAGGATTAGATTCCAACTTAGATGTCATAGGAAAATTTAAAAATCTATAAAAGACAAAAGCATAATGGAAAATACAAAAATAGGAAGTGAAGTATATGTAGGAAGATATTATAATTCATCAAAGGGGCACATCCAATTTTGCAGGTCACAAGTAACATTCATTTCATTTCCTCGCTTGTATCCTATAATTCCTACCTATGTGTCAATGTCTATTTTACTCAAGTAAACCCATATACACATGATACTATAAATACTTGGAGGGAAGGCCCAAAATATTGTTCAATAATTCAGAGTAGGATGTGGATGGGAAACGCCAGGGAAGCATCACTGAAACTTTCACTAGAATTTATGTTTGTTATTAATAGCAAGGTGATAATATGTAACAAGTTAACAAAAAAAATATGAAACAGATGCATCATGAGGGGTTGGGTCATGCAGCAGCAGTGACACTCACCTCACATAGAGAGTGAAATGGAAATTCAGGGGAAGAGAAGTTCAGATTTTAAACTATATTATGAACACAGCCCTTTCATCTTTTCCATACTAGTATAAATCCATGCTAAATAAAGATTTATTCTGCATAGAGAACTTGTTTTTTATAATTCCAAATCAAAATTATTTAATCAAACATATATTACTCACCAATTTAGGGGCATTCTGCTGGCCTCAGTGTGACCTATGCAAACTGCCCTCTACCTTTGCAAACCCTCCTCTATGTGACCTATTCAAAGCCTCACCTACCTCTACAAATCCTCCTTTGCATGACCTCTGCGGGCCTCTCCTTTGTGATCTTTGTCCCCTGTGGCCCTCTCCTCTTCAGCCCCTCCTCTGTGAGCTATGTCCCATGCGTCCCCATCCCTCTTAGGCCCTCTCCTCTTAGGCCCCTCCTCTATGACTGTAACGAGTTCAAGGGTACGACTATTATGGGTTCAATTTATCCATATGTATCCACAAAACCTTACTCCCTATCACAAATTGTTACTCTTCCAAGTTCTTCAATTATAAGAAGACAAACCCTTATCTTGGGTGCCTTGAAGATAACCAGGGGAATAAAAGAGATATTATTATCATGGAATTTAACTTACAAATTTCCCATGGCCTACAGGGAGTACCAAAATTGAGTGGCTCCCCTCTTGGCATGGAATACCAGCTAGCTTGATGGATGGAAGGTCAGGGATGGTCTTGAATCAACTGAAACATGGAATACTAGCTAGCTTGCAAGATTTTCTCAGACAACTGGATCAATACAAAAAATGGGTGAAGCTTCAATGGAGAGATCAACTACAATAGACACTAATTCTTCTAGGCCCACTCAAGCACTCGGATCTACTACCCCCTATCCTCTCTTTCATTCACTAGTGCTCCATAGGGTTTGTTTGTGGCGTGGCTATAGTTTGTGTCTGTTCTTTGTTTTATCTTTTTTCATTTTTGTTTATTTTATATTATATTTTTTATATTGTTTTGTTTTGTTTTATTATATTATATTATATTATATATATATTGTTAATTTTTCATATGCTTTACTAAGACATCAGTATATCATTTCATTTTTCATAATAAAAGCATATAAAGCAGGATCACTGAAAGAAACAGTATCACAAGAACAACAAATATCTATCCTGGGAAAACCCTAAAGGGAAAAACCCAGCAAAAGCTTCCTCAATATAGATGCCCCAAAAGGGAAAAAGGTAAAACCAACAAGGAGATCAAAAACCTGATTCTCCTCCTTCTCCAGCAACTCCTCTCCTCCACAAGTGCGCTATTCCAAGTGAGTGTGTGTGTCACAAATGAGGAGCACTACACCTCTATTTATATTCATCCGTTTACTTAAAGTTTACTCAATCAACATGTCGGCTTAAGTTAACTCATGTAGGCTCGAGTTACACATGTAGGCTCAAGTAACCACACTGGGGTGCTGATGAACCACCTTTACAATTAGAGGGGACTACCTCATGACTCTTATTAGTTCTTCCGATTAGGAGCATCGGGGTACAATGTAATACAAGTGGTTCTCCCGGTTGGACCATCGGGGACCACAAAAGATACATAAAGAATATTCTTCGAAGTTACAATATTTCAACACTCCCCCTTAACGAGAAGGGTATTCTACATCAAAAAAAACAAGAGTAGAGATAGCAGACATCATCAACATCAGCAGGGTAACACATCTATAAATCATTGGAAGCTTTTCAACATTATGAAGTCTTCATCTTCAATCTTCAGTCTTCATCATCATCAACATCTTCAGCATTTTGATCTTTCAATTTGCAGCGACATATTCAGCACTTGGACCTTTTTGATCAGCAACATATTCAGCACTTTGGTTGGTTCAATCAGCAACAACATCTTCAGCATTTTGAACTTTCGATCAGCAACATCTTCAGCACTTTGACTGGTTCGATCAGCAACAACATCTTCAGCATTTTGAACTTTC
>LPNX010246386.1:63873-136373 GCA_001517045.1 Pseudotsuga menziesii
ATTATCAAGCTGATGTCATAGATCACTTTGAAAAGAGAACCTCAAATGAACATAGCAAAGGATTAGATCTTACCGATTTGAGGTGTCCGTCTTGGTTCCGGAGCTGGCTGATCTAGGGTTTGTCACAGAAATCCTAATTTTCAAAACTTGGAATCTTTTAGATCTGATTGGATAAACAGATATATCTCTTCAAATGGAGTTGTCCAATGTACTCCTTTTCTGAAAACAGTGAAGGGAAACTCCCGGAACAGGAAGCCCTAATTTTCTGATTTCTTCTGCAGAAATGCCTGTTACTATTTCTATGATATCTCCGAACTTACTGATCCTATGTGTCTGAAATTTCTCACTGAGGTAACCTAGCATGTCCCTGATCCAACACCATAGGTTTCCTCAGAATTGGTTTCACCATTTTGGATTTAGGATCCTTTTCCCAAGGTGACCTATTACAGGAATGTTCAGAACAATGAAGTTGTACGGCCTTCCACGTGTTACTGGTTCATCTTCTGAGTCTGAGATTCAGACCATAGAAATTAAAGTCCGTTCCCTTTCTGTAACTTCTTCAGGAATTCCATTTGGACCTGTATATCCCAAGATATTGCAGATCTCCCCAGGTGTCCTGTTTATGGATGATTTCTGGAGGAGGCTGGAACCCTAACTTGGAGAGATCATATCTCCCATAATATAGCGAATCAAAGGCTTCCCTTTGGACACCGTGTTCATAAATATTTTATCTTCGGCCCCTGAAATTTTCAGCTTCTGATACTTCGCCAATCGCAGAATATAGCGACTGTACCAAAACTTAGCAGTTTTAGTATTTAGGGTTTCTCCTAGCTCAGGGTCAAACTAGGGTTTGACTTTCCCAGAGATTTACCCAACCAAATTTACAGATCCAGGTCTCTAAATTTCGGTTTTGATGAGGAGAAAAATCCTATGCTGGTCTCACCCAAAAATTCCTCTTCTGTAGAAAGCCCTAATTTCCACATCGAAAATTGAAAATGCTCGGAATCGAATTCCGCTTCGACAGAACGATGCATCCTTCAAAGGAGAGTCAGCCTAGCCTTCTTTTGCTGATTGATTGTGGAGAGAGAACCAAAAAATAAGAATCCCTAGCTTCTGTAACTTGTTAAAGCTGCCCTATTCAGGTTAGCTCTAATACCATGTTAATTTTTCATATGCTTTACTAAGACATCAGTATATCATTTCATTTTTCATAATAAAAGCATATAAAGCAGGATCACTGAAAGAAACAGTATCACAAGAACAACACATATCTATCCTGGGAAAACCCTAAAGGGAAAAACCCAGCAAAAGCTTCCTCAATATAGATGCCCCAAAAGGGAAAAAGGTAAAACCAACAAGGAGATCAAAAACCTGATTCTCCTCCTTCTCCAGCAACTCCTCTCCTCCACAAGTGTGCTATTCCAAGTGAGTGTGTGTGTCACAAATGAGGAGCACTACACCTCTATTTATATTCATCCGTTTACTTAAAGTTTACTCAATCAACATGTCGGCTTAAGTTAACTCATGTAGGCTCGAGTTACACATGTAGGCTCAAGTAACCACACTGGGGTGCTGATGAACCACCTTTACAATTAGAGGGGACTACCTCATGACTCTTATTAGTTCTTCCGATTAGGAGCATCGGGGTACAATGTAATACAAGTGGTTCTCCCGGTTGGACCATCGGGGACCACAAAAGATACATAAAGAATATTCTTCGAAGTTACAATATTTCAACATATATATATGTTTTGTTTTATTATTATATATTTTATTTTATATACTTTTGTTTTGTTTTTGTTTTATAATAGTGATGATGATGATGATGCCAATGAAGATGATAATAGTGATGAATGTCAGTGTCATTTTTACCATCATCAACATTGTTCCCATCATTTCCCACCTGTCCCTTGAAATCTGTTGTAATAACACAATATGTTAATGAAAATGATGATGATGAGAGCGTTGGTGATGATGATGATGATCATCGACATCGTCACCCTCTTTCTCATCAACATCATCATCATGATCATCATGATCATCATCATCCTCATCCTACACCTCATCATCATCATCATCATCATCATCATCATCATCCTCATCATCTTTGTTGTCGTCGTCTTCATCATCATCATCCTCGTGATCAATGTCATTATCATTTTGACCATCATCAACATCATTTTCCACCTATCCCTTGAAATATGTCGTAATAACACAACATGGAAAAGAAGATGATGATGATGATGATGATGATGGCGATGATCATCATCAGCATCGTCACCCTCTTCCTCATCAACATCATTATCATGATCATCATCTTCATCATCATCATCTTCATCATCTTCATCATCATCATCCTCATCCACCTCGTCATCACCATCATCTTCATCGTTTTCGTTGTCATCATAATCATCCTTGTGATCAATGTCATTGTCATTTTCACCAGCATCAACATCGTTTCCATCGTTTCCCACCTATCCCTTGACAGGGATGATTTTAAGAACCCCCCTAGATTTATATGTATAAAAAATGGGTGAATCTCTCGGATATATAGGAAAATTTGAAGGAAAATTTATCAATAATATAATATGTATATATAAAAAAATTTGCAAATCTTTCATTTTATTATATAATGTTGTAAAATTTTGGCGAATCTTTCATTTTATTATATAATGTTGTAAAATATTGGTGAATATTTCATTATATTATATAATGTTGTAAAAACTTGGCGAATATAAAACTTCATTATAAAAAGTTGTAAAAACTGGCAAATCTTTCACTGATTTATAGAAAATTATCAAAATAAAAGAACAACAACATTAGTCAAATAACATGAATAACATTATCAACAACAGAACATGTAGACTCACAAGTCGCAACAGGAAGGTGTCAGTGAAACACAGCTGCACTGACTAGATTCAAAGCAAGTGGGGAATCCACTTGTTATCTTGTCCCTTAATGATCCAACGGACATGTGGGGACCTGAATATTGACAAACTGATAAACTCATAGAATCATACATTATGCTCGGTCCCATTAGCCAATTATGGTCATGGAGGCTAATACAATTATGCATTGTAATTATGCCAATTGATTATTGGATTAGATGAATGTTGGTCTTGTGCCAATCGGTATCCTACGATCAATGCATAGGAACCTAGTGCATAAACCATTTTTCTCTTCGCTTAGATACATAGAGCTCGTTTATTTTTTTGAATAACGATAAGTACTTACAAAGAAAATATACAGTCAGTGTAAAAGAAAAGAAAAGCTGAAGACAATTAATTCATGCAACTAAAATTTAATAAAAGAATCTTTTATCAAACCCTAAAACCAACCTTGATTCAAGCTACAACAAAGGTTTAAATCAAGCATCGAATGAGAACTAGGATCATTCAAAGGAATTAACACAAGATTTAACCAAAATACACACAAACTTCAAAAATCGACAAAATGCTTCGAACAAATGCAATAAACAAACCATAAAAATTTGTCAAGATATTCGTGCTAAACACCAACATGGTTTCATGTACTTGAATGAGCCCATTTTTTGTTAGCAAAAGTGTTATCAAATTAGTTATTTATCATTTAAAGTTAGAACACTCTCTATGTGAATAGATAGCTCCTTGGCCTAGTTTTCTCAAATTCCATCATCATTTCCTATCACATACAAGAAAGAGACAATGTAAGAGATAAATATCAAACCATCAATCTTAAAATAAGCTGCATGAAGGTAATGTCACTCAATTCATCAATGTTACAACAAAAAAGTATAATGTAGAATATATTTTTACCTAAAACATAACCTCAAATTCATATACATTTATCACCATTGACCAACAAGGGTACATGGAACACCTAGACCAAAATAAGGCTCAAGAAGATTAATACTATTAGGCTTTAGAACATGGTTCTCTTGCAAGTAAAATTTAGTCATCCAAGTCTTTCCTTGAGTAGTATTTTAGTAATACTCAAGCCTTCCATTGACCTTCTTCTGTTCAAATTTAAATTCAGATATTTTGTGTAGATCCCATTATAAATGACTCTCCCCATGAGGATGACCTCATCATATTTCTCATGTAAATCCAAAGTCAAAAAGAAATACCTTCAATTATGTCTCCAATCTGTCCAAAATGATATCTTCATTGCAATTAATGCAACAACTCTCCCATCTAATATTGTATTATTGTTCAATAAACTAAGGCATGCCAACATACTATGGTTTATTCACATTACCAAGTTTCTGACTGATTTGACTTTAAAAGGTGCACCAAACAAAATCCTTCAACTAGATCTACTTTTGAGAAGAACCAACAACTGCCCTTAATTAGCACATAGGTTATCCTTAAGAATATTGTTTCACTAATCAAGGAAGTCTTCAAAGAGTCCTTCAATATGCTACCAACAATCAAAAGAGATCCAAATAATGCTACAAAACTTATCAAATAAGTTCATAATTTCTACTTAATTTTTAAAGTGCTTCCTTTAATCTCAAATAATATAATTAGTATTATAGATGACCTCTTCATAGAACTTGATGGGTGAACCATCAAAATATTCTAGAACGAGCACCTAGCCCCAATCATTTGTTCATATTCTTTTACTTTTGAGGAATTCTACCTTATTGGGTGTCCTTGCAAGTTGCCACCTCCACTATTGAACCAGAAATCCATCAGTTAGTCTTATTCTAGTCTAAATATTAACTAGTTTGAATATTAACAAAAAAAATGGACAAGATTGGTATTATTATTCCCTGAAATTCCTAATTAAGTTCTTCAGTTTTCCAAAATATTTTTCGATATGTTAAACCATTCATTTTCAAGAAAACTAACCCTATAGCAACATCACAAATCCCAAATTACCCTTAAATCCATAATTATGTGAGGGCCATAACAACCCACTTCATAGCTAATGCAATCCTTTCTGCATGAATACTAGTCACCCCAAGACCTTCCTTTTCTCTACCAATGTTGCAAATGTCTAAGGAAACTGGTTGTAGGCCTTGTTCCCCAAGTAAAAATTGTTAGAATATATTGTATAATTTATCCTCTCTGAAAAGGAAAACAAAAAAAGTATTACTGAGTGAATAGCGATCATAGGAGAAAATAACATAGTTATTAGTGATCATAAGAATCAAGATTGGTTATTTCTAAAGTTTGGAAAATATAAATTTTCAAAATTCGATCCTGTAGCCTTTCTATTTACAATACATTTCGTAATGAAGGAGTTTCCCTATATACCTTAAAATCATCAAAATTTCATTTAAATAAAATTGTATCAATTGATAGAGACTTTAAAGTTTGCACAATCCATACATATGACAGGTTGTTGTAGTGGCCCCGAATGTACCAACCACATATGAAATGCACTTTGGAGTACCAATGGTAGGGGAAATGCTCAACTCTCTAAATATTAGACATGATGCACACACAATGTATCTCATTTTGAATCATTCAGAAGCCAAGTTGGCGTTTGTGGATTACCAATTCTTGGAAGTTACAATGGAAGCAGTCAGGAACCTTTCTCAGGTGACATAGGAATTACCACTAATTATTGTGATCCATGAATTGGAAAAATATAGAGAATAGTCTTTGAATGAACATCACAAATATATTCTTGATTATGAAAATCTTTTGATAAGTGGAGATCCAAATTTTGAGACTCGCTGGCCTAAAGATGAATGGGAAGTTATCTCATTAAACTACACATCAGGAACCATGTCCAGTCCTAAATGTGTTGTGTACAGTCATAGAGGTGCCTATCTCATAATAATTGGTATTATTTTAGCATGGGAAATGAAGTCTAAGCATGTTTACTTATGGAAAACACCCATGTTTCATTGTAACAGTTGGGGATTTCCATGGGACATGGTTGCACAAGGTGGCACTAGTATTTTCTATAGAAGTGTAAATGTAAAAGAAATATTTGATGCCATTGTTGAACATAAATTCACCCACTTATGTGTAGTTCCAACAGTTTTAAGTATCATTGCAAATGCACCACCTCGTGAAATAAGACCATTTCCTCACATTGTAGATGCTAAACACACTTGCTACTTTTTCACCCACAAATATGAGTTATGTACTCAAGTAAATAAAGCACCACATCATTGACAATCTATTTATAGAAAAGCGGCATGGCACATCAACTGACTGCTTCAGTCTAAGGAGAGCCCTGGTTTTCAATATTTCCACTCCTTATCAACTATAAGCCATCAGTTTTATGAAGGGATTAATATCTTGCTATGGGGTGTTTTGCATCAGAATCCACACACATCGTTGCATTCTCCAAGCTCTGCACTACAGTTCTTCATTTACTGATTTCAAACAAACTTGAAAGAAGGTGACTAAGGGCCAAAGGACATGCAAATTTCTACTTGGAGTACCATACTACAAACCATATTTTCATGCACACAGTAATTAATGAGGAGGTTCACAAATAGTAGATATCAAAATGAGGTGTGTTTCTCAGTCTATAAGGAAGCAATGTTACAGTCCTTATGATGGGATTTTAAAGGAGGTGTGCTCCTAGATTTGTGTAGCAGATGCTATGATATAACTTAGACATCACTGGCCTTGTTACTTCATTTTCAGATTGGAAATTGCATCATGCATTGTCAACAAACTTATCATGCATTTTTCTATCAACAATCATTTTACACCCAACCTCTTCAGCATTAATAAATCTATTAATAATCATTTTGCACCCAACCTCATGGAGAAGCAAATACTTGTCTTCATTCAAATATTGCTTGCAATACTAGATATCTCTATTGTCAGCAAGAGAGACAATGGTAGAGTCATCAACTCGAGGAATCAAATCATCTTTCTTAATATTCTCAAGTGTATTCAACATGAATCGACACTGATCCTTTATTTTTTCACACTCTGATGTTGGAGACTCACCAATAGACCCTAAATGCATTTCCTTCTACTACAGAGCAAGTAACAAGGGAAGAGGAAGAATAGGACCCTATAAAAGCTGGGCACCAATTTGCTTACAAAAATGATGCTCTCTTTTAATTTATAAGTTTTGAAAATGAAAAAGTGGCATCTGTACATAATCAATAGGAAAAATATGAAGAAACTCTATAGGGGGGTTCCCTTTTGATGAACAAATCTTTGAATATGTTGCAACAACCAACTCCAAAAGAATCAACTCTTGAACAGTGAAACTTTTTCAACCATCACAAACATGAATGATGATCATTCTTCTATAGAAAAGGTCCAAAAGGTACTTCCAGGGAAAGTATCAACAACAACATAGTAAATGCATTTGCAAACAAATAGAAGCCAACTTTAGTGACCCAATAAATGGTCACTTAAACTCATCCCCAAATCAATTTGCAAAGAGAAATTAAACTCTAAAAGTAATGCCCACAAGAACAGCAATTTACCATCATCAAAGCAATTTTCTAAGATAAAACTTAAATTTGAAACTACATTCCCATAGAAGCTTCATTATGGTGTTTTCCATTTACAGAGTTGTACTCCATTGCCCACAATCACCACAGAGATTTTTAAAAGGAATAAATCTAAATCCAAACCCTTAGCATGTTGTCCAACACCTTAACTAGAAATCCAATTGCAACTTGCAAGTTGCATATTTTAGATAAAGAAATTGGGATATATATGGTTAAGCATTCTATCAAATAGTAGGCCAGCAACCCAGAAAAAATCAACACAAACAAATTCTTCCATTAAAGGATTCTGCTTATGTGGAGTGAGATTTCTAGCTTTATTTGAGCATGTTACAGATTGCCATAGCTTATACAAAATCATGCCCAATGAGATAGAAACCCCCACAGACAGGCACAGGACGACATAGTTGGATATTCCATCCTCTGGTGAGGTCTCCATCATTTCAGTATGGTGGCTTGCTAACATCCATTGATGAGCTTAACTCTTTCGTTAGTTAAGACAAGGCAAATTACATATCAAATTAACATAGTCAATACCCATAAATAAATTTGTGGTATAAGCAGAAATCACACAACCAAGAGGGAGAAGAGATTTCATTGAGTTATAATGGAATCAAAAGAAGTTGATGCCATCGAAATAATCCCAGTGGTTGTTTATTGAAACATATTGTGAAAGGTAGGCATGAATTTTCCATTCCATGGTCAATACATACCTAATGTATCAGTAATATACTAATCTCAAGCTACAACAATATACATCTATATTTTGTTTGAGTCACAAATAGCAGTTAACATCTCTAATACCTGTTTTTAGTATTCACAAACAAAAATTTACCCGTTACTAGAAATTCCAGCAGCAAACTAATTATGCATCAATTCACCTACTAAATGTCTTCACAATTTCCATAAACAGAGTTTCCCTTTTTCTAAGTAGGTTATATGCCCAACTCTACCAGCAATCTTGGTTTCAATGAGAATAGCTTTGTAAGAAAATAAATTCCTCACAATCACACTAGTTTAGAAAACTGAAAATCCACATATTAAGCATGGAAGTATGATTTCATATAACAAACATATTGAGACTAACATTTCTAATTTGCTGCCATAACTCTAGAAAAGACAATAGAGTAACTCAATCTAGAATATCATAAAAACACAATAATTGCTCTCTAAGCTTCATGCACTTAACCAGCATATATCATTGACAATGTTAGAAAATATTTCCCAGAAACAAAAATGAAAAGACAAGATATAGTGATAGGTCTCATCCCTAGTCCTGTTTTACCAAGATTTTAGAGCTATAATTCGCCAGCTCTTTCAATCATCAAGTTTATGGCCATTTTTATTTTTATTTTATCATAGGTAAAATAAATCCCATATCCATTCATACCAGCAAAGCTTCCACTTAACAACCATAGATACATGTGGCATTTCCAACAATATGTCATATTAGTTCATTAACAACTTATCAAAAAAATTACGAAAATCAGTTTGATATACTAGAAAATACAATAGATTATACCTGCACTTGGTCAACTAGCCCCATTGGATGAATTGCTATATCTAACTCATTCCCTAGACAACTCTTAAATTACCATCCAATTTCCACCCAACCTTGCCCATGAAATTATTCTTTCCTTAGGACCCCAAATTGTGTGGAAGCATAATCAAAGGCTCAACAGAAAAAAATAGGGATATGTACAAGTAGTGGGGTGACCAATTACTAATTTGTCAGACAGATCCTTTTTTACAAAGGGAATATTCATCCATGTAGCAACCTGCAGTTTATCCACTTAGCACTATGCAAATTGCAATACAGTTCAAAGTCTTTAGACTAAGGGTTCTTGAAAATTAGGTAGCATTGCAATACTAGTTCAGGCAACTTTCCTAGTCAGATAATTCCCAAAAAATACCATATCCAATTTGCATGGTTCAACTTGGCTTGGAAGTTCAACTACTTTGTCCTGTGAGGCATGTCAGCTCCCACAGCGGAGCAATCATATGCCCTCAGCTCCTCAATGAGAACCATGAGGAAAGCATGCTCCCACAACAAAAGTTCTCAGAGCAGGCATGTTACCTCAGCTCCTTTCCCATATATCCCATGTTCTAAACTATGGGCATGATACCTCCACTCATTCCGTCATATTAGAGCCACAACCATGATTGGTTTCACAGGAAGGGATGATTTTAAGAACCCCCCTAGATTTATATGTATAAAAAATGTAGAAGGCTTTGTGTATCAACTCTTAGGTTAGGGATTTTAAGAGCATCATGTACATGTATACTGACTTATATTGAACTATATGATGCATTTTCAACAAAACAAACTGAAAAAAAAAACCTATCAATTCTCATGGCTTAATATCATATTTTCACAAAGAAATCAAACAAAAATTGGAAAATTTTCAACAATTCCTATGGATTTATATCATATTTTGAAGAAATAGAAAGATCCATGGATTAACCACTAGGAATTAGTGTTTCCCTTGCCACACATTAAGTAGTTGATAGGGGAACTCTCAAAGACACGGAGCTTCTTCTTTCTACCTCATGGAAACTAGTAAATGGATGAAAGAAACGACCAATGAAGACAGAGTTAGGAGGATAGGGCAGGGCAGAGTAGAAGGTAGGAGTAAGAGAGGGTATGACCTTCCCAATTAGTTTTTTTACTTTCCAAGTCAAAGAAGTTTAGTGCAAAAGTCAATTTCAGCACTATGGACATTGAAGAACTCAGAGCAAGGGCTATGGCTTCCATGCCAAACAAGAAGAGGAAGAGAAAGTAGCCGCCACTGCACCCACTCTCATCTTGGAAATTTATTTCGACAAATAATTTGTTCGGTAGAAATGGGACACAAATACAAGTTTCTAATGCAAAATTAGTTCCATTATGTGTCCGTAAGGAAAATGATGTCTTCTTATCCAGTTTACAAGATCTACATCCTTCTATTATATCTTGTGCAGCAGAAGAGAAAGATGATAACCTTGTGATTAGATTCTCTGATGGAGATAGTGATAGTGAGGGTGAAGAACAGACCTGGAGAGTGTATCAAAGTGAGAAAGATGGATCATCAAGGTAAAATACAAGTGGGAGAAAACCAATCACTTGCAGCTTCTTCACAGATGGCTACAACAACATCGCAACAAACCCCAGGGATGCAGAAGCAAATGGCTATGGTGCAGAAGCAGCTAGCTGGATTTTGTACAACCATGTCAAGTGCAATGCAAGTCCACGGGGTGACTTTTATGGGGTCTGGAGAGGGTCCACCTCGGCAGTCATGCTATAATAAAAATCCTATTGTTGGACACAATGGTTCGATTAGCCAGAAACATGCTTTCAAGCCTGGCTCATCTGTAACTAAACCCAGTGGAACTAACTTGGAGAACTTGAGAAAGCAAATTGAAACAAAAGAGAATGAATTGAAGCTCTAGAGGCATATTCAATCAGGAAAAGGGACAGGATACAAGATCAATTCCAAGTGGAACATTCCATACAACTGGTATTGCAGATTCAACAACTATGAGTACCATGGGGAAAAATTCTGTCATTCCAACATTTTCTAAGTTAACAAAAGGTGCACTTTTTAAAGAAATTAATAAAGACTAGCAAAATTTTGTGTGATGGTCTGAGACTAGAAAAATTTCGTGTTGATTCAGCTTCAACCTTCTGCTATAAACTAGAAAAGAAATCATTTAAAGAAGATTCAAGAAACTAAACTTTAAAAATCCTGCAAATAGAAGAAACCTTATGAAATTTCTTTCCACGAATCCACTCAGCCACTGTAAAGACCAATTTGAAATACAAATCGAGCTTGATGTTGATCTTGACTCTTGCACCATTATATAGGTAAAAAACATCCTAACTTGACTAAATTTATCCATTTTTTGCTCAAATATGGACCAAATCGAGTAAAAAAACTTCCCCAATTGATTAAATTTCCACATTTTACTCAAATAATTGTCCACAAATCCAAATCCACGATGAACTATGTCCAATTTACCCCAATCGAGGTCGAAGTAAGACCAGTTTATTGAAATATTCATAAATCCCAGCGAAATACCAAATTTTTAATCGTATTATCCATAAATCCTGGGAAAAATACCAATTTTTCAACCTATTATCCATAAATCCATCGAACCATATTCATGTCACCTCCCAGTCAAAAAGAATCAGGCAAATTTGGGCAAATATCTCCTCCGAATCGGAGAAATTCGAGTGAATGTGGGCAAAAATCAATATTTTTGTGGGCTAATATTCATTTTCCAGTTTTTCCCTCTTTCGGGATGAATGCGATTTACCTTGGGGCAGATATATATAAAATAAACAATGGGCTAATTTATTAAATAAGATAAAAAAAATTTAATATAAAAATTCACCCACTTTTTTTTGGGTAACCTTAAAATTTGCCATTGGGCTAAAATTCGCCCTTAAAATCATCCCCATCCCTTGAAATTTGTTGTAATAACATAATTTTTCAATGCATATGATGATTATGATGATTATGATGGAAATGACGATGATGATGATGATCATCAAGTTCATCACCCTCTTCCTCTTCAACACCATCGTCATAATTATCACCTTCATCATCATCATCTTCATCCTTATCCTCCACTGCATCATCATCATCATCCTCATCATCCTCATCATCATCATCATCTTCATCATCATCATCATCATCCTTGCGATCAATGTCATCGCCATTTTCACCATCATCAACATCGTTTCCCACCTATCCCTTGAAATCTGTTGTAATAACACAATATGTCGATGAATGTGATGATGATGATGATGGTGGTGATGATGATGATCATCATCATCATCAGGTTCATCACCCTCTTCCTCATCAACATCATCATCATCATGATCATCTTCATCATGATCATCTTCATCATGATCATCATCTTCATCATCATCCTCATCCTCCACTGTGTCATCATCATCATCCTCATCATCCTCATCATCATCATCATCTTCATCCTCATCCTCATCATCATCATCATCCTCATGATCAATGTCATTGTCATTTTCACCATCATCAACATCATTTCCATCATTTCCCACCTATCCCTTGAAATCTATCGTAATAACACAATATGTCAATGAAGATGATGATGATGATGATGATGATGATGATGATGTCAATGATGATGATGGCGATGATGATCATCATCAGCAGCAGCAGCAGCATCGTCACCCTCTTCCTCATCAACATCATCATCATCATTTGCATCAGCACCCTCCTCCTCATCAACATCATCTTCATCTTCATCCTCATCCTACACCTCGTCATTATCATCATCCTCATCATCCTAATCATGATCATCATCTTCATTGTCATCATCATTTTCATCATCATCATCCTCATGATCAATGTCATTGTCATTTTCATCATCATCAAGATCGTTTCCATCATTTCCCACCTATCCCTTGAAATATGTCGTAGTAACACAATATGTCAATGAAGATGATGATGATGATAATGATGATGATGATGGAGATGATGATGATGGTGATGGTGATGATCATCATCATCATCATTAGTAGCATCGTCACCCTCTTCCTTATCCTCCTCCTCCTCCTCCTCCTCCTCCTCATCTTCATCATCATCCTCGTCCTCCACCTCATCATCATCATCATACTCATATTCCTCATCATCATCTTCATCATATTCATAATCATCAACATCTTTGTGAACATGATCCTCATCATCAGTGTCACATATTAACATGCATCTCTCAGTGTTCTCACTAGCCATTTGAACCATTATGGCCTTTTCTGCACATAAACTGAATGTTTATGATAATTGTTTGATAGGCAAAGTGAAAAATTGAAGCCTAGACATATTGAATTCATCCAATCAAAATTAAAAGCCATGAGAAGGAAACTTGATGCAGAAATGCCACAATGCTTCTAAGCTTGTTTTCTACACCACGTCTTTAAGAGTTATTGGATTTTAACTTTTAATCTGGTGTTGTGATTATTTTGTAGGGTTTGGATTATTTAGTATATTTAATAGTTTGTAAAAGAGAGAAATAGTCAATGTAATAGGAAAGTGTGTTTTCAAGTGCTAAATGAAAATGTTGCAAGAATAAAAAATATCTGTTGTACAGAACAATCACATTTCTCTTGTTTAAGGTTTGAATGTGGGATGAAAATTGATGTTTTTGGATCCACTATCTAGACTCCAATAATAGTTCCTATGATATAGTAATTACTACGGTGGCTTATGTTATGTATCCAGGAGACAACAAGATTTCCACTTGAAGGTAGGATCATTGTAACTTGGTTGTTTCTTGGGAAACCTGCTAAGATGACTGTGCCTGTTGGCTTGTCAAGAACTTGCCAAGGTTGGACATGACTAGGTCAAATTGGGAAGTCAACTCCAATCATTTTCTTATGATTCTTGTCAAACTTATCAGTTAAACTTAGCCAATCTTAAGTCATATTAAGTCAAATTTGGTCAACATCCACAACAGGATTTGAACCCAAAATCTGATGATAGAATCCGTTGACATCTGACGTCGAGTACAGATGTGTCGGATTGCAATGACGAAAAGTATTGTACCTTCCAAAATAATTTTAGAGTCGTCAAATATTCAACTTTGGCAGATTCATTTTTATGACATCCGTTTGAAATCGGATATGCGATGGTATTTGTGTCGAATTACTGACTCGCATGTGTCGGATATTTGCACCGCTCACAGTGTCGAAAAACTAATAAGCATGTCTCAGATTTTTCTAACGGTCACTATGTTTATGATGTGAAATATGCGATGAGTGTGCGTTTATAAAAATTTGCAAAGTGACGGTTAGTTGCAGGAATTGTTTTTTCTTCGACAGACATTTTGCGGGAAAACTTTTATTTCTTCGATAAACCTTCGTTTGAGAAAATTGTGATCTGTGGAACTTTATTTTTTAATATTGTTGATAGTATTCATTCACAAAGTTTGTGACAAAATGTCAAATAGAAATATCCCTAATCCAAACAAAAACAATTTCTTGCTAGACTATGGGATGCAACGAAACAAAGGGGTGATGGAAAATGTTATTGTCCACATTAGAGGAAATTTAGGGTCTAAAATGGGCCTTATAAGAAATTGCACCAACAATAAATTTTTCGAGTTGTAATTCAAGAACCAATAGAATTTCAATAAAATGAGTCAACCATAATGGTTGAATTGACATATTTGTCATAAAAGAAAACTACTTTTTGGTTCGTATTTTCGACATGTCTCCTTGTGTTTTTACTCAAATTTCAAGTGGGAGAGCTTGTTGGATACAGAATTCAATTCTGCATCCAACAAGTACCCACACTGCATACTTTTGATGGACCATGCTACCACAAAAGCAAGAAATACCTAAAAAAGCGTGATGATGATTTCATCCTCACGCTTTTTCAGGTAATTCTTGTTTTTGGGGTAGCGAGGTCCATCAAAAGTATGTAGTGTGGGTACTCGTTGGAAGCGGAATTAAATTTCACATCCAAAGGGATCTCCTACTCAGAATTTGAGTAAAAACACAGGGAGATATGTCTAAAATACGAACACAAAAAGTAGTTTTTTTCACTCTTCCTCCAAAATTAATAACTATTATTTTATTATTTTAACTATTATTTTATTATTTTAAATATTATTTTATTATTTTCCTTAGGAGGCCCATTTTAGACCTCAAATTTCCTCTAATGTGTGCTCAATGCAGGGGATTTAAGAGGAGAAGAAATTGATCTCAACGGCCACAAAACATTGCATGGAACATGGACATGCTGAGGGGGGGAATGCATATCATCCATTTGTAGGTTTAGCATTATAAAGTTTTTTATATTATTTGGTTTGGTAAATGTATGTAGTTTTTTAATATTTCCTATATTAATGTTTATCTATTGATTTTTCCATGTATTTATAAAGGAAATACACTCGATGGCATATCCTCCAGAGGAAGTGATTTCAGAACAAGTTCCCAATCAGGATCATGGAGCATCTATGTTTAATGGAGAACAAGTGAATAATCATATTGAACAATATGATCATACTAAAAACGTAGTTGAAGATGATGGTACAAATACATTGATCCATGATTCATTTCATGTTAGAATGGATGATGACTATGACGATGATGATGATAATGAAAATGATGATGAATTTGATGATGTTCATGATATACCTCTTCTCGATAAGGCACATGAACCCCTTTATGAAGGCTCCAAAACAAATCTTCTCTCTGTTGTATTGTTGATAATGAACTTGAAGTTTATGAATGGTCTTTCAAACATATCAATCATACGGATGCTAAGGTATGTAAAATAACCAATCACATATATAGGATCGTCATAAAGTTTATCGATATTCCTCTAATAATTGTATTGTTAACTCATTATTGAAAATTGTATGGATGAAGTGTGTTTCGATATTATTATTTATTTATTACATTAACTATTGTTTTTTGTAGCTTGATAGCTGAATTTTTTTACCACCATCAAACATATTACCTCGCACATATCGAGATTTATCTACCATCATGAAAGATATTGGAATGCATTATGAATAAATTCATGCATTATAATCAACATGAATTTGCAACAAAATGTCCGAAATGTCATATAAGTAAATATCGAACTGATCAAGTAACAAAAAATGTGCCTCAGAAGTTTCTTCGTTATATTCCCATCATTCCACATTTGCAACGAATGTTTAGGTGCAAAAATATAGCGCAATTTATGGATTACGATGCAAGGAACATAAGTTAAGATGATGTTATATGAATGCCTGCAGATGGTTCTTCTTTTAGAGATATGGAGGAAAAATGGCCTCACTTTAAAGAACCATGTAATATTAGGATTTATTTGGTAGTATATGGTGTTAATCCATTTGCACAAATGAAATCCATTTACAGTGTGTGGCCTATTTTTGTTATCAACAACAGCATTCCTCCATGGTTGTCAATAAAGAGGGAGCACATAATGTTGTCAATGATCATTCCAGTTATTTTGTGTCTACAATTGTTTTATTTCTAATGTAGTTGTGGTATCTCATTTGTTGTATTAGGTTTCCTAATTTCATTTGTATATTTCTGTATTTTAATTACTCTTGTACATGGTTTATATATCTTAATGGTTCTCATAATCATATATTTTATATGTACTTAAAATCAACCAAGTAAGTTCCAAGTCAAAGATATGAATGTATATATCAAGCCTCTTATAAATGAGATATTGAAGTTATGGAATGGAATCATTATGTATGATGCATCTAGACCAATATGGAAAAGGCAATTTCAATTCCATGCAATGGTTGTATGGAAAATACACGATGCCCCTGGGTTAACCCAATTTTGCGGTTTGTATTTTTTAGTTCCACTTTAATTGCATTTAATTATATGAAGTAGTTAATATAGTTTATATATAATTATAATTGACATAGAGATTCCATATCTATATATTGTAGGTCTTCAGACAAAGGGTAAATTTGCATGTCCAGTTTGTGGACCTAAGATCAAATCTCGTCACTCAAAAAGCTTAAGAAATGAGGTATTTGATGAGTATAGGCATGTCCTCTCTAAGAATCATAGGTATAGAACAACTGGAAAAAATACTTTCAATGGGAAGCAGGAGACTGCATTGAAACCACGAATAATGACACCTCACCTTTGGAAGATACAATACAATATAAATCTTCATCATGGTATGTATGGATCATCGTATATGAATTGTTATGTATTTTAATTTTTATTGTGAGTTGTTTATTGTAGTGGCCATATTTTATTTATGATGTAATTTATTTATAAACTAATATTCATGATTTCCATCTTGATCATGAAGGCATTAATGGGATTCCATGAGGAATGAAAAGTTATCCTATACAATTAAGCAGGTTATCCTACTATGAGCACCTACAAATTGCTCATTTGTTTGATACAATGCATATTGGAAAGAATGTGACTCAAACATTATGGAGACTACTGGAACTAAGGAGGGAGAAAGATAAAGTTGTGAAAGCTTGCAAATACATTCAAGAAAGCAACCATGCAATGAAATACGTCATCCAATTTCATAGCAACGAAGGCCAAGTTAATATAAACTCAATTCCATGGATGTTTACGGAGCAGCAAAGCAACGTTGTCAAAGAAGTAATGAGAAAAAATAAATTTCCCACTGGATTTTGTATGAACTTGAAGAATATAATAACAAAAAAAGGTGATTTTGTAGGGGTCAGAACACATGATTGACACATCTTCATCAAGGTAATTATTATTGTTATGTCCATATAAATTTTTTTGTTTCATTTTACTGCGTAATTTTTTTTCTTTATTGTATACTCTTTGTTTAATAAATGGCGTGGGTTGTATATTGATACAGTATGTTCAACCTCTCTCTCTCCCAGACAACTTCGACAACAATGTCAAACAAGTTATATATAATCTTGGTAAATACCTTAGGTAACTAGCGATTAGTTGCTTCTTCTTAGTGTTTATTTAATTCTCCATATAATTTATATTTGTTTTTTTGTGCACTATTTCATGATATGTAATTAAATGTTTTTTTTTTGTTGAATATCATTATTGGTTTTCGTCACTTGTAAATCGTTGACGTCTAAAGAAATCTATAAAGCTGATATAAAGTATTGGAGGAGAGAAATTCCTTGTCTCATGTGTGGAATGCAAAAGTATCTACCTTCCACATTTTTTAATGCATGGGAACACTACCTCATACACCAAGTTGAGGAGATTGAGATGTGTGGACCTGTGCACTCAAGGTCCATGTGGATGGTTGAGAGGCACTTGAAATTTATGAAGGTTTTGGTGAGACAACGAGCACATCCTGAGGATTATATACTGGAAGGGTATAAATTATACCAAAACATGTTGTATGTCAGTGAATATATTCCTTTGTTAGTGTCAAAGCTCAATTTACATCGCATTTGTGATCCAGACTCCAATCACAAATTTGAAGGGGAGCAACTGAAGGGGAAAGGTATATTGAGGAAGGTCAAAGGTAATTATTAGCTAGTGTATGTTTATAAGATCGTTGATATTCTAATTGCATTTTCTAGTTATTTCATCAATTAAGAGCATATAATACGTTCTTAAGGAAATTTACACCTATCTTTCAGTTTAATGATTATTGTCATCAAGTAGTTGGTCAAGAATGGGATGCAATTCATTTATACATTGTAAACAATCTTGACTGGATGAAGGTATGGATTGAATTATGTGAACAATCGATTCATGGAATATCATGGGAAGGTGTGGCTTCATTGTTAAAAGTATCACATCGCAATGGAGATAGAAATCTTACAGAAAGGGAAATCGATTTAGCATATGGTTTAAAAGATCAAATGGAAAGCATATGAATCAATCACTCTAAATATTTTATGTTGCAAATTACATTTTGACGTACATGTTGTTCTTTTCCATGTACTATTGCATAACTATTGAATCGTTGTGTAATCTTTTCATGTATTGCTTGTTGCAAGTAAAACACCATAAGGCTATGGTCTGCAATGGTTGTAGATATTGCATCAAAAAATTGGATGAAACAAAGAAAACAACAGATTGTGGGATATATATAGTCTTTGAGGTCACCAATGTTTCATCTAGAAGTAACAGACATCCAGAACTCTTAGAAAATTGATACTATGGGTATTTGGAAGATATTCTATAGTGTGACTTTAAATCATGCAAGGTTGTTCTATTTGTTGTCAAATGGTATAGGTTACGATTGAATCAATGTGATATCGATAGAGCTATTGTTGAACATGATAATGGATTTACCATGGTAAATACAATGTTGTTTGAGCTAGGAATAGAGCCCTATGTTCTTCCAAGCCAATGTGAACAGGTATTTTACTCAGAGGTTCCGGGTAAAGTGGGATGGTCATTTTTTCTAAGACATAATCCAAGGCGAAGGCCAATAAAGTATAACCTAGATGATGGTAATGAAGAGGGTTCTCTAGAAGAAGAAGACGATGATGAAGAGCATGATCAACATGACTTAGATGTTGATGATGATCCAACAGAAGATTTCCAAGAATTAGTTGAATCAGATGATGCAGCAGATAATGCCCACGAAGTTTATATCGACAATGACACAATGAGCATAACTGAATTAGATGATGATGATGATATGGCCAATCCTTACAATGTTGACTCTGGATCTAATGATACAGATGATGACGTGGATGAAGAAGACGATGATGTGGATGAAGAAGATGATGATGTGGATGAAGAAGACGATGAAATATATTGAAAGGTAAATATTTAATTAGACCTATTCTTTTATCTTATTTTTTTTAAAAGAGTTACTAACATCATCATAATCACCATCATGTTCATCATCATCATCACTATCACTATCATCATCATCATCATCACTAACATATTCTTTGGATGTTTTTTTCAGCTGTTGAATGATTGAATGGTTTAATGAATGACTTAAAGAATGATTTAATGAAATATTTTGTTAGTTATTGAGTCAAATAATTTGCGTTAAATTGTTATTTGCAAGTGCATTCATCGGGTTTGGGAATTGAGAGTGTTGTGAGGGGGGGGAGGGCCCATAAGAGCTTCCACCTTCATGTGGTTGGTCCTGTTTAGTAGAGAATATTAAATTATTTTTGAAACAGAGAGGAGCCCAATGAATGGTAAGGAAGAATACATTAAAAATAGTTATTTCTATAATTTTAGTGTTTAATTTTAACTATTGCTATTTGACTCCTCCAATGGAACTTGTTACATATAACGTTGAGATACGTGTTCATATTTAGGAGGTAAGAAATGGCATTTTGATGTGATCGATGGCCTTATATAGATAGTGTTTTTGGTTATCCATGTTTTATCGGGTGATCTACATATGTTTCGTCAATTCACCTAATGGTCCAAATACATCGAGGGAAAAGTACTTCGTTATGACCCAAGAGGGGCACACATAGAGTTAATATATATTATATCACCCCAACAGGCACATTTATGCAATAAAATGTATATGTAACATTGTTGGACCAAATTAAGGACCTACATGTGTAATTAATGAACACATATTCATAAAATATATATAATTACTCTCTTGGGAAACAATGAATACATGCTTATATGTCATATAATTTTTCTTGAGGGAAATATGTGATTTGGATATAGGAATGTGATGGTGTATTTGAATGTTTTATTCTTTGAGTAGCTATTGTATAACTTATTTGAATTACCTATCTTGAAGTTGTACCATAAGTTTACATTTGTTGCACATTATGTATACTCTTTGGTATGTTATGTTGTTTTAACTATTTGGGACATAATAAAAACCAATCAAATTATTCTCATTGAACAAATGTAGGACAAAGTGTTCATATTTGTTGAATGTATTTTTTATGAGTAAAATTAGTGGAATTATTCAAATGTAATTTTGATGAGTAAAAATAGTGGAACTATTCAATGTTAACAATTGTGGCAAATTGTCCATATTTGTTTGATGTACTCTTGATCAAATCCATTTTATAGAAGCTCAACTATACAATAGAATTTCATCATAATTTCATAATTTCATTAACATATACTCTTTGGTACTTTTTGTTGTTTTAACTATTTGTGGCAATAAAAACCAATCAAATTATTCTCATTGAACAAATGTAGGACAAAGTGTTCATATTTGTTTAATGTATTTTTTATCAGTAAAACTAGTGGAATTATTCAAATGCAATTCAGATGAGTAAAAATAGTGGAATTATTCAATGTTAAAAATTGTGGGAGATTGTCCATATTTGTTTGATGTACTCTTGATAAAATCCATTTTATAGAAGCTCAACTATACAATAGAATTTCATCATAATTTCATAATTTCATGAGAAAAAAATTTACATTTTGTAGATACACTGTTTGTGTATTCAGAAAGTACCATAAAGGTCCATACAAAGAGTACAAAATAAGGGACAAATATAGTTCTTGCTACCCACATATATCAAACAAATTGATATATCAAGTTCTAGCCACATATTGAAAAATGTCCAAAAATAAATATCATAAATAGTTAACTGCTGTCATAGCCCACTTAGGCAGTATAGAGTGCCGATATAACCTATTATATAATAAACAATTTAGAAAAAACAGAGCAAAAAAATGTAATATGAGCCCTCGATCATTCCTTCAATCGACAATGATAATATTCATGAATGAGATCCCCACGGTGTTCTCTGATCTGCCTATGACCCATTGCCAATAGAAAGCCCACCATGTCATAGAATTCTGCATTGTTATGTCCCTTTAATATAATTGATAACAATTAAATAAATAAGGCTTATATATTCAATTATATGAAAATAAATAAATAAACAAAAAAGCATTTTCCAGATGCTAGCTTAAAATTGACATTTCAATTTTATTACAATGATTGAAAAAAAATTAAAATATTATTTCTAATTTGAACATTTCAGTTTTATTATTTCCTTTTATTTTGATTGATTTGTGTTCGAATTTTTTTTTTCTCCATAGGAAAACAAGTTCAAAATTTTATTAAAATCCAGATAAGTCTGTACAAAATTGTATGGAGATGCATACCACTGCTTATACAACCAACATGCTGTAACAACCACTATTCCACAAAGAAACGGTTTACCATCTAGTCATCTCTATCCCAAGAGATTATCCCAAAAAAGAGCCAGATATAAGTGCTCTGATGTTGATGTTTATGTTACCCCTGAGCCTTTTGATAGTTCCAAAAATGAGCTAGGCCTGTAGCCTATGCTCCTTTTGCTGTGCGGAGAATAGAGATGAAAAAAGTAGAGTTTAAGAGAGGTCTGTAGATATGTGTGTCCAAAATAGTCAAACAAGCTACCTTACAGGAAAGGCTTCCGCAAAAGGTCTATGATAAAACTCATAAACTTTCCCGTCTTTGTGTTAAAAAAATTAACAGGGCTTTTTCATCTTGTGTCCTTTTCTTTTCCCATTCCTTCAACGGCTTCTTAACTTGAGTCAAATTTTGCACAAAATTTGTTGCATCATTTGATCCAGCTTCTACTCCATAAGGGGTGTAGTTTGATTTTATGAGCTCAAGTACCTCCTCATGCTTAAGCCAAGTTACACCAAATTTAAAAGGATAGGCCATTTTTTGAGGGTTTCTTGATACTTCCAGGAAAATGGACTGATAATCTAAGTCCCCTTCTGAGTATACCCATTCCATAAACTGTAGATCATACTCCAGTAAACTTTCCCCCACCATAAATCTATATAGTCTTTTTGCAATTCGGTATTTCCCTGTTCTTTTGTTTGTCCAACTTGACTTGGGATTTTGAGGATCCAAGTCCACCAACTTAAGGCTATGTAACAAGTTTTGGAAGAAAGATACCAGGCGGTCCACTCTTGCATTTGGGCACCAGATCTCATGGGTCACAATGGTGAAATTAAGGTTCCCCCCCCCCCACCCCCGATAACCACATTCTCCTTTTCTAGAAATTGAGAGGCTTGTATTGACTCCCAAAAAGCCACTCGACCATTATAAGGCCCATAGATGTTTATAAGGTTGAGGTGTAGGTTTTATTCTTCCCAGAAAAGTTCCATCCCCATTCCAAAGGAGGCTCCCCATGAGTTTTGACAGTGCAACATGGTAGGGTTCCATACAATTGCTAAACCTCATGAGTGACCCTTTGCACTCTGGGCCAGAAAGGTGAAACTTCTTGAAACAGAGGACAAAACCCTAGATACATCCTCTTCATTGAATAGGGTTTGCTGCAGTAGAATAATATCAGGTTTCTGGACATGTATCACTCTTTTTAGGGCAAGTTTTTTCTAGGTACTTTCCATACCCCTGCAATTGAGAGATAGGAATTTCATTTGGGATCCCCTTCAGGGGTTTTCACTTCTCTAAGTGCCCCAAAAATATTTTTATGCTTACCATTAGTTTTATCCCAGAGTGACTTTTGTTGGGAAAAGGATAGGAAAGAGGGTCTGCCTCTTCCTTTCCCCCAGGTTGGGAGAATTGGGTTCACCCCTAAGCATAATAAAGGGTTTTCCTGAGCTAGTATTTCCCTTGAATGGAGTTGAAATCTGATTGGGGAAATGGAAGCAGAATTACAGGATGAGTTGATCCAAGGTTGGGGAGCATAAGACTATGTGGGGGAAATAGGTCGTTATTTTGAGAGGGAGGGGAGAGAAAGTAGTGAAGCAGGGTGGGATGGGGTTTTTCCTGGGTGGGAGGGGGATGAACTGTCATAGAAGTGTAGTTGTGTGTAGGTGAAACATCATTTATAATCAAATTATTTAACTGTTCATTTATAGAAACAATAGAGGACATACTCGTGAGGTGTTGCGCACTTCCTTCAATATGAAGTTCTGTCTTCTCTTTAGGGGGGTGCTGTAGCGGAATAGTCTTAGAGATTCTTGTGCCTAGTGCTACAGATTTATTCCATTTTTCCTATGGATCGATATCCCTAAGATACCTTCTTTTACATGTTGTGACTACAGATGCTGTAAAAGAGCATTTTCGTGCCAGATGTCCCACTTTCTGGCACCGATGACATATAAATGGTAGACCCTCATAGTACAATGGTTGCTACCGAGTCAGATTTCCTCTAATGAGGTTGAGGCACTCCTTTAGCTATGTTCTTATGTCAATAGAAACCAATATTCATGCCACAACCCTCCTCTGGGTTTGCAGGTATGAGAAATCTATTTCCAAGTATGTCCCTATGGCATTACCGAGGTCCTTCAACAAGTTTGGGTTCCAGAATTCTAGTAGTAGACCTGGTAATCGTACCAATATGGCCATTGTATCCATTCGTTCATTGTCTACATTGAACAGGGGCATCCATCTGTTCAACGAAATGGGTATCATCCCATATAACCAGTTTCTGTTCATGATTTGCTCGGCGTCATGCTTGCTGTTGAGGGTGAAATTATACCAACCCTTTGATAATTCTCCTACCTCTACCGCAGATGATAAGAGTTTTTTTGTGTCAATCATATATTTCACTTCCTCAATGGCCACATTAACACCGCGGACCATATCTAGGTTTCCACAGGTTGACGCCAAGCACTTGTTCTGCCTCTTTTGCCTAGGGATTCCATTTTCTTCATCCTCCTCTATGATTCATGCAGATGGGTTGTGACTAGATTCTGAGCCCGAGCCTAGTAGAGCTTCTTTAGTTCCATTTGTTGCTACCATCAAGTTGAAAAAACCCTCTGCATCAATGCCAACTGTTTCTACCACTAAGTTGAAAAAACCCTCTACATCAATGGCTTCTCTAGATGCGATAGTTGATTGTGGAGGAGGTGGTTTAGATCAACCAGTGCTCAAAAAATCCCCCAATTCTACAATGGTTTGATCGAGTATTGACACATCCAAGCCCATATGGAGGAGGAAATCAGTGTGTACCACTCCAGATGGTGAGAAAACTAGGCCATGGAGGATAAAATCAATGTGTGCCACTGCAAATGGTGAGAAAACTAGTCCTGAGTTAAAAAAAAACCCGACAGGATCCAGTGATAGGAAAAATGTAGGGTTTTCGGTTGAAGGTTTTGTGGTAGCGCCTGTTGATTGGGATAACAAAAAATAGTGATTAGCGGGTAGTTTTCCTTCTTTGCCTCTCGATTTTCCATGCCCTCTCGATTGTCCATGGTTGTAGTGTCCCTTCCAGCTGGAAGATGTTTGTGCCTGTGGTCAGGATGAACTAGCTTGGGTAGGAATGAACTAAACCAAAAACAAATAAATCAAATTGATATAAAATCAAATAAAAAAACAATTAAAAATAAAAAATAAATTTTAAAATCAAATAAAAAACAAAATTAAATTCTATTTAAAATTAAATTCCATTAAAAATATAATTCAAAGTTTTTTATATAAAAATGAAATTTAAAAAAAATTAAATTACATTCGAAGTCTTTTTATATAAAAATGGAATAAAAAAGTTTAAATTACATTAAAGAAGACTTAACATTATATTTCTCATTTTGAAGATTTATTTTCTTTATTTAAAAAAATAAAATGAGAATGCATAAAAAAATATAAAATGTTAAATTTGAAAATGAGTACGATGATGATGGTGATGACTATCAACATGATGAAGACGATGATGATCAACATGATGATCAACATGATGAAGATGACGATGATGATGACAATTATGGTGAAGAGGGTCATGATGATGATGAAGATTATGGTGATGATGGTGACGATGAAGATGATGACCATGTTCACCATCACCATCTCCATCCACCATCCATCATCCTCACAATCACCATCCATGCTCTTCACCATCACCATCCACGTCACCATCATGAAGATTATGGTGAAGAGGGTGATGATGATGAAGGTTATGGTGATGATGAAGATTATGGTGAGGATGGTGAGGATGGTGATGATTACCATATTCACCATCACTATCACCATCACCATCGACCATCACCATCCATCACCATCATCACCACCGTCATCACCACCCACACCACTATCATCACCACTGTGAGAACCATCAGTATCATGATCACCACCATCACCATCATGGTCACCATGACCATCATCACCATCATCATCATCACCGCCATGACCATGACCATCAATTATCCACATCACCCTCATCACCACCATGACCACCATCATCACCATCACCATCATCACTGTCACCATCACCATCATCACTGTCACCATCACCATCACCATCACCATAACCATGGCCCTCAACATCAAAATCATCAGCATGAACCTCATCATCATCATCACTTATAACAGTTCATGTTACAAGATTTTATATCACTTACGGGGGTGACTATTACCCAAATCCACTTGGCATCCTCCCAAACATGTTTGAAGACAATGATGCTTAACATACTAGATGGGAGGTATTAGTGAAAATTTGGTCATGGTGCTCCATACTAATGTAATTGAAATTGAATTTTCAGTTGTAATTAAATTACATTAAATAAGACTTAACATTATATTTCTCATTTTGAAGATTTATTTTCTTTATTTAAAAAAATATAATGCGAATGCATAAAAAAATATAAAATGTTAAAATAAAGATAGTGAAGATCTTGGGTTAAATAAAATAATATATTACATTACTCGTAATCTAGAATCACATATAACATTTCATGTTACAAGATTTTATGTCACTTATGGGGTTGACTATGATGGATGGTGACGGTGATGGCGATGTGATCATCATCACCATCAGCATCACCATCATCATCACCATCACCATGATCACCATGGCCACCATCACCATCACCATCACCATCACCATCACCATCATCATCACCATCACCATCATCATTGTCATCGTCACCATTACCATGACCCTCAACATCATCATCATCTCCATGACCCTAATCATCATCATCATTGTCATCATCATCATCATCATGTTGATCGTCATCATATTCATGGTCATGGTCATCATCATACTGATCACAATGATGAAGACAACGCTGAATAACATGATGAAGATGGAAGTGATTATGGTTATGATGATGATGATGATGATGATGAAGATCATCATCATCATCATCTTTTCCATCATCATCACCATCATCATCGCCATTGTCATCATCATCACGATGATGACGATGACGATTATGGTGAAGAGTGTGATGATGATGAATATTATGGTGATGATGGTGAGGTTGGTGATGATGAAGATGATTACCATATTCACGATCACCATCACCATCCATCATCTTTTCCATCTCCATCTTCATCACCATCATCACCACCGTGACCACCATCAATATCATGATCACTATCATCATCGTCATGGTCACCATCATCATCATCATCACCACCATGACCACCATAATCATCATCATGATAGTCATCATCACCATCATCATGATCACCATGAACACCATCACCATCACCATCATCATCACCATCACCATCATCATCGCCATCATCACCATTACCATGACCCTCAACATCATCATCATCACCATGACCCTCATCATCATCATCATTGTCATGAAGAGGGTGATGATGATGAAGATTATGGTGACGATGGTGAGGATGGTGATGATAAATATGACTACCATATTCACCATCACCATCACCATCCATAATCTTCACCATGTTCATGGTCATGGTCATCACGATGATGAAGACGATGATGAAGACGACGACGACAACGATGATGATGATGATGATGAAGATGGTCATCATCATCATGAAGATGATGAAAATGATGATGATGAAGAGGATTAGGATCACGATGATGAAGATACCATCATCATTGTCATCGTCATCATCATCATCATCATTTTCATCGTCATGGTGTCAGACTTTATTTTCATTTAGCCAAGATAGGGATGTGTCGTTATGTAGATGGTTCTTTCCTCATTAATGTTAAGGTTCATTGTTCAAGTTAGGATGTTTTTCTTCCTCTTAGGTTTGCATCTCTCTATTGAACTTATATTTGGGAACCATAGTTCTAGAAGTCGAGGAATCTATTAGATATAAGAAGTATTTCAAGGATACAAAAAATCCTTTCATTTTATTGGCTATATTCAATAATTTCCTTCTCATTACTTTTTTATTGAAAGGTTTGCCAGTATTATGCAATTTTTTTCGAACATGAATATTTGAAATAAAATAAGTTTTCCTTATTCTTAATGTTGGTGGATTACAAAACAAGTATCTTTGAAATACAATGAGTTTTACTTATTTTTAATGTTGGTGAAAAGTTCATATCACTACCTATATGTGGATATGTGTAGAAATTAACCTTCATATCGCTACCTATATATGGATGATGATGATAAAATAATATATAATTAAAAAACATAATAAACATATAATACATATAATATAAAATATGGATGACTTGTTCTGCACGGTTCTATGCAATTTGGACAATTTTATGAATTTTGGAGTAGTTCCCAGGGTTCAAAATTGAACTCGTCATAGCCTGTCAAAGGCCTCTCAGCACGTTAGAGAAGTGCCATTAAAAAAATGGCCATCATTTAAAATGTTAATTTTGATTTTTAACCATTTTTAAGGAAGTACATAAATTGAGTTTAAATTTCATTAAAAGGACAGCCTTACAAATTACACGTCAAACATTAATTTTAACTTTCATCACTTGCAAGCAACAAATGTGATTTATTAGAAAATAATTAATATGAATCTAGTCTAGTCATGACTCATATTTGTGCCGGCATGGGGATTGTAATCCACTCAAGTGATAATGTGCTTTTAAGCATTTAATAAATTCAAGGCCAACATTTTAATATTAAAAAAGTATTATATAATAATGTAAATATAAAATGTGTGACACATTTCCATGAGTGATAATGAGAGTGGTATTGTGTGAGACATTTCTATCACCACTTGATAATGAGAATAGTATTATGTATACATTCAATAAAATGATGTAACCATATTATATAAGAGCATGGTATATATGTGTGCGGAACCTTATCTCATAAAAAAAATAGAATGGGAACCTCAATTTCAACTTAGTCAAACTCATATTCGAACTCAAATCATGTGACATAATGGTATGGTATAGTTTGTCATCAAATTCATTTATAAAAGGTATTCATTTCTGATGGTTGCATTAAGTTGATGCAAGATTAGAAATATTAAGTATTAACAACACACATTGGTGGTTTCATTAGTGATTCTCTTATGATCATGGCTTGGATTGTTCTCGACCCCTTATCTAGTCATTCTTTCTAACAACTTGGAACTTGTTATATCTTTACGTGGCCTTGATTTTGCAGTTGTCACTCAAAACAAACTTTATTTTCTAATAAATTCAATAGTATTCCATAGTATTATATAATGTACATAATATGTGAATCTCATTTCAACTTCCTTGAAAAATTTGAACTCAAATTGAACTTAATGGTTGCTGATATCAAAAACCTTGAATGTACTATTTCATTTTGAAAAGAAATAATATAATTTGAAATTATTGTCATTGTATTAATTCTGGGTTCATTGATTTTTAAGTAGCATAAATTAAATTGAAAAGCAATATTTTATTTGACTTTTTTTAAATGTGTGATCAAGTTATTATTGTCAATTGAAATGTGATTTTTTCCGAATCCTTTAATCATTGAAGGGCGATATCAATATACACCCTTCAAACCAAAATTAAGAAATGCCCTTCAAATTTGATCCCTGGTAGCTCTTGTTTTTCATTTCACAGCAGCTCATGGGTTCGATCCAGGATTTAGGAGCTCATGGCTCGATGGGTAAGCATCACCTCATTTGTTTGTGCATTTTGTGATAGGGTTTTTTGGGCATGCTGTGATGTTTGATGTGTATTTCTCGAAAAACATCTACAACCACATCGATTCCAAACTGAAATTTTAGATGCCCTATATTTCCACAATACATTAGGATAGATGAGAGCTAGGGGCAGCATTATCTCTTGGCTCACCGTAGCCCACCCATCATCAAACCTGCAAGGGAGTAGGGAGCAGTTTTATGTGAATACTTGACCCGAATAGAGCAGTGGTTTACCTTCAGAAATAATTCCCACTCTTTATTGCATGCCAAGATTTTGTTAGAAGAATTAGAGACCTAAATTGAATGAGATGAATCCCCCACCCGGTTTCTCAATGTTGGAATGAACTCGATTAACCACTCTGTTTCCAAAATTGATCTAACTTGATTTATGGATGATTGGATTTTTCTTCATGTCATTTAGAGCGTCCATGTCTTTATGTATCCGAGCTATGCATTAAATCGAATGGATACCATATACAATAGGGTGGTTCTCTGAAGTGTTGGGTTATGCACTAGAGAGTAGCACTGGAGAGGTTAAAACATCCACTGTACAGAATCTCCAAGAAATAACATCATTAGTTGTCCATTACTATAAAGGAGATGTACTAGAATAGTTTCCTGGACTTGTGGATTTCACCGTTAAGTTGAATCCTAATATACATAGTTCCATGGACCTTTTCAGAGATAATTTTGCACACTTTTAAATGGATAACAACATGTTAATGATCATTCTAGGCAACGATAAAAATCATAAGACATAAGTAAAACTTCACCCTTAGCACTTTTAATCCTAGGCAACAATTAAGCATTTCAAGTGTGTATGGAAAATCCATCCACCCTCTTCCCTAAGTTGCTACCTCAAATTAATTCTCAAAAAACCACAAAATAATTAATTTTCAGTGCGATCTCAGCATAAATAACATCATTCCTGGGTTTTTTGCAACCATGGAGAAGGCACCCTAGGCATAAAAAAGGAACTACTATGCACAGTTAGGCAAATTGGAGCTACATATAATTATGAACCTGCATGTAAGGTAATGAGAAACAATTGGAGGCTACCCTAATCAAGAAAGTCCTTCAAAAATATACCTCAGATAGGTCAGATCATTGATGTATCTCAAGATACTGTCAACAACAATAACATCAACCTTCAACCTTGTCACAAAGAATGGAAACCTTGTTTCAATAGTGAAAAAAAAGGTAGGTCGGATTGATTCTTTTATTATGAATGAAGGTAGGTCAGATTGATGGTTGTACTCCTAAATTTTCTTGAAGATGTTAATCCAACAAAATGACCATTTCAATTTTTCCACCACTTAATTTAGGGTTCTTCCCCTAATCCTTTGAAATTTATTTGATGCAATTTATGTAACTTCGATTCTTTAAATTCATGATATAGAAATCCTTGGGCATACACATTTTGTATTTACCTCAAATGATATATGGATTGTGCAATAAACTTGGCCCAATATCCTGATTCGACCGCGAGGTGCTTAGTTCACTGGAAATTGGGTTAGGTAATACTTGGCCATTAATTGACAACGTGAATCTTATGGTTTATGCTTTGGGTCTTAAAGCAAGTACTAGGTATTTTGATGTCCTCCATTTTTTATTTGAACATTTTATGTCAAACGTCATTGAGTCTGATTTTTGTTTGCCCCTCTTACATTTAACACGAGAAGATGACCTTTATGGTTTAGACAATTGGTTAGCTTTATAATTATTCCTTGGTGTGAGCATTCTTTGATATTTCCTTGCCCTTTTTCCATCCCTTTGGTTTACAAAATCAAACAGTTCTTCATATGTTTTTAGAAGTGCTTAAAAGTCAACATAATATGTTATGTGAGCTTCCTAGAAATGATAATGTTGAAGTGCTACTATTGATTCCACACCAAGAGTTAGTTCTTTGCTACTACAATATTCCCAGTGACACTTTTATGTTATTGTTCTTTACACATATCTCACCCAAACATGGTATTTTGAAACCTATTGTTGTGTTATACCCATTAATTTTCCCTATGTTTCAAGGTTTAGAGCCATTCTCATCAATACATCTTTCCAAAACTAGATTACCGCTCACTAGGAGGTCAAATAGGGCAGAGAAATGATTTTAAGGACTAGTATGTACCCAACAACATGGATATTTAGCATCATTATTGTTGTTCATTACATTAGAATTCCCATAGACATGGATTTAATTCTCTAATATCGACAAACTCTGCCCCAAACAAGCTCAAAGTCATATCATACTTTCTAGATATCATTGGTTACTACTAATACTTATTATAATAAATTCCCAGGTCTAAGTTTTAGCCACTTTATATAGGTTTCCAACCGTGTAATGCTACAAACATAAATATAATTAATTAGAATTAATTTAAAAGTTAGTAAACTAAGCTTAGCATCAAATGGAAATTTAAGGGAAAAAACTATTAGCTAGAGTGGCTTTGATACCAACGTAGCAACGAAAGTGCTAAATTAACATAAATTAGCATATTAAGTGCCTTTCTCTCCTTCAAGATCTGCCATTTCCTTATCTTCATTTATCTTAAGTAGTAGTCTCAACCTTGAGAGCTACCATTTGCATGCCATTGTAGACTCTTTGAGTAGGATACCATTCCATTAGATTTCCTAGCCTCTACGGTGGGCTACATTCACCTACCTCTCATGTGGAATTTCAATCCATTTTTGAAATACCCTCTCAAACACTGTGAAACTACTTTGTCTAGATGTATATGTAAATCCTATGCTTGTTATTCCAAACTAAATATTTTTTACAATACATGTTTGTATGTAAACACTATACTGAGTATGTGCCCTACTTGTTTCAAAGGTATTATTGGTATGCTTGATTAGGAAGTGATTCTTCACTATTTATTTAATTAGAAAACATCATTTCAAGTTACTGAGCGGTTAGTCATGCATATGAAGCTTCAAGATAGGATCTTGAGTTTCCTCTATTGTATCGTTAATTTATGCCAGAAACTGTACTCTTAATTTCCTATATGCAAGTTCTCTTCAGTCTCATGTCGCTCTCTTATTAGGGTTACAATTTGTATGCATGGTCAAAGGCAGTTGATTGGCCACCTCACTCACAGTCCATCCAATGAAAAACCTATGAACTAAATGGCCCAATTGAATGGATTGAAGGGACTTAAGAGTGAACTGAGTTTTCATGAATAGTGCAAGCTTAATTAAACTATAATATTATAATGTCCCTACAAAAATATGATATTTTATGGTTCGAACTGTAAATATTTTTGTTAATACCTCATGCTAGCTAAATACACAGTCTTCACATGTATAGAATTAGATGGGTTTTAGTGTCTGATGCAAATAGCCTAGCTTCAAGGTTCTTTCCCAAGGGAAAAAAAATTTAGTGAAGAAAGCCCATTTGCAACCATGAATTTTGATAATGTTGTGAGCTATAATAGGAAATTAGCTGAAATTTCAATGTTGTACATCTATTTAAATAGAATTGTAGTCTTAATTAATTCCTTGCTTGGTGGGGTCTTGTATCCTTATGAGTTTATCTGCATTCCATTTCGTAGGCTTAGGTTGAAAGACTAAGAAGGTTACATGGATTCTCATCAAACAATGATTCCTTGAGTTTTTTGACTAATTGTTCATCTAGGTAGTTACAATAATATAAACTAAACATAAGATACTATTTGTGAAATTATCTCAGTATAGGTATCTGCAGGAAGCGAAATTTATTCCAATGTGATGGTTTTCAGAACTACCTGTTTCAGCTATGTTGTCTAAACTCTATATTGGTAACAATATTTTTATCCTTGTTTGTGATTGTAAATTAAAATTATAATGTAGTATTTTTAACTTTTGAACATTATATACTTGTAACATAGAGTAACATCCAGTCAATTTACAATACAATAATGCCGAGAAGAAAGCTATATTAACCAATGTTTGGCCTTTGTGTATAATTTTATGACTATTATAAATGTTGGTATTAGGTAAAGAAAGGGATTGCATAATTTTCAACACCTTATAATTTGTGTTGAAATCCTAAGAATAAGAGGTAAACCATGCTCCTACCCTAGATTACTCTAATGGTATGTCATTGGTTTTGATATACTTAGAGATGACAATATCAGTAATCACATGTATTTTTCAAATTGCAATTTAACATCCACAAAGGCATAACTACACAGTCACTGAATGAGAATGGTTAGCAATCATGCAAAACATTTAGAAAATCTGTTAGTATTTGCTTCCTAGTCCTAAGACATTTTGAACTACCATTTTACAACCTAGAAAACATGTTCAACTTAGTGTTGAGTTATTTGAGTTATGTTGAGTTTTTTGAGTTTTTTGAGTTAAGATCATTCAATTCATTCATCAAGTTAGTCTATTTAAAGATTGACATAGTAAAATACCTAACATTATAAGAGATTCAATAATGTAATAGTTAAAATTTAGGTTATCTAAGGTTTAATATCACATTTTGTTAGAGCCTCACAATAAGACATTGAACTTATTATCCAAAAAAATTTGAAATCAAAGGGTAAACTAATTGGTGAATGGAAACCTTTCAAATGAATTTTTTTTTTGAAATACATTAGAGAGCATGACTGCTAAGTTTTGAATAGGTCATTCATTATATCAATTGAAATATTTTTTTGGTATGAACAGGGATATCAAAACTGTTAGGTTTCGAATATGCTCATGGGAATATACACCTTTCTAAATCTCCCTAGGGTGCAAACAAACCAATTAGTGCAATGTGCACTAACACCTTCTCTTTAATATTCATACTGTTAAAAAAGAATTGATCTCATAGATATGTGTCATAAGGTATCTCACCACTATGCTTATGTCAGTCATGCATGTATTGGTGAGGTTGTTATTCAAGAGCACCTTCTAGGAAATTTTCACACTCTAGTAAAGACTCTAGAGTAGTCAGTGATGCATGTATTATTGAGTTTGTTCTTCAGGAGAATCTTCTATGAATTGTTGACACTCTAGTATAGAGTATTCATTGCTTCATACATTTTGTTAGCCTATTTTCCTACAATATGAGGGATTATGTGGCACTTCATTGAATCGAGAATTATCATCCTTGATTTTTTTTTCTCATATTGACCCAATCGTTGGGGATTCAAGCAGGGTGCTCGTACTTATTCAAGTGGCTATAGGTTCCCCCTCTCTACTTGTTTTCATTTTGTAGTTGCACAATCATTTTTACATCATAGTGAATTCTATTTAAAATCCTTATTTTCGTAACTCACAAGACTATAGGGAGGGTTTCATATAACCCAAGATACATACCATTCTACTTGTCAATTTACTCTCTTCATATAACTAAAATTGAAATGCTAATGGCATTCAATGCTCAGGGCTTAAGAATTTTCTTTATAATTGTTTTGGTCATTACCCTTGATTTCCCTCACTCAAACTAACTATAATTTTTACCTAGCAAGTTACCATGCTACCTTTGGTTTATTCTCACATAAATTTATATTTAAGTCGTGTTTAAGGGTGAACTTATTTAAAAATTATTCATTTTGTTTGTCATTTGGTAATTTTGCATTTTGACACCTCACCCAAATTTGACGGTACTAGTAATTTGATTCCACGTATGTGTAGTTGTTGGTGCCCTGGTATGCATAAGGATGTAAAGGGGGGATATCTTTTTTTAAAGGAAAAAATGATAAAAAAAAAAATAAAGAAATGTAATGAATCACCTCCTTATGGTTAGGGTTTATGAGTAACTTCTTGGCATAAAGATAACTCGACAAATGGATTGATGTATGTTAGTTAGGTAGGATTTATGGGGAGTCAGCTGACTATAGAAGTGAAACTACTTCTAAACTAACAAAATTAGCTTCATTGTTTATAGACAAATCCCAAGAAGATCTGCTCACAGATTGCCTTGTGCTCTTATGATGGTGCAAGAGATGTCAGGTGAGAGTAATTTATGTTGTTTTCTGTTGAAATGATTGTACATAGTCTAACTGTGTACTCATCAATAATACCTTTTTGGGATACTGTGCATGTGAAGTTTTTAGACATAATAATTATTTGGATTTACTTTAGCCTAAGAAGAACATTTGTTATGGCTTGGTTTCTGTATAATTTGCATTACCCTCATCTTCCCCATATCTTGATTAATAATTTGTTCTATAGTTTGAGAAAAATCATCTCCAGAAGTATCTTCTACACAGACTTCTAGAGAAACACCTCTAGAATTGTTTTGACAAGAAAAATAAGTTATTTGATGAACCTGTATGGTTTTGTTCTTTGTTTGACCATGATTATGATGATTAAATACATGCATACTAGTTTCAATCTATTTAACTCACTGTTCAAGTGTATTTACGAGAGAATTTTCTTCCTGTAGCAAATATTAGGGTTCTAGGTCAATTCCTTTGCTACTCTCATTAACCAACGGGGTACAATCATGAACATTTGCTATAGATTCACCACTATGGGATATCAAAACTTTGTCCACCTAGAATTCTAAATCCCTAATGTGAGCCATCTCACCATTAATGTTTGAGAAAATACAACACCAATATTCTTGTGATGACCATGAAATTTGTAAATAAACTTCACCTAACCTATATTCTAAAATTGTTGCAAAATATCTTGGTAAGTATCAATTAACTCTGAACTATTATGTTTTCTATACTTTGATTTCTAAAGTAGCATTGTACTTTCTTAAATTGTAAGTAAACTGTAACAATAATAATAAATACATTAAATATTAACTAGTGATATGTAATACTAGGTTAAGGGACATGGACCTTCATTCATGGCTATCCACACAATATATAAAGGTGGCTACAAATTGTAATCTATCATCAATCATACATATTATTTTACATTACTTTCCCTTTATGACATTTATATGTTACTTATACTAGTTATTCTATTATTGAGGAACTTTGTTCCTTTCAAGTGGTATCAGAGCCTTGCTTGGCTGATTTGGGCCTTTGGCCTTAATTCTCAAACCTTGTCTTATTTTTGGCTTAGAGCTTTATTTTAGGGTTTCCCTAAAATATTGGACATTTTCCAAAAGAAAAAGAAAAACGTAAAAAGAAAGACAAAAAAAAAAGTAAAGAAAAAAAAGGTTTAAAAAAAAGAGATAAAAGGAAAAGGAAAAATAAAAATAAAAGGTAAAAGTAACCCCCCCAAAAAAAGGGACGTAAAAGAAAAGAAAAGGAAAGGAAAGTTAAAAAAAGAAAAGATAAAGTAAAACAAACACATGGTTTTGCTTTCCAGCTTCAACCACATTTTACTTTTATTTGAATTATTATAATAGTTCAATTTTTTGTTTTATTATATAAAATAATAAAATAAAGATTTTTATTATATAATAATTAATACAATAATTAATTAGTATTTAAAAAAAACTATATATTAAACTATATAGATATATAGTTTATAAAAACATTAATATAATTATTAATTAATTAATTAATAATTATTATTATAAAAGAAAAAGGGAACAAACAAAAAAAAATACAAAGAAATAATATTATTGAATATTATTTTTAGAAACAAAGAAAAAAAGGGGGTTATTTAACCTAATCAAAGAAGATCTTCTATCATTAAAAAAGAGAAAGACAAGAAGGATAGACAATCAACCGAAATCCACTATCAAACAAGAAGACCAATTTGAAAAATTGGAATTCAAGAATTCATGGCGACTATGATACCAAAATTACAATCACAGTTATGGGCAATTTCGAATGAGCTAAAAGAGTTCGAAATCGCCAATAATAGTCTACTATTCAAAATCGAAAAACAAAAACTAAGGATTACTACCTCGGAAATGAATATTGGATTTTTTGAAGATAGTAAAAGAAAACTCATAGAAAGGCTAGGAGATAAAGATGAGAAAATATCATGTCTAGAAGGCATCATTCAAAAACTTGACGACCAGATAATAAAGTCAAAAAAAGTTGAAGAACATCTGTATCGGAATATTATCGAATTGGAAGAAGAGATTAGTCGTCTTAACAAAGTCATCATCGACAAAGAAGATGAATTAGCGCAAGTACATGAAAAGTTAGGAAATCAGGAAACAGAATTACGTCATCATCAACAACAAAAAGAAATACTCCAACAACAACATGACAGCAGTAAGAAGACACATAAGTTGGAATTGACAAAATTCAACAAGGTATTATCAAGCAATATCAAAGAGATTTGTCTCCTACGAAATCATAACAAAACACTGATTACAAAGATCAAAAAATTGAAAAACAGTAGCAAGAGGCAACACTCCAGTGAAGACCTCGAAGGAAAAAAACTAGAAAAGCAAGAAGAAAACCAGATTCTAAATAATCTTAATCAGGAACTACAGAATAAAATCGAGTTAGAAATTGAAAAAATGTCACAAGATGAAAGAATTGAAAAGTTTCAGAATCATAACAAACTAGTGTAGAACCAAGAAGCATAAATCCAGGAAAATGCACCTAAAAATCAAATCAGGGAAGTGAAGACAATCCTCGCCGCAATACAAAAGAAAGAAGAACAAACAACACCTACACCTTATAGACATCCTAATTATAATCATCGTTTTGACCAACGATAGGTTCAAAATGAATATTTGTAAAAGACTTATGTGGACTTGCGAAAATATCGACATACTAAGCAACAATTGAGATGAATCATCCCACGGAATGATATTAGAGCTCTAATAAAAATAGATCTGGGATGGACCACAGCAAATACTATGCAACGATTTTCCTAGGGAATCCGTAACCCGTATCGATTCATTTCCTTAAATGTCACAAATACAAAAAGGAAAAGACCCTAAGATGATTATTCAAAGGAAATCAGACATCGCTATCAATACAGCTTTGAGGACAAAGCTTCCCTTAAGGGGAAGGCAATGTAACAATAATAATAAATACATTAAATATTAACTGCTGATATGTAATACTAGGTTAAGGGACGTGGACCTTCATTCATGACTATCCACACAATATATAAGGGTGGCTACAAATTGTAATCTATCATCTATCATACATCTTATTTTACATTACTCTCCCTTTATGGCATTTATACGTTACTTATATTGGTTATTCTATTATTGAGGAACTTTGTTGCTTTCATAAACAAATCAAATATCCTTATGACATAATAACATGAGAAGAGGTTGTTAATAGGTTTCAAATTGATTTTAAACCTAATTTAAGTTGTCATGTGATCCATTGTTTTCAGATGAGGTTTTGATTATCATAAACTAATCCTAAATATAATTTGCATAACTATAGTTTTGAAGCAGAGCAAACATTGTGTTTGGAAATCTTCGTGGGTATCCATTGGTGGAAATCAGTAAGTGGACTTGCTCTTTTTCTAATAGATTGTAGTCTGCCACTTTAAAGTTATTGGATGCTAACTCCAAGGTGGTACCCTTCATAAATGAAACTTCTAGATTTGAAATCAAAGGATAAATTAACTGGTGAATGGAAACCTTTCAAATTTTTTTTTTTTTAATTACAGAATTGCCCGTCAAATTTTTGACGTCCCCCCAAAGATGTTCGATGGGACTGCCATGGCTCCGACAGCCGAGCCCTTCCGATAACCATCGCAAAACCTACACCTAAGTATTGGCAAGTTGATGGTATATGCAAGTTTTTTTGCAAGTATTTCCGACAACAAAATGTAGAATCTTCGACGCCGTCGTGTCGGACCTTCGACGGCATAATCACAAATTTTTCCAGCAGAACTGGCTGGGATTTGACGATGGTGTTGTCGGATCCGGTGAGGTTGTTGAATATCCGATACTATTAGTCTTCGATTATCCGATGCCTACCTCTAAAAGACATCCAACCGAACTTCCATGGCTCCGACAGCTGACCTCGTTGGATAGTCGTGGCCAAACCTACAGCTAAGCTTCAGACATTCGATGGTATATGCAAGTTTTTTGCACATATTTCCAACAATAGAATGTAGAATCTTTGACGCAGTGGTGTCGGACCTTTGACATTATAATCATATTTTTTTCCCAGTAGGGCTAGCGCACATTCGACGATGGTGTAGTCAAATCTTTGACAGGTATTGGAAAGACGTCGAATATCCAATGGTATTCCACCGACGGAAAAAAAAAAATTCATATGTCAAATAACCGACAGGTCATTGTCGAATTTTAGACATGGAAGTCGTCGGATTTTGGGCTCATTTTATGTTTTGATCTAGTCAAACTTTCCATTTTTCCCTTCTTTTTTTCATTTTATGTAGTATTTAGTCTTATGTATAGAATATTTTATTATTTTGTAATGATTAATAAATATATACCATGTCATTGCAAACTATCTACTTAATGGAATATTGGCTGAAGGAGAAATCAGAAATATCAAGGAAAAAAAATTATATCATGTACCCTATCTACTATTGCTTTTAGATTTTCAACGTTCAAATTCTGGCTTCTAACCTATAATGTAGGTTTACAACTTTTTTTTCCTATTTGCATGCGGATGCTTAATTTGATGTCCAAATGATGTGTTTTCCATATAATGGGATTGGCATCTTTTTTTTTGGTAAAGTTTTGTACTATCTACTATTCAAAATAAATACAACATTTTCATTATGAAATCATTCACTTGAATGTGCTACATGAAGCAATGAACTATATACTTCATTGAGGTTTAACCATGTTGTGTTACGTGATATATAATCATGGGAATTTTACTACTATTTGATTATTGAGTTTTTCACATGATTGACTACAAGCTGTAGCTATATTCTCAAGTTTATAAGTTGTTTATTGAGTTTGAATATGGTTAATCAAAGGCTCTTGATACATTCTCAGGTTGAGGAGATGCATTGGGAACTATGTCGGATTTTTATAAACATCAGTCCCTCATCCAGACCATCACAATCAGTAGGTTCATTGTTCATGAACTTTTTATAGCATCTTGTTTGGAAGAATAGAGGGGTAGATCGTAACATGCCTCCACTTGGTCTTTCAATTTACTCTGTTCTTGTTTATGCATACACAATACTATTGCTAATGATGATGACGATGATGCTAATGATGATGTTGATGCTGATATTGATGATAATAATGATCATCATAATCATCATCATCATGACGATGATGACGAGGATGATGGCGACGATACAAAAAGAATGTAAGCGAAAAGTGGTGTAAATGGAAACAAACTATTGTGTAACAAAGAAAAAGTTAAGCACATAAATTTACTTTGTCATGGTCATAATAATATTAAGTTTATTATAGTGTGATCTAACACATTAGCACATATTGCATAGCATCATCAAGGAATCAACCTCACCACACAAATAGGAACATAGTTGGGCCACAAGGTTTGTTGATTTACAATTATTTTCAAGGTTTATTTTTCTTGAAGATTAAGTACTTTTGGCTATGATAATTATCTATGGGACTGCTATGTGTGACAAAATTAAGAGTTATAATTTAAGGTCTATGACCCAATATTTTTGGTCAATGGTCATTCAAGATGTCAAAACAAAACAAAATTTTCTAATGTTCTAAAACTAGAAATATAATGTTCTAAGCCATTATAAGGAAAATTTTTATCTAAATTGTTATTCTTATAATAGTTAGAATAATTTCCTACAACAAGGCGATCGAATTTCCTACGACGAGGCCATTGAATTTCCTACGACATATCCATTGAAAAACCTACACAAGGCCATCGAATTTCCTACAACATATCTATCCAAAAACCTACACACTAGTGTCTGAAATCCAATGATATCACTGTCACATTTTTGATGATGTTACCATCAAAAAACCTATTCCTACGTCATCTGAAATAGATGACACTAAAATAATTCAAAAGGCTTAGTACTTTTCATCATTGCTGTCCAACACAGTCGTACGATACATCGGATGTCATCGGATTTTGGGTTCAAATCATGTTATGTGTCAGTCACTTAAAAGAGATATTTAATGGAGGATACATATATAGAGTTCTATAAATTTGTCTAACCTATTCTCTGAACAATTGAAAAGGTATCATACCAAGGAAGAAATTTCTAGAAGACACCAACCCTTGAAAATTCTTGGAAATACCTTAAAAATGACGTTTTTGACCCAATCGTGAGTATGCTTAAGAAAACATACGATTTTACCCTAGTAAATCACCCCTTTCCTTAATTAAACCCGTGCGTATACCTTGAAGTGGCCAAAAATATATTAAAACATGAAAAATCTCAAATTTGGCGTGGTCTGGGTGGTTTTGGACCTGTTCCTTTGGTTGTAACTGATCCCTATTCGACCCTATCTCTTCAAAATACTATATAAGAGAGGGAGAGGGGTACATGAAAGGGTAATTATAATTTTCATTATTATGCTGGTGAAATTGGGACTCTTATCCCCCCTACATTTTCCTTATCAGTCATCTCCTTCTATTGTAGGTATTCGAGCCTCAGATTCTTGGAGAAGAGAAGCAGGTGATCCAGATCAAAGTTTTCACGAGTTTCCTTGCATGAGAAGAAGGTATATCTTATACTTTTTTGTATATTTGTTTCTAATCAAATTACGGTTTCATATTATTTTGATTATCATTTCTTTACATGTCGTCAAATTGGTTTGAGGAAGGTTGAATCTTGTTTTGCACGTCTCTTGGATTGAGGAGCAAATGGAGGGCTAAAGGAAATATTGGATCAACCTTCAGTGGATAATCTATGAACCTTTATTACCTTTGAAACCTTTCTTATATTTTCTTTTAGATATTTATAATCAAATATTTATACCCCTAGTATGTTGGTGGCCTCTTAACCCCTATCCATAAAAACATTTTCCCTAATAACAGAAAAAGTGAACCCACTGGGGATGCCTTGTCTATTTTTGGGTCTCCTCGCCTTGTTTTCAATTGTAATTAAGGTTATGAGTCCTTCTTGCAAGTTGGGAGTAACCCTTAAGTCTGTTAGGACACCTTCTTTTCCTTTTTACAGTTGTTTCTAGACCTTTTTATTCCTTCCACCACCCACTCATGAATGCCAGACTACATAGCACAATTTTTTGGAGGTAATCATGACTTCCCCTAGGAAAACATATGAGTCACTCGCTATGTTTCTTAAGGAAACTTGTGGGTTCCCTGTTTCAGTGATTTTTCACTCTTTCTAGGCCTATCAGGGGTGGTTTAGTGATGTCTGAGGGGTTCTCTTGGGTCCTCTGTCTAAGTATGACCACTGGGAAGTGGTGTCTCATATTGAGGGTACTTTTTAATTGATTTGTACTCCTTGTATGGAGCCTTTGTTCTTGTCCTTTTATCTTTCCCCCACCTCCTTGCTTGGCATGACCTGTTAGTGCATGGTTTTGATCAGCCTATGTTAGCAGCAATAGTTTGTACTTTGGAGCTCTTTGATATTTGTTTCCTAAACTATTTTGGGTTAACTTATTCATTCCAAAGTGGTTGTCTTGTCTCCTTATGCAATCATCCCTTCCAAGCAAGGTCTAATATGACTTTAGGGAAGCCTAGGCTATGTTTGGTGATTATAGGACAAAAGTCCTTTTGCTTTGTTCTTAGTATGTGCATGCATTAGTTTGTAGGTTTTTTTTCTTTCTCATTTATAAACAAAAAGTAAAAAGAACAAGTATTTTCTTTACTTGAATTTAGGATAGGGTTTAGTCATAGGTGCATTGCATGTATTTGTTTCTTGAAAATACAAAAATAAGTCTTTCAGTTGTGGATTTCATTTTCATTTTTTGGAAAGAAAAGAGAATTAAAAGCTTTCTTTTTTATTATCTTTCGCATTAGTTATATTGTTTCTATTTGCAAGTCAAAACACCATTGGTTTCATTTCCTGTACCTTTGAGTAATCAAAAACCCTTAAAAATAATGCTAACATTTAAAATATATTGGTAACATTTTCTTTCTAGGGGCGACACACACTAGTCTAGGCTAGTGTTTTGGGCTAGGGACATATTTAACTTCCCAAAAATTTAAACTCAAACATAATGTCTTTTCATTCAGGAAATCCAATATCATAAAGAAAGACAATGAAAATATCCTCTAATGCAATATTTAAGCACGAGTTTGCACGATACTGAGTTGTGGATATACCCCTCCTATACTTGGTAGAGAATACACCAGAGGGTATGCATGTTTGGGGACTTACTTAGTACCTTCTTTTGGCCCCATGTGGTGCTTAGTACTGTTTAATTTTTTTTCTTAGATATCCTACCCATATGCATCATCTAGAATGACGACAGTTTCGATGGAATTTATTTGTGATTTTGGTATCCTTAGTATCTATACTTCTAGGGCTCTACACATGTTTTGGTGGAAGGATATTTCCACTATACCTAGGAAGGCCGAGGAGGAAATATCTTACATACAATATGGGAAAGCGTTTTGGTGATTCAAACGCTTTGACCCAAGGCGGTATATTGTGGACCCCAAGTAGCTGTTTTTCATCCTTCACTAGTTAGTTATGGGCCTTCATCATCCCAGACTCTCCTTTGGAAGGCATCCTTGTGTGCCTGATCTTGATACTTAAGAATGTTTTGCTAGTGGTGTGCTCTCTGTGTTGTTGGTTTCTAGTTGACCTCAGTCTTGTATTTATTGTTGAGTCAGAAACTATGAATAGTACCCCTAGGTATACCAATGAGGATACCCCCATGTTAGGGGCTTCTCGTTCTTTTCCTTTTATTGGGAATGTTGGTGTTCCCCTTACGACCAATTTAAATATTCCTAGATTCACCATAGGGCTACTAATTTGGTTTTTTTCCACTTCGATTGTCCTGAATGCTCATGATGCTTCTCAAGAAAACACCTTATATCAAGGGAATAAAAGCAATGTATCCCCTTCACCAGTAGCAACCTATCCTCCTTCTACCTCATGAGGTGAAATTTATGATACTATTAATCTACATCCTAAAAGGAGTAAAAGAAGGAATAATATGGAGAAGTCAAGAAAGAAAGGGGGAACCTATTCAAACTCTACAGGTCAAGTTGAACCTAACCACCCAACCTATGGAAGTCATCCTAGGGGCACTAATCAAAACTCTGCAATCCATTTTGATCTTAATCACCCATCCTCTGGAAGTCATGTGGGAGGAACTCACTCAAACTATGCAAGTCATGTTGATATTAACCACCTAGGCTCTGGAAGTCATGCCAGGGGCATAGAACAAGCCTCTATAAGTCATGTTGGACCGAACCAGCCAGCCTTTGGAGTTTATGTTGGGGGGAAATAGTTAACCAACACAAGTCAGGTTGACACCGTTGAGAAAAATAACTGTTCAAAACAAAATCCTAAGTTCCCTTGTAATCTTTATGAGGGATATCATCTTACTCATCAGTGCCCTACTATTGTAGAAGTATGAAGAGTATGGTATGAGTCTTGAGGATATCCTGCTCCTGAGCAACCTGTAGTTTCTCAAAAACCTATTCAGCCTTCAATTGATCAAGTGATTTAACCAATGCAATATTTGTTCAATCCTACTCTTCCTTTGAAGAGTGACCTTCATCAAGTAGTTGAATCCATGCCATCTTCAATCAATCCCTCTCTTCCTTTGGAGAGTGAATTGTGTGCTACTCAAGTTTTCTTCACTACCAGTTCAGAATTTTCTAGACAAGGGGGCACTGAATTTGCTTCAAATGAACCCTCGGTGTCACATGCCCCAAATTGCAAAAAAAAATTATTTTTTAAGAAAAATTATGTTATATTTTTATTATAATGTTTGTAATTAATGACCAAGTGGGGTCAAGGATAATTGAATGCAATTGCTGAATATTTTAATAATTAATAAATTAAATATGATATAATAGCTTAAGGAGGCTATTAAATGAGTGTTTCACTGGTCACTTGGTGCAATAGGCTGGGTTGAGAGCAGATTGACACTTGGAAACATCCTCTAACTACTTCTAGTTGTTGTAGGAGGAAACTTCTCTATTTTTTGGGGTCATGTTCCCCAAGAAAGTGGAACAAGAGTAGGTGGCTCATTAAGTGAAAAATTGACCCAAAAGACCCAGGAATGCTATCAAAAATTCCCATTGAATACAGCTAAGGTTGCTCATTATTCACTTGTGAAAACTCTGAGTGAATTTAGTTCAAAAGGAAATTCGATGGAGGGGACTAGCAAAATTTTGTTTTGAGTTAAAAGTGTTGAAGATCTGAACTAGTGCAGTTATTTTAAGCTAAGTTCATACTGCTGCAAGAAGAATTGATTTACTATTGAATACTTAGTAGAGTTGTAGAGGATTACCAAACTAGATCTCTCACCCAGTCTTTCTCCGAGATGGACCAGAAGACAAGCTTGGGGGTTCTGATATTTGCAGTTCAACTATCTCCAGGAGTTGGTTGGGAGGAATAGGTTCCTTAAGTTGTTATCACCTCTTCTACCTTTCTAGGTTCTACATGATTTATCTAGTTTCTAATTGCATATTTATGATCAAGAAGGATTGAATTTAAGCAATAATGTGTTATGATTTTGTTATTTTGTTATTAGAATTATTTAATGAAATATTTTTCTGTGAAAATAAAGTCAAATGATGGATTAGATATAGATTAGGATAAATGATTAGAAGAATTTCCAATTTTACTAATAGATTAAAAAAAATACCTAACTGTATTTTTCCACACCTTTTTAAAGGTAGTACTCTAGTACAGTCAGTTAGATTAAATTCTGATAAAGAATCAAATGAAGTATGCTTGAATGTGTTTATTTACATTCTATAGATTTCATAGTGTTAATCAAAAGTAATTTATCCTTTCTATTTCAAAAATTTTCCTTTGACACGGTACATTATAATAAAATAACAAAATTGTCTCTAAGAAAGATTTTAAATATATATAAATATATATATATATATATGTATGTATGTATGTATGTATGTATGTATGTATATGTATATGTATATATACAGTCTGTGCTCTTATCTACACAATAAATAAATTATTTACTATAATCCTATTATTATAAATATACATAGTAACTAAATACATTATAAAAATAGAAAATAAATAGCAAGAATAAAGTTAGTGTAACGAACATAAAGTATATAAATATTAAAAATAATATTAATATATGATTATTAATTAATAATTAATAATTATCAAAGTGTCATGACTGTAGGTTGGAAAGTCATGAATGGATGTATATAAGTCCGACCATTGTAAATGTATCATATCTAATATATCATCAATTTATATATTATTATGGCTTATTTAATATTCCAAGTATTTTGGTAATATTGTTTGTGTAAGCGAATAATTGTTTGCTTCAAGTGGTATCAAGGAAACCCTTTCTTAGGCTTGTGCTCAATTTCAGAGTTTCTCTATACACTTGGTCTTTGACCAGTCTTGGCTTCTGGCCATTTCCAGATTTCAAATTGAAAAAAATATATATATAAATTATTATTAAAAAAAAAAAATCTTTGAAGAATACTGCAGCAAATTTAAATTGAGAAAAAAAAAAGATAAATCAAAATCTAGGCTGCACCATCCTCCACATCCCATCTCCCTCAAGCTACTGCTCCACCTCCCTTCACCACTCCACTCCACACTCGCCTGATTTCCCACTTTCGCTTGACCATCGCTGCCTTCATTTCCGTGTGCTCCCACCTAAGTGCCCTCCCTCCCACACTGCCCCCACGCACCCTCATCACTATGCAGCTCCACCTCGCACTACTCCTGCACTTCCCACGCCATCGCCTCCCATCCTTATGCTCCACGCTCCCATTGCTGGTCCACTCTTCAACTCTGCCGCACTGCACCCATCTCCCGTCGCTTCCCACACTACTACGATTCCTCCTCCATCCCTCGCGCCTCCTCCTTCCAGCATGCCTCCATCCACATCCTCCTACCCATTCCACCTACACTCCCTCCAAAAGCATTTCAAACAGCGCCATTCCTCCATCCACATATTCACACTTCATGCCTCTACCTCCCAATTGCCCCCACGCTGCCATACTTCACCTCCATTTCCATTTCCCCCTACAACTCCATATAGCTCCACGCCATACCAAACTTACCTCCACACTCTCCACACCATACCTGCCTACACCTCCCATGCCAGCACTCTAATGTAGCCACCAATCACCACCTCTCCATCGTTACCATCCAGTCGCCCCACTCCACCTCTCCTTCCTCTCCTTCACATTTCGCCTTCCACTCCAGTCCCATGGCCCTCCACTCCACGTAAACCCTATTGTTATAAAAACAAAAATTATATAATAATATATCATTATTATATTGATAATTGTTTTATAATTTAAATTATAATATTATAATTATAATTATAATATTTTAATAAAAGAAAACTATATATTAAAACAATTTATATAGTTTATAAAATAATATTATTATTATTGTTAATAAATTAATAATTATTATTATAAAAAAAATTATAATAATTATTATTATTTTTGGAAAAAAATATAATAAATATTTTTGAAAAACGAAAGGGTTAATTGACTTTTAAAAAAATAAAAAATAAAGGGAAAACTTAGTATTGGGAATTATTACATTTCTCAAGCAAGACTTATCGTCAAATAAATAAAAAATAAAAATAAAAAATAAAATAAAAAAGAAAAGAAAGAAAACCCTTATCGTCAAAAAAGTCGAAGGATATATATTACTGAAGAAATCAAAGATAGACCATCTATTGTCAAAGAAGTCAAGTCAACAAGACCATCCATCATCGAAGAAAAAACCAAAATCAAGGAAGATCAATAGTCTTGTCAAAGGAAGACTCGTAAAGAAATCGATAGCCATCTATCATTAAAGAATTCAAAGACCATGGAATTGGGTCTGCAAGCACAAATAGAGAAATTAGAAGCTAAATTAAAGCATTATCGAAGAGACAATGAATAATTATGGGACATAAATACGAAATCAGAAATGTTGATTAAATTACATAAGATGCAAAAAGAGCACAAGGAACAAATAATTTCCGACCAGAACAATCATATAGAAAAATTGATGGCCCAAATTAATAAATTAAAAGACGAAAGTGATTTCAATCAGAGACTAACAAATCAAGAAATAAAGAAAGAAATAAGTGATTACGAAGTAGAAACAATACGCTTGAACAAAATTGTTAACAACAAGGATGAAGAACTGATGCACATACGACAGAAATTAACAGATCAAGAATCTGTGGTTGACTAGTATCGACAACAAATATAAGTTTTTCAACAAAAAAATAGCGACTCTAAAAAATAACACAAGCTAGAGATCGCAAAGAGTAATAAAATAATATCCAACAATTCTGAAGAAATTTTTAGATTAAGAAATCACAACAAAACCCTGATTACAAAAATCAAAAAATTGAAAAACAACAACAAGAGGGAACAATTCGGTGAAGACCTCAAAGGAAAATTACTAGAAAAGCAAGAAGAAAACCAGTGTTTAAATAATAGTAATCAGGAACTACATAAACAAATCAAGGAGCTAGAAATTGAAAAAAAGTCGCAAGAGGAAGGAATAAAAAAGATTCAGAATCGTAACAATCTACTAGATAACCAAGAAGCACAAATCGAGGAAGTGAAGAAAGTCTTTGTCGCAATCCAAAAGAAAGAAGAACAAAAAACACCTACACCTTACAGACATCCTAATTATAATCGTCATTCTGACCAACGACAAGGTCAAAATGAATATTCACGGAAGACTTATGTGGACATGCAAAAATATCGACATACCAAGCAACAATTGAGATGAATTGTCCCACAAAAATATCTCAAAGCTCCGATAAAAATAGATATGGGATGGACCACAGCATATACGATGCGACAATTCTCTTGGGGAATCCGTAATTTGTATCGGCTCATCTCCTCAAATGTCAGAAATACAAAATGGAAAGAATTCTCAGATGACAGATTAAAATAAATCAGACATTAATGTCAAATACATCTTTTAGGACAAAGATTCCCTTAAGGGGAAGGCAATGTAACGAACATAAAGTATATAAATATTAAAAATAATATTAATAGATGATTATTAATTATTAATTAATAATTATCAAAGTGTCATGAGTGTAGGTGGGAAAGTCACAAATGGACGTATAAAAGTCCGACCATTGTAAATGTATCATATCTAATATATCATCAATTTATATATTATTATGGCTTATTTAATATTCCAAGTATTTTGGTAATATAGTTTGTATAAGTGAATAATTTTTTGCTTCATTCAGGGAACAGTAAAATGAGGCTAGTGATTACTTAGATAATTTCAATATTAATCTAAGTAAGAATCAAACTATAATACATTGTAATTAAATATTAAACTCCGTAATAATTTAAAAGTAAAAAAGAATTATCATTAGAGGAAATTTCAACTCAAAATGGGCCTCCTAAAATGAACTAATAAAATAATAGTTAAAATAATAAAATAATATTTATTAATTTTGGAGGAAGAAAATAAAAAAACTACTTTTTTGTTTGTATTTTTGACATATCTCCCTGTGTTTTTACTCAAATTTCGATCAGGGGAGCTCGTTGGATGCGGAATTAAATTCCACATCCAACGGGTACCCACTCGGCATACTTTTGACAGACCCCGCTACCCCAAAAACAAGAAATGCCTGAAAAAATGGAATGATGACATCATCATTCCATTTTTTCAGGTATTCCTTGTTTTTGGGGTAACGGGGTCCGTCAAAAGTATGCCGAGTGGGTACCCGTTGGATGTGGAATTTAATTCTGCATCCAACGAGCTCCCCTAATCGAAATTTGAGTAAAACCACAGGGAGTTATGTCAAAAATACAAACAAAAAAGTAGTTTTTTTTATGATACCTATCCCCAAATTTATATTAAAAAGGTGTTTAAGACCTATACAGTATTTCAAATTTAAAGCAATTTCATTGGCTAACACATGATGACATGGAATTTGAATAAAATTTAAAAGGCCCATTTTGAGTTGAACTTTCTTCTAATGACAATTTTACCCAAAAATTACCTAAGCATACATTTCTTCATTTATATAAACACAATTATCTAATATACGAATATAAGAAATTAAATACACTTTCCACAAGAAACAATATTAAAATTGTTTGGTAAATATAAACTAAGAGAATTTAAATAAAGACCTTTCAAAACATTCCAACCCAGGAAAATAGTAAAGACTTACGTTGTATTATTCAACCTTTCCTTTATCTATTTACTGAAATAATTGCTTACTGACAGTAAAAATCAAACTCTGTTTTAAAACCAACTATCTGAACAATTTGCTTCTCTTTTAAACAAATCAAAAAAATTATGAAATGGAACCATAATTAAACTTCTTTTAAAATTCTTTAGCTATTTATACATGAATACAAATATCATAGCAGTAACAATATATCTTTTAGGTTAACTTAAAAAGAATTGAAAATAACCAAACAGATAAATCTCACAGAAACCACAATATATATATTACCGATTAAACAATATATAAATAGGAAGTTTTAGAGCTTAAACAAAATACAAACTTCTAAACCCTAACTTCATTTATCAAAACCACTAGAGTATCCATACAATTTACAGCCTAATGGCCTTTTACAACAAAAGTCACGGCTTTAATGCATGTGTAAATTATAATCTCTAAAAAAGTCAATTCATGGCCATGAAGGCCCCAAAGTATTTCATCATGCTACGATCACTAGGGCTTTAACACTTTCTTATCAACACATTATAGTCTCGGCCCTATGGCCTTGCTAAACATTCATGATTTCTGATAACCAAAAATGGAGCTGCATCATGGAACTGCATCTCAGTGGAACTGCAATTTTCAAACTCTATACAACCATTGTAGAGGGACATCAAGCAGGAGCAAGGCTTTCTAGGATGAACGCCAATGTGGAGCCCTTTGGGTGGTGTTTTTCAGCATAGAGCAACTGATTCGAAAGCCTGCACAATCAAAAAAAAAAACCACTAAATGTTAAACTCTTGCAATTAATAAAGATAATAATTAATTAATAGTGCAGAAGAGTTATAATAATGTTCAAAACTTAAATTGCTTACCTGAAGAGTTGATTCTCAGCCCAAAATGGTGACATGAACAGACCCTAGCCACGAACAAGGGTACGTCAAGCTACAAGGAATCTCTATCAAGAAAAACCCAATGAGCAATGTGTAAACCTGAAACCAAAAACCGCTATGAACCAAAATCAAGCCCACACTAGAAATCGAGCAGTGAAGGAAGACAATTATACACTCAACGAGAACATTAAATAAACAGTCGAGACCACACTATGATGAACCAAGAAACATTCTCACACTACCAAGTTCACCACTACACCAATATACGAAGGGTAGCACTTGCAGAGGCTAGGTAACGAAGAAGGGTAGTGCTTATAGAGGTAAGGAAATGGCGAAAGAGGCCTCATACACAGAATTAAGCAGTGACCATGTAAACCCTACATACTAAAGAACTCAAAATGGAAAAAAGGGATGCATGCACATAATGTTAAAGGAATAACATCAAAGCCTTACAAGCATGAGCCTGTGGTTCTCCCACTCCATAGCTGAGACAAGAAAGTTAGGTAAAATGTGATTTTTTAGGGTTTTGGGGAAACTTACATGGTGATATTTCAAGTTCAAAACCCTAACCAACAATCCTCTACCACATGGCAATGAAATATTTCTCAAGTCGTGGGCTTTGCACTTTCGTTCGAGACCCCTTTTGGAGCAGCCTACACACAATAGTGTTTTATAAATAAACCATGGTTAAAATCTTTTTCATAGCATTCAATATCATTACATTATAATGTGCATATTATAACCCTAAAGAATAATGTAGGGAGGTAGTATTTATATACACTAGGGTTTATATTATGTTCTATAATCTTTGGAAATGGGTAAAAACTTGTGCAAAGAATTCTTTAACCTTGATTAGTATAATAAACAACACCTTGTGAGAAACCATAGAATTGTAAAAATACCTTGCAGGAGGCTTAGGAAGATACATCAGTTAAAAACATTTATGTATGTATGCTTGCAAGTATAGAAATATGCATAGCTGGATTCTTAATCTAGGTATTAAACTTAGTATCGTTATATGATATTAATGTTTTTCATTTCCCCTTGTGAGATAAAGATCATATGAAGGTTAGGTAGGATAGATGTTGTAGAAGACAATCTTTTCTTTATTTACCCAAATAGTAATAATACTATAGTAATGTTATAAAATTTGTATTATTGCATCTCTACCTGGTAAGTATCAAAATAGTTAGTATATTGTCTTCTGCACTAATTTTTAATTCCATTTGTGAATGGCAATCATTATACTTATGACAATACCTAGTTTCAGGTTTTTCTAAGTTTACCTAACTTGAGTATTTTTGAAACAAATACCCTTGAATTACCATAGTTTCAAGTAATAAGGTATTAAAGAACCTTTTAATACAAATTACCTTTTGCTAGAATTACATACAGGACCTAAACTGATAATAGATAGATAAAAATTAGATGAACAAGTTATAGTTGAAGCAAAATGGAAGAAAAATTGGACTATATTCAGTTTACTAAACATTTATGTTTACCAGAAAACTAATTAAAACATAAATATACAAATCAATGATACCTCATTCATTTTGATAAACGTTGTAAAGTAAACAAATTTAGTAGCATTATATTTTATGCTAGTTGAGATAATAATCTCGATCCGAAAACGGGTTACAAAACGTCCTACCTGTAAAAGAAGCATCACTTCACTGCATTAGCTAAAAATGTAAGTAAGCCTCAGACTCAACTGAAGTTCCTTCATAATTTCACAAATAGTAGAACAAAATTTAGCACTTGGTAATTAAATAGATGTTTCAATTCATGTGGTTCCAAATCATAACTTGCTAAATCAAATCTTTAACAATGATTTATGAAAGCAAATAATTAAGTATGCCGAACTAGAAATTAACAAAAGAATCGGCTCTAGTTTAAGCCTGATTATGTTAACTATTAATAGTTAAATGTTCCTTGCTAGTGACGATTGCAAACATTTAATGTCATATGAAAAATTTTAAATTTTTACGAATTTTTGGAGTATTACACTCGACAATCCCTCAGATTATTTCTTATAATTGGGATAGCCTAGCTGAGCCTCTCCTTCCTTCTGATGCTCCTTTCCAGATAAAGGTCAAAATTGGACATTACATGATTGCTCATTGTATTGTTAATGAAGGACCATATGTTAGTATTTTATCCACACATTCTTGGAGAGGCTTGGGAACTCCCAACCTTATGTCAAATAATAGTGAGTTACTGGATTTTGATAGAAGAACTAGTCAAGCTTTGGGGATTCTTACTCAAACTTCTGTCACTTTGGGTGGAAAGATTGTCTTAGTTGATTTTATGGTGATAGAGGACCCCTTGGATTTCAATATGCTCCTCGAGTGTGATTATATTAATGTTATGCAAGATGTGGTGTCTACTGTCACGTCCCCATCCCTCTGACCAGCGAAGAGGACACAACCATGGCGTTAACCATACGGGGTACCAGCCCCCGTGAACATGTGAATTCTTAAGAATGATAAAACAGAATGCTGAAACAAATGTTTTGAACTAGAACATGCACAAATGCAACTATTTCTCATACGCAGCTACAATTATTTATCAGGCACAACGAAATTCAACGTAGATTCACACATGCATTCATTCAACATGTTAATAACATTCATTAACAAAAAAATTATGGTTGCAAAAGTAAAAATGGACAAGATCACTTATCTTATGAAGAAGTCGATCTGCAACCAGCTACGTCACTACAACGTTCCACCCAACCATAGGCCAGTGTGCTCCTTAATCTCTCAGCAACGTTGCCACCCCCGAGCTGGGAATGATTCTCCAAGGAATAAGGGAACAAGTAGGCTTACACATAGCCAAGGATACACAAAATACAGCCAAGCCAACTCAGTTGGGCTTATCAGGCCATTCAGGAGTTGGGAAAGGCTAAATGCTAAGCTGCTGAGCTCATTACAGAGCCAAGAACACCTACCCTAGAACTAGCCTGGCTTCTAAGACACCCACACACACCCAACACAAGGAATCAGTCCCTTCTCTGCTACACACTCCCTCAGGCCCTGCATTCCCTTCCAGTGCTATTCAAGGGTTGTGGAGAAGAAAGCCAGCCCTCTAGCTCTGCCTGTGTGGGTTCCAACCACTAGGTTTATCAAGCAAGCCAAGCCCCCATCCCTGCTCCCAACACAGTCCGAATACCAACCATTGCACTCAGGAAATTAATCAATGGTTACAACTTAAGACAGGGAAGAAAAATTCTGAGTCATTCTTGGCCCTATCATGGCCAAAATGACTCTCAAGAAAATTTACAACCGTCCCCAAAATGTAAGGAAGACCATAGCAACCACAGCCAACAATGTGGGGAAAATCAGCGTCCCGAAATGTATCAGTGAGCACAGCTCACAACAAACATGGGGAACACAGCCCGTCCTGGGAAATGAAATCATCGAGAAACATATGAAGACCACGCAGAGGAAGAGAAAAATACAGACCTCCAAGATGTGCATGAAATAAGCAGACTCCTATGTATGAGGATAGCGAACAAACAATGTTTCATGAGAGAATATGAACAGCTCCCAACTTGTGCGTGGATGAACAAACTATAGAGAGGACACGAATTGGAAGTGCGTGAGTGTTTAGCATAGGCGTGGAGAGAATCGTATGTCTGTGAGAGTGAAACCAGGTAAATCCTGTGCGTGGAGGTGAACAGACAATCGTGAGGCATGAACCAACAATGGAGGTAACATGTAGTGGAGAGAGAGCCGTCCCCTGGGGTGATCGCAATGGTTTTTTTTCCTTGCCATAGTGAAGTCAACCATGGTGGAGTGTGCGTGTGGGTGAGGACTGACAGTCCTGCAACCCCACTCCCAAAGACCATAACTGCCTCAACCACCAGCAGCCATTCTTAATGAAAGTGGTTGGAATAAAACAAGGGAAGAAGACACATGGGTATTTTCCCTCATTGGCCCCAAGGTTTGGGAATTTCCCCCACATCCTTATCCTTGTGAAAATCATGCCCCTTTCTCATTTTATTTTCTACAATTGTAGCTGGTCGAGTTCATTTAATTAATTATAGATGCATATTTACATGATGACCAACATAATATATGCTGCATGCCCCGATATACCATCGGTGACAAATTTAAATCCAAAACATATCATAACCAATCAATGGTGGGGCCTTGGCCTTTAGCTCCACACCATGATCATTACAATATATACGTCATGTACATTTAATGCAACGAGGTCAAAACCGGGGTGTTACATTCCCCTCCCCCTTCAATAGCACTATCCTCAGTGCTTTTACAAAATTGAACAAAATGCTACACTGGTATCGCCTCAGTGTTCCATAAAATTGAAAAAAAATGGATGTGCCAATCGCATGGCATCCTCTAGCTCCCAAGTAGCCTCTTCAGGTCCGTAGTGCTCCCATTGCACCTTTACCTGCCCTATGGCCCAGTTCCGGAGCATTGTGACCTTCTTGTCGAGAATGCGCATTGGCTTGATTCAGAACTCTCCCTCTGGTTCCACCTGAATCACATCCCAATTTATCACATGGTTAGGATCATGTACATATCTATTAAGCAAAGAAACATGAAAAACATTATGAGCCCTAGTGCTAGCAGGCAATGCAAGTCTATATGCAAATGGCCCTATTCTTTCAAGCACTTCAAACGGCCCACAGTATCTTGGCGACAACTTGGCACAACTTCCAAGCTTCGTGGAACTCTTCCTTTCCCTCACTCTGAGGTAAACATGATCCACAACACTGAACTCTCTGTTCACCCTATGCTTATATGCATAGCTTTTCTGTCTGTCTTGTGTTGCTTTTAGATTCTGCCTGATCTTTACAACCTCTTGCTCCATCTCCTTGAGCAATTCTGGTCCAAGCACAATCCTGTTCACTGGATTATCCCAAGTCATTGGTGTCCTACACCTTCTTCCATACAAGGCTTCATACGGACTCATCCCCAAGGATGCTTGCTGTCCATTGTTATAAGCAAACTCTACCAAGTGCAAGGAATCTTCCCACTTTGTTGGTTTGTCCATCACATACATGCGAAGCATATCTTCAAGCACCTGATTAACTCTCTCTATCTGACCATCTGTCTGAGGATGGTATGCAGTGCTGAAGTTCAGCTTTGTACCCAAATATGCAAACAACCCCTTCCAAAAGTTGGAAGTGAACTTGACATCTCTGTAAGATACTGTTGCCTTAGGCAATCCATGCAATTTGAATATCTCCTTCATGAAGATCTTTGCAATGTCATCCATCTGATGTGTAGACTTAAGTGGTGTAAAATGTGCTACCTTTGTCAACCTGTCTATCACAACCATGATGGAATCATGTTGTCTCCAAGCCATCGGCAATCTTGTAATAAAATCCATAGAAATAACTTCCCATTTCCATTATGGAACTGGGAAAGGCTGCAACAAGCCTGCTGGATGTTGATGCTCAACCTTTACCTGTTGACATTTCATACACCTTGCAATGTATTCAGCCATGTCCTTTTTCATTCCTGGCCAAAAGTACTGCTTTCTAGCTGTAGCAATTGTCTTCTGATATCCTGGGTGACCAGAATACGGAGCTTGATGGATTTCATCCATAACAACTCTCCTCAAATCTGCTACTTCGAGAATATAAATTCTACCTTTAAAAGTGAGAAGTCCATCTTCTTCCAATCTATATCCCTCATACCTCTTCTCAAGACTTTGCTGCTGCAATTTGTCTTTTACCTGCTCATACAATTCATCTCCAACAACATGACTAACAATCTGTTGCCTCAAATCTGATTGGAAAATACTAAGGGATGCCACACGCATTTCTTGCACCTTTCTGCGGAGTGCATCAGATACCTTGTTCTCTTTTCCCTTTATGTGCTTGATTTCAAAATCAAACTCACATAAAAATTCCAGCCATCTTGCTTGCCTAGCATTCAGAGTAGGCTGATCAAATAGATACTTCAAACCACAATGGTCTGTTTCGAGCTCAAATCTCCTACCCATCAAGTAATGTCTCCACATCTTGAGAGCATGTACTATGGCTGCAAGCTCTAGGTCATGAGTGGCATAGTTCTTCTCATGTTCCTTCAGCTTTCTCGACTCATAACATATCACATGGTTGTCCTACATAAGGACTCCTCCAAGCCCTTGTCCGCATGCATCAATACACACCACAAAATACTTCTCTAGATCTGCAACTTTCAATACTGGTGCACTAGTGAGAATATTCTTCAAGCTCTGGAAACTTTCTTCACACTTTGATGTCCATTTGAACTTCATCCCCTTCTTTTGCAAAGAAGTGATGGCATGTGCAACTTTGGAGAATCCCTCAATGAATCTCCTGTAGTATCCTGCAAGTCCCATAAAATACCTTACATCTGTCACATTTCTTGGAGTAGGCCAATTCATAATGGCTTCAATCTTTTCAAGGTCCATAGATATACCCTCCTCTAAGATAATGTGACCCAAATACTGAATTGTATCCCTATAGAAGTCACACTTGATTAGTTTTGCATACAACCGATGCTCCCTGAGCAATTGCAATGTCAATCTCAAATGCTCTTCATGCTCCACCTCATTCTTAGAGTAAACAAGAATGTCATCAAGGAAAACAAGAACAAACTTGTCCAAATACTTGTTGAAGACGCTATTCATAAGGCACATAAATGTAGGTGGTGCATTTGTGAGACCAAATGGTACCACTACAAATTCATAATGCCCATACCTTGTCCTGAAGGTTGTCTTATGAATGTCTTCATCCTTGATTTTCACTTGGTGGTAACCAACCCTCAAGTCAATCTTGGAAAAGACCTTTGCTCCTCTCATTTAATCAAAGAGGTCATCAATCCTAGGCAAAGGATACTTATTCTTCACAGTAACCTTGTTCAATTTCCTGTAATCAATACACAACCTGAGGGTACCATCTTTCTTCTTTAAAAACAGAACTGGTGCTCCCCAAGGAGACACACTCGGTCGGATATACTTCTTTTCCAACAACTCTTGCAGTTGCATCTTCAACTCTAACATCTCTGGTGTACTCATCCTATAGGGTGCCTTGGACATTGGTGCTGCTCCCGGCACGAGTTCAATTGTGAAATGAATGTCCCTCTTTGGAGGAAGCCTTGGAATCTCGTCAGGAAACACATCCCTGAATTCCTGTAACACCTGATAGTTCTCCAACCTAGGAGTTTCATCTCTCATTTCCTCCAAAATCTGAGCTGCATACAACTGGAAACCCTTCCTATAGAACTTCTTTAACTACATTGCTGAAACCTGCCTCACTGAAATCACCTTTGGTATGCCTTTCACAACTACTAGGTTCCCTTCTTCATTCATAGATTCAAAAGTCTTATTGTAACAGTCAATCTTCACCCTGTGAGCTTCTAACCAATCCATTCCAATGAGAACATCATAGGAACCAAGCGGTAGCACATTCATATCTACACAAGTGACCAATCCATTCATGACCAATGGACACTTCTCTACCACTTCACTGACCTTTCTCTTAGTTCCAGTGGCTAGTTGAACTAACCAAGACTTCCTATGCTTTACTTTCTTACAAGCACAAATTTCCACTACTCTAGGAGTAATGTAACTGTGAGTAGAACCAGGGTCAATCAAAATAGAAACAGATTGCTCAACAATCTTACCTGCTACTTCAACTACAGTTGACTAGTGATCTGCCTGGCGGTCCTCCAGTGCTGCATAGATCCTAGGGACTGCCCTTGCCACTTGACCCACTGTTTCTACTTCTTGAATGTTATAAGATGGCCTTGCACTCTCATTCTCGAGTGGACAATTTCTGCACATGTGGGGTCCTCCACATTTCCAACATCGAAGTGGCCCTCTATTCTGTTGTGGATCCTTAGGCTTTTCTCCTGTCACTCCAACTGGATTACTCGCAGCTTGGGACAGCTGCTTCTGCTGATTCCTGAAATTAGAAGGTTTGAAACCTTTCTTCCTTTGGTCAAACTTCTCATTCTTCTTGTCCTTCCATGCCTAATGGTAATCCAACTTACCTTTGCTTTGCTCATAGCAATACTTAGCCTTCCTTATTGCTTCTTCAAGAGTTATAGGCTCATAAAACTCAATTCTATCTTTGTAAGACAGAGGTAATCCAATCAGAAAACGCTGGACCTTCACTTTTTCATCTCTGATGTATCGGACATACCTCAACAGTTCTAGAAACTTATTTGCATACTCTTCCATGGTCTGCTGTCCCAATCTCAACTCATGGAATTCCTTAATCTTGTCATCATAATACCTGTCAGAGAGGTATTTTTGCTTGAAATACTTCTTAAATTGTCTCCACTTAAGTCTCATTTCACTGATCCTCTTTACTTGCTTGAATTGTTCCCACCAAATGGATGCTCTTCCATTCAGATTGAATATGGCAACTCATGCCTTCATGTTTCCTGAATAATCATGCACTTGAAAGTACTTCTTTATCCCAAGAAGCCAAGCTTTAGCCTCTTGTCCAGTCTTTACCTCACCATCAAACGTAGGAGGTTTAGCTTTCTTAAATTCATCTCGAGAGCGATCCCTATGGTGTATCCTTCTTTTCCTTTTATGAGAAGAAGAGCTTGAATCCCTGCTGGATTCTCCAGAATCAGATGATCCACTAGAATTCCTTCTCTTTCTCCTAGTACTGCTCTTACTACCTTCTGGTCTTGCTGTACCTCGTCCAGAATCTATCTTTCTTTGCAATTCTGTCCAACTTTGCGACATTGTAGCATTCAACTGATGTTGCTCTTCCTAGGCTTTGATCAAGCTTCTCATAGTGGCTGCAACATCTGACGGTGTCTCTTGGAATCTCCTTCCATTAGACTCAATGTCATGATTTCTATTACGGACATTTTCTCCCATGGCATCTCGGGCATGTTCATAAGAATCTCGAGTGTCATACCCGTCATGGGTTCTCATGACTGAACCACCACTTACTTATAAACTGCACCACCTGGAATACTGCTTTTGAAGGTGACTATGATTCTGCAAACGTGTTAGTAACACCACTGTTAGATGCATGACATTGATATAAATCAGAATCACTTACATTCTCCTGTAATAACCATGAAATAACAAATTATCCCAAACACAAAATTTTCTTCATCAAGAACGTCTATCTGAGGGGGACGACGGGGGTCAAGGGGGCTTGCCCCCTTGCAGGGCAGGTCGAGGGCAGCGCCCTCGTTTTTTTTTTTTGTAAATCATTGGTTTTCGCGCAATCTAGTGCATAATATCGCTGCCACTTTCTCACTTTTCAGCCCTGAAATTTCACTGAAAAACTGCTGAAAATCCCACTGAAAACTGTCAAAATTCGCTGAGAAATCCCACGAAAAATTCAAAATTTCCTCTGCAGCATCGGCTCCCAAAACAACTAACCGTTCTGCAGAATTGGCTCCTGGAACAACTAATTCCTCCGCATAATCAGCTCTCGAAACCACTAATCGTTCTGACGTTTCGGCGGTCTCTCTCGTCAGAAGACTTGGCGCTTTGGACTTCCGCAACGGCGGGCACACGAACACTATCTTCTTCCGGTCAGCGGTCCAATTGGCTAAGGCATGACCTGATCGACGTCAGTAGTATTTCTCATCGGAAGACTAGTGATTTTCACTTCTGCAACGGCGGCACACGAACCACTTTCTTCTTCCGATTGGCGGCCCAATCTACTAAGTCATAACGTGATCGGCATCGACAGTCTTTCTTGTTGGAAGACTAGTGCTTTTCGCTTCCGCAACGGCGGCACACGAACCACTTTCTTCTTCTGATTGGCCGACGTTTTCATTACTTAGAAAAAAAAAATTAACTTTCTTGTGGTGTCGACAGTCTTTCCACATCGGAAGGCTAGTGCCTTCGGCTTCCACAATGGCGGCACACCAAACACTAACTTCTTCCGATGGCCACTGACACTTAGAAAATTTCCTCGTTTTTCCTTCTCTACTGCTGGCAATCGGATCCACTAACACAATGGATTCAACGTCCTAGTCCTTTTGGCAGCTGCAACGGCGGGCTGGAAACCGCTAACTATTCCGCTACATCGGAAGTCTGTTCCTCTAATCTGTTCCAATGATCTGACTGCTCCACACGTAGCCAAATTTTCTAAATTTTTACAGTCATTCATATTATGACTTCTGCTGGGCAGAATGAAATACAACCTCTGTCACTGCATCCGTCATGGCTCCTGTAGGCCCATGCTGCAACATGAGCTCTGATACCACTAACTGTCACGTCCCCATCCCTTCGACCAACGAAGAGGACACGACCATGGCGTTAACCATCCGGGATACCAACCCCCATGAACATGTGAATTCTTAAGAATGCTAAAACAGAATGTTGAAACAAATGTTTTGAACTAGAACATGCACAGATGCAACTATTTCTCATACGCAGCTACAATTATTTATCAGGCATAGCAGAATTCAATGTAGATTCACACATGCATTCATTCAACATGTTCATAACATTCATTAACAAAAAAATTATGGTTGCAGAAGGTAAGAATGGACAAGATCACTTATCTTATGAAGAATTCAATCCGTAACCAACTACTTCGCTGCAATGTTCCACCCAACCATAGGCCAGCGTACTCCTTAATCTCTCAGCAACGCTGCTAGCCCCGAGCTGGGCATGATTCTCCAAGGAATAAGGGAACAAGCAAGCTTACACATAGCCAAGGATACACAAAACACAGCCAAGAAAACTCAATTGGTATTATCAGGCCATTAGGGAGTTGGGAAAGGCTAAATGCTACACTCGGTGAGATCATTATAGAGCCAAGAACACCTACCCCAGAACTAGCCTGGCTTCTAAGACACCCACACACACCCAACCAAAGGAATCAGTCCCTTCTCTGCTACACAGTCCCTCAGACCCTGCATTCCCTTCCAGTTCTATTCAAGAGTTGTGGAGAAGAATGCCACCCCTCTAGCTCTGTCTGTGGGGGTTCCAACCACCAGGTTTATCAAGCAAACCAAGCCCCCATCCTTTCTCCCAACACAATCCGAAGACCAACCATGGCACTCAGGAAATTAATCAACTGTTATAGCTTAAGACATGGAAGACAAATTCTGAGTCATTCTTGGCCCTATCGTGGCCAAAATGACTCTCAAGCGAATTTACAATCGTCCCCAAAATGTAAGGAAGACCACAGCAACCACAGCCAACAATTTGGGGAAAATCAGCGACCCGAAATGTATCAGTGATCATAGCTCACAACAAACATGGGGAACACAACCTGTCCTAGGCAACGAAATCACCGAGAAACATATGGAGACCAGGCAAATGAAGAGAAAAATATAGACCTCCAAGCTGTGCGTGAGATGGGAAGACTCATGTGCGTGAGGACAACGAACAGACAATGGTTCATGCGCGAAGATGAACAACTCCCAGCTTGTGCATGGATGAACAGACTATAGAGAGGATGCAAATTGGAAGTGCATGAGTGTTCAGCACAGGCGTGGAGAGAATCATATGTCTACAGGAATGAAACCAGGTAAATCCTGTGCATGGAGGTGAACATACAATCATGAGGCACAAACCAATAATGGAGTTAACACGTAGTGGAGAGAGACCCATCCCCTGGGGTGATCGCAGTGGTTTTTTTTTCCTTTCCATAGTGAAGTCAACCATGGTGGAGTGTGCATGTGGGTGAGGACTGATAGTCTTGCCACCCCACTCCCAAATACCATAACTGCCTCAACCACCAGCAGCCATTCTTAATGAAAGTGGTTGGAATAAAACAAGGGAAGAAGACACATGGGTATTTTCCCTCATTGGCCCCAAGGTTTGGTAATTTCCCCCACATCCTTATCCTTGTGAAAATCATGCCCATTTCTCATTTTAGTTTCCGCGATCGTAGCTAGTTGGGTTCATTTAATTAATTATAGATGCATATTTACATGATGACCAACATAATATATGCTGCATGCCCCGATATACCATCAGTGATAAATTTAAATCCAAAACATAGCATAACCGATCAATGGTGGGGCCTTAGCCTTTAGCTCCACACCATGATCATTACAATATATACGTCGTGTACATTTAATGCAACGGGGTAAAAACCGGGGTGTTACATCTACGCTCTTTTGTGTGATGTATTTTCCTCACAATGAAAGCATTGTCATAGTTGAGCAGCTGTCATTTGTTGATCCATCTCCTAACCCAAATACAGATCAAGTCTACCCTTTGTTAATTCCCAGTGTTTTGGTAGACACTACCCCACAACAGATAAATTATGTGGCCTCATATCCCTCATGTCCAATTTCCATTGAGAAGAAGCCTCTGGATTCATGGTTACCTTCTTGGGACTTAGCCCCAACATTTGACCAAGTGATTCATTCAATGGGGAATTCAGAGCCTTATCTATACCCTATTAATCGAATTGATTTTTCAGACATGTATTCTATCTGGGATAGTCTACTTCCTTTTGATGAAGTCTTCCTAGAGTCTTCGATACAAACCTTATTATGGATCTTGATTCAATTGTGACTAAGTCTAGCCTTGATTTTCTTAGTAAGTATGATCCTTTTGTTAATCAATCTTCTTATGTTGACTTTGTTGAGTCTTTGGAATCTCCCTTTGAACAACAAGTCAATGATCCTAATGAGTTTGATTCTCCTTGTATACTTTTCAACTTCTATGATACTAAGTTTGTTCCTACAAACTCTATCAGCCCTAGAAACTTTAGCTTTCCTCTTGAGGTTGATCTTATTGATTATAAATCCTCGGGCCTTGGTGCTATAGAGGATTTCTTGGTTAACTCTGCCTTGAATATGCCCCTTGTTGAAGACAGAAAAGATGAAAGTGTTTCTACCAAAGTGACCTGCATCATATATCTTCTTCTAAATATGATCTTGATACTCTTGTTTCTTGGAGATAGGATTCTAAGTTGGATTCATAATTGTTTAAGCCTCTCCTTGTTTTTCAAGATATAGCTGCATTTGCATGTACCCTACTTGCTATTATGAGCCTGATGAAGGATTCCACGCTTAAGCCCTCATATCTACTCTCATCATTGCTTAGCGTTGTAGCATTTTGTCATTGCAACTTGACACCTTTTACCTGGAGGAGACATCCCTCGAGTGTCCTTATCTTGCTCGGTTTCTTTGCATTATGCTTAGGTATGTTCCTTGCGCTTGAAACTAGTTCTGTGTGCCTTTGACACTCGTCTCCTCGCATTTATAGAATTCTTTCTTCTTTCCTTCGAGCTTGTTGAAAACAGTAAGGAGGATACGAGTTAACCATTCCATGATCATTAAAACTTTATGGGAAATGTATGGAGTTACGTTTAAGATCTAGTCTAACTCCCTAAATATGACTAGATTGTCAATTTCGCTTGTCCCTTAAAACTCATTAAAGGATGTGAAGTAACATCCACATAGGTATAATTTTACCCCCTTTCCAGGCCATGTGGATTACTTACAAAAAATGAATACTCTAGTCTCCTGTGTATAGAAGAGTATCTTCGGGTATAGGGTTCTCTATTTTTCGAGCCTGGGGGACTAGATTTATGAGAAAGGAACCTATTCGATCTTACTTTTCTCTTTTTCATGCTTTGTCTCAAACCATGAAAAATATTTTGAGCATTATTTATGCCATTGTCATGCTCATTTAAATCGTAGTACAAAATCATCGAGTGATCTTGCTCTCCTTCACACTCATTCAAACTAAAGAGTTATGCTTGCTTTTGAAGGAGCGCCGGTTTGGTGATAGTTTTCCCCTTTTTTGGACCTTGTCGACTAAATATGATAAAGTCATACCTTATTTTTGTATGAACTAAGAGAGTTCTCCTCCATATTGTTTTATACTTTTTGGGACTCAAGAAACTAAACTTTACGAAACCCCCCCTAGAGTCTTCTTTGGCATTCTCAGAATCTTAAATTATGAAAACACCACTGAGCATCTATTAATTTGAGCTCGTTAAATCCACGAATTAGTTTTTCATCAAGCATTCTTCTCTCTCTTCTTCGAGATTTCCAACAATGAAGAAGGTCATGATTTTTCTTTCTTGGAATCGTTAAACCTTTATGAGAAAAATGGAAAGGGAAGTTCATTTAAATGTATTTTTTATCATGGAATCAAGTCTTGTCTTCTTGAACAAAGCACCATTTTTTAGTGTATCAATAGTTGGTTTCTAGTTTTTGGCCTTAGGACTTAGCTTGATCTTAGAGTTTTTACTCCTCCAGTTGGTCACTTTTTCCAATTATATGGGGAATTTTTCAATGTCTCCTACATTGCATATTTGTTTCATTAGTCACTTCACATCATCAATTGCCTAAGTCACTATTGTGCCATGCTCATTATTCAAGGATAAAACCTTTGTGGGTTATTCTGTAGATGTATTGACCTTTTGTGTCAGTCACTCCCTAGTATCAGTTCATAAAGTTTTTGGCGGTCCTTGTTGCAAAAATTTGCACCAATTCCAGATCCAGTCATTCTTTGACTTATCTCATGTTGGAGGATGGAGGATTCCTTAATGCATTCATTCCAATGGATCTCTTCCCGTCAACGCCAACACGTATTTCTCTGGAAATGAGATTTGGATTTTATGATAGTACCTTGGGGATTCATTAGTGGCAATTTCCCTCGCTATTTGGTAGTGGGAATACCTTAATGTCTCCTACTCAATGGATTCTTTAGGTGTTCAACTTCAATACCATTTATTCACACTGGTTAGAATGTACTAGGCACCTTAGGGACCATTTTCATTGATGGTGGTTTCCTTTGCATGTGTTAACGGTCTCATAAATGACTGGTAATCAAGAGGTTTCCTCCATGTTCAACTTCATCTCTTTTATTCGCATGCTTAGGATTAATACCTTTGGGTGGTTTGGATTGAAGACCTTGAGCTAACAATAACATTGTCATCTTTTTCTATTTCCTGAGTTCTGTAATACCTTGTTACACTTCATATGACATTTGCTAAGACATAGATCCACCTTGTATTCTTGTGGCTATGATTGATTATTGAGCATGGATCCACCTTGTTCATTTGTGGCCATGACTCCTTTAAATTTTATATGGAACCTTTTTGCATATTATGCGACCATGATAGTTACATCAGTTATACACATGTTGGATGTTCCTGTATCTTTATGGCGATCCTTTGTATATGGACATGTATGTCCCCCAGATCAGTTTTGTCTAGCATTTACCTCTCTTTCATATACCTTCATGCGAGCCTACAATCTTGGATCATTTGTCTCTTCTCATCTCAATTGCTTCTGTTTTATAACGAAATTAGGCTATCGTCTTCCCCTCTAACCCCATACATTATGGGGAATATGTTATAGCTCAAAATTACACTTCTCCTTCAGTGATGACTTTTACATGTTTTCGTCGCATGACGACACTTCATGAAAACTCTTGTTAGTCACTTAAGATACACTTGTAATGGAGGAGCCATATCTAGAGTTCAGTAACTTTGTTTAATGTCTTCTCTATACCATTCGAAAGGTATCATACCAAGGAAAAACTTTCCAGAAGACACAAACCCCTGGAAATGCTTGGAAATACATTAAAATTGACTTTTTTACCAACTCGTGAGTCTGCCTAAGAAAACCTATGAGTCTGCCCTAGTCACTTGCCCCTTTTCTTAAGTGAACCGGCCAATATACCCTAAAGTGGCCAAAAATATATTAAAACATGAAAAATCTCAAAGTTTGTGTTCTTTGGGTGGTTTTGGAACTGCTCCTCCAGTTGTAACTAATTCCTATTCGACCCTAACTCTTCAAAATACTACATAAGAGAGGGAAAGGGCCACATGAAAGGGGACTTGTCCTTTGCATTGTTATGCTGGTGAAATTGAGACTCTCATCCCCCCCTACCTTTTCTCTAGCAGTCAACTCCTTTCGTTGCAGAACTTGGAGGCTGAGATTCTTGGAGAAGAGAAGTAGGAGATCCAGATCAAAGGTTTCATGAGGTGCCTTACATGAGGAGAACGTATATCGTGTGCTTCTTCTTTTGACAATAAAGATCTGATATTCTTTTCTTTCCAAATCATTGTGTAATGGATGTTGTATCTCTATTTATGATTAGATATGGATGTTAATTAAATTAGGGTTTCATATTATTTTGATTATCATTGCTTTACATATGGTCAAACTGGTTTGAGCAAGCTTGAATCTTGTTTTGCAGGTATCTTGGATTGAGGAGCAGGAGGAGGGGTAAAGGAAACCTTGGATCAACCTCTAGTGAATAAGGTATGAACCTTTCTTACCTTTGAAGCCTTTCTTATATTTTATTGCATAGCTTTATACACCGGTCTTATACCACTAGTATGTTGGTGGCTCCTTAACCCTCATCCATAGGAACACTTTCCCTAACAACAGTTATTATTTGTTGTGGAATGAAATTTTTTGAACTCTATAGGCCATTTAGTATCTTTGTTTATGTATTTTGGGGAAGATATGAATTCTACTTGAATTTTTGTTTAGTTGTATGCAACCTTGATATATAGTTGAGAATCTTTACATATTTGTGAATATTGATTTGGATTCAAAAGGATGCTCATGAATATATATTAACATAGTTAAATTGATATGATTTTTATGAATAAATTGGGTGTTTGATTTCCTTAGGGAATGCAAATGACTCAAGTTATGGTTTAGAATTCTTTTAGGGCATACAATTTAAAAAAATTATGGTTTCAATTCATATTATGGCATACAAATTATTGAAAATAATGAAACTAAAAGGATGGGGTTTGGTGTAATTACCTGAGAATGAAGACATTAATCCACAAGATGGAAATTGTATGCCCTTCTCAACCAAATCATGTTCATCCTTTCATGCTTTGGTCGGCCTGAATCGATGCAGTTTGTTGTTGTGGAGAAAATGACAGGCACAACCCATTTTGGGCATAAATCATGTTCTAAGAAAATGTGCACACATTTTGTAGAACATAACGTGCACACATTTTAGAGCAACATAACCCACTCATGTTTTTGTTAACTATCGTAGTTGGCAATCACCTTGGCGGGATTGGGCCTAGGCTTTGCACGCTCGCTCAAGATTGCTTGGGATCATTTCTCTTTTAAGGATCTCGAATCATTTTCTTGAATTTACCGTTGCATCTAAAAGGTCCCTCAACTTTGTGCACTCACAGATAATGAAAAAAAAACTAAAAGCATTAACTAGTAAGCGAAAGAAAACTAATTGTAAATAATCTAAGTGGATATTAATTTGAAAATGTTAGATATGCTGGTTAGATTATTTAGCATAATCATTGTGGTTAGAATTATCCTGTTAAAAGAAGGCTAGATAAATGACCAGGTTTATTAGATTTACATAATGTAAATGTCTACCTCATAGGCACTATAGATTGTGATGCATAACATGACAAGATAAGAAAATTGTGCTTTGTTGATTGACATTATAAAAAAAATTCGAAATCTTAATCAATTGCTACATAATATAAAAAATCATCAACGAAATATACCAGTGTTATATTAAAATGTCAATGCTATTACAGAAAAGGATTAATATATATAGATTTGTTCAACAAATCGAAAAAGAAAACAACTAAAAATAATAAAAGAAAGAAATCAAAATCTCAATCCAAGGATGCGTTAAGGAGATTCATCATGATAATGAATTGCAAACCTGCACTAGATCAAATCGCAACATGAAGTAAAACTCAACAAAGAAAACAAGGGTCCCAAGAAAAAGCCCTAGTGGAAGTCTATATACCTCACAACCACAAGGCATGTATGGTGTTAGTCTAATTTCAAGATTTATGGAGTCATAAAAAAAACTCACACTAGCAAGTTGGAAAGAGAATATTGAGCTCTGTAGCAAGGACAAGATAACATAAAATACTATATTCGACAACTATTAAATTTAATTTGATTGAACAAGTAGCACATATGATAGGAAGAATATTTATGGATATGGTTTTCAATTTGGATCGGGAGGCGTTTCATAAGCATTAACCTATCATGATAATTTCATCAATTGAATCACACCAAGTGGCAGAAACATTAAGTGCATGTCAAAGTGGCTGCCGGTCTATGACGCAATTCAAATTATAAGTTAATTGAAGGTGCAGAATCTTTTCCGAATAATTTGCCAAGCTTCACTGCACAGCATGGATTGCAATTATTATAGTCCGTCTTTCAGATCCATATATCAAATCTATTTAAAATAACTGCGTCGGAGACTTAGTAGAAGAAAAGTATTTAATAGTAATCAAGTGTATATATATATTATTTTCATTATTGTTGTCTATTTGTGACAGCGCAGTCTTCAAAATAATTCTACCCAAATGATTTAAAATTTTGCATGATAATTGTTTAAGAGGTAAGTTCGACAATATACTAAACTGATAAATCATTTAATAATATATCTTCAATGGTTTATAGTTTCGAGATAATTCTTTAAAAGTAAAGAGTGAATACGTTTAAAAAAAAACACTAATAAACAAATTTTACAAATATGAAAAGTATGAAAAGTTAAAACTAGACATCAAAATTCAATCTTTTTAAATAAATTTTTTATGTCCAAAATTTAATCCTTTTAAATAAATTTAATTTATTTCCAATCAATCTTACTGTAAACGAATAAAAAAAAATTATGTAAAGTAATTTTTTGAAATAAATTAAAGTAGAACGCTTTTTTTTAATAAATATGTAAAATTATAAAAGAAACATTTTACCCATTCTTTTATATTGTGTGCAAGAAGTTGAGGGTCTCTTTTAACGTGTTAGATGCAATACAAAACTGAAAAAACAGACATCCATCAACTTGCATGGATATTTTGAGACACTTACACAATGAATCTTGCGATCAGTTAAAAACAAGAAATGTAGGAAATTGAATGACCTTTCCAAATATATATATTTTTTCTATTAAAAATGTTGTTAACTATCTAAAGTTAGATAAATTTTAACGGGCACTTTTTATTTTTGTGACAAATTATAAGGTATATGTTTTTGTGGGTGCAGCGTCTGAGTGTCTAAATGATGGAATAAACTTACGAAAACCAGTATACATATAGAGAACATATAGGACTAGTGCACGACTATATTTCCAATAATAAAAATAATATTTTTAATTTTTTTTTTAATTATCTAAGAGATCAAACCTCGAAAACGGTACGTCATTTGTGGGTACAGCGTTTGAATGTCTTAATGCAATTATTTGGAAATGGGTTTTTTTATAACATGTAGATATTGGTGTTCTTTAGTGCACCATACAATTTTTTTTTAAATAGTTGAGAAACGAAAGAGATATGGACGAAACACTACCCGTGTGTTTTTTGAGTTGAGGAGTGATGACAGAAGATAAATAAGAAAGAAATAGAAAAAATTATGTATTCTTGTTAAAATTTACATATTTAGAATCTGCAAAAAAAACCATATATGTTTCTAAAATCTCATAAAAAATGGAGGTGTGCAGCATAATCAGACGAACCAATAAACACACATATTGAAAATTTGGATATAATGTTGAATTAGCAATGGTTGATCATACTCCAAGGCACAGGCATGTTGAATCCGAAGAAAATTACAATGCAAACACATAGGCATAGAAATTCCACGAAAGCATGGGTGGAGGCTCGGCCTTATCATTTGGATGGAATAAATTTTTGAATTTAAAGAATACACGAGCGCGATTTAGTTAAACAAAATGCATGCGCGTTGTATAGAAACAAAATGCGTGCGTGTTATGTGCAAACAAATCGCGTGCAGGTTATGTGCAGACAAATCACGTACGCGTTTTGTAAAACCAAAAATAGCATTCATCATCATCTTCATCTTCGTCATCATCATCATCATCAACATGATCATCATCATCACCATCAACATCATGAACATCATCATCACCATCATCGTCATCAACATCATCCTCATCATCATCATCATCACCTTCCTCATCATCATCAACATGATCATCATCATCATCCTCAACATCAACATCATAAACATCATCATCACCATTATCATCATCATCATCATGATCATCACCATCATCATGATCATCATCTTCATCATCTTCATATTCATCTTCATCATCATCATCATCACCATGATCATTGATCATCGATCATCATCATCAACATTGCCATGTTCATCATCATCATCTTCATCATCTTCATCTTAATCATCATCATCGTCATCATCATCATCTTCATCTTCATCATCATCATCATCGTCATCATCATCAACTTCATCATTATCATCATCATCATCATCATCAACATGATCATCATCATCACCATCGCCATCGTCGTCATCATCATCATCATCATTATCATCATCCTCATCCTCATCATCATCATCACCTTCATCATCACCATCATCATCATCATCATCATCATCATCAACATGATCATCATCATCACTATCAACATCATGAACATCATCATCACCATTGTTGTCATCATCATCATGAACATCATCGTCATCACCATCATCATCGTCATCATCATCATCGTCATCGTCCTCATCATCATCACCCTCCTCATCATCAACATCATCATCGCCATCATCATCATCAACAACATCACCATAATCATCATTATCATCTTCGTCATGTTCATCTTCATCATCATCGTGTTCATCTTCATCTTCATCATTAACATGAACATCATCATCATCAACATTATCGCCATCATCATCATTGTCGTCATCATCATCATCATCACCTTCATCATCCTTATCATCATCACCACCATCAACATCATGAACATCATCATCATCATCATCATCATCACCATCACCATCAACATCATCTTCATCATCTTCATCAGCATCATCATCATCTTCATCATCACCATCGTCATCATCATCATCATCATCACCTTCATCATCATCATGATCATCACCATTGCCATCATTGCCATCATCATCCTCATCCTCGTCATCATCATCATCAACATGATCATCAGCATCAGCATCAACATCATGAACATCATCATCAGCATCATCATCATCATCCTCATCATCATCACCATCAGCATC
>LPNX010246386.1:139414-249227 GCA_001517045.1 Pseudotsuga menziesii
CACCATCATCAACATCATGAACATCATCATCATCATCATCATCATCCTCATCCTCACCATCAACATCATGAACATCATCATCATCCTCACCATCAACATCATGAACATCATCATCATTCATCATCATCATCCTCATCATCATCATCACCATCGTCATCATGAACATCATCATCATCATCACCATCAACATCATGAACATCATCATCATTCGTCCTCATTCATCATCATTGTGTGTAATTTATTTAAGTTTACTTTCCCCTTATAAATTGGATTTTGGATTACTAATATAAAATGATTTTAGTATATCTTCTTACTTCATAATCTATTTTCAATTAATTATGAATAACTAGTCATGGAACATAAAGTTTAAATTTATCCTTTTCTTATAAAAACAATAATAGTTTAAATAAAAAATTTATATCTTTTTATTTCATTTATTTATAAATGAATATTACCTCACCATGTTTTAAAATTTAAATATGTCACATTTTTAACTGATAATCTTTAAATTACTACATCTAATGATTTTAGTTGATATTGTAATTACATTTAGCCGTGCACCCACCCCATTAACTGTGATTGAACATATCGCGTGCGTGTTTTGGTTATACAAATCGTGTATGTGTTTTGCTTATTCAAATCGCGTGCACGTTTTGAGACTGTTAAAACAGTGACTTGTCATTGTCCGAGAGCAACTTCACTATGTTTTTATGAAAGTTTCGATTAGCGCGCATTATTTTTCAAGAGCACGAGCTTGCCTTTGAAAATACTCACAATCTACACCATCTCCATCATTCTTTTTGTTATGTAGGTGTAGCATTGAGGACATCTTCCATGGTTGAGGAGCACACATGATAAGATATCAAGCTTCAATGTCATTTCATGGTGATGGTGGATATAACTTTCATTTGCTTATTATTCAAGAGAACCAAAGGTAAATTTTCCCATTCATTATTCTTTTGATGGGAAATATGAACAATTGAGAAGGAAGATTGAAGCACCTTGAAGGATCAATAGTTATAAAGCAAGTTAAAGGTTTGGAAGCTTGTAATTGAGGAGCAACAAAAACAAACTATATTGACATTGATCACTGTGGTGATGGGGAATGTACGTAACCGAGGAATAAAATCAACAAGGAAGAAGAGACCTCAAGAAGTCATCAAAGAATAGAAAGAAAAGAAAAGAATAGACATGATGAATCAGAGGCTTTCTTTGGAAATTAATCCAAATCCAATTATAGAGGATACAGTGGTTCATCCTATTAATCCAACACAAGAAAAAATGAAGCATTCACTAGAGGGATCTTCAATTTCCACAATAGTTGTTGAACAAGCACCCCATGGAAGTATTCAAGAAGCAAAACGTAGGTGCTCATTAAGGGATGTTTCAAATCCCACATCAAGTCAAAGTGATAAGTTACCATCTCAAGATGAAGCTCATGAAGAGGTAGTGTACATGGAGCCTACCGTTGAAGAGACGTTGGACATGGAGCCTACTGTTGAAGAAGAAAATATTAATCGGACCATCGATGAGGATGTTGGACTTCCACCATCCAGCTACCAAGAAGAGAGTGAAGGACAACAAGTTGCTACTGAAACGCCAGAGCGTATTATTGATGCACTAGATGATAGAAATCCAACCCCCTTACCTCCATTAGAAAGCACACGTCGAAGAACTCCGAAGCGTATCCAAGTTGATGAAAGACTCCTCAATTCCATTGAAGGTATGCTATCTAAACGTAGTATTGCTTATCAAACTCAACAGATACTAAATAAATATTTTGTTTCTAAATGTGATGGAGATAAATGTAGATTATTTTTATCATTGTTAAAATCTAGGGGCATGAATATTCTTAGGAAATCGTTAGGGATAAAGATGATAAAGCCTTCTGGACCAAGTTCTCATATAGTTAAAAGCAAACCCTCATTATGTCCACGACTGACGATGAAAAAAACCACTTCCCCACTGGTTCTATGGTTGTTAAAGGTGAATACCTTACACATGACAACAATGCAAGAAAGAAGAGTGGATATGTTTACAGGGATTGCAAACCAGGTGCAAGTGTGTATCACTTTACCAACTTAATCATTGGTACAAACCTCCAGGTACGAACAATGCCTAGTCGGAATTCATCGAAGGTACGCTACTTCTTATCGGATACAGAGCATGAGAGACTAATGGAGACCATCATTATAAGAGATGATCCGGAGGGCTTGGTTGTATGATAATAGGTGGGATCTAGCATGATGAGGTATGTATCATAATTTAAATTTCCCCATGTATGTTTCTTATGAATATGTCAATTTTGTGTTCTTGATATGCAAAATTTTCCATAATGTTGTTTATAAATATGCCAAAAGTTCTCTTGTATGTCAAGTTAATGAACATGCCAAATTTTACATATGATCAATAAACCATATATATCAATAATATGAACATTTCAAGATCTCATTTGCAGGATATACATAACATTAGAATACATACATGTACCTCTGTAGGTCATACCTATCAAAGTTCTTTGTAGGCTCTCTTAGAGGACTAAAACCCTAATTTTTTAAGTAGGTAATATTGTCAATATTTTCAACCAATATATACAACTAGGATGATGGAAACAAGATGCCGCAATGACAAACTTATGTTTTAAGGATTGTATAATTTCCTTCTTGACAACTCACCTCTTGTACCCGCATGTCCATTTCCAAAGGGGTAGTGCCTAGTAATGTTGGAATTTCATCTCATTTTTTTTTATTGAGAAGTTTAATTTCTACTTAAAAGATAATAAGTGATTTATTTAACTCTACTTTTTAGTTGATTGTGTTTTTTTGAACATTGAAAGTGGAAGAAAATAACCTACTAATATTGACACAAACAACTCAAAAGTAACATGCTTCAACATTATGCATATGAAGTATTCAAAAGTAACATGCACTAACATTATGCATGTGAAAATATTAAGTTCAAAACTTAATAAACAATCAAAATTTGGAACCTCTCATGCTTTTGAAAGGTTAATGTTTCATATGCATAATAGAAAATTTTGGGAGGCTGACATGTTGGGTCATTGGTGTACTTGAAATTGTGATATTTTAGCTAGGGGGGGTCTCTCCCTCCTGTCAATTTCCCGATGACCTCTATCTATGGTGGTTTCTAAAGCTAGGGTTTCACTTAGTGGGGGACAATGCAGTGACGCCAACGAGGGCCAAAGCTGGAAAGCCATGGATGGTGGGGATGTGGTTGGCATTGCCATATTTTTCATGCCCAAGCATGCTAGCAGGAGTTGACAGAATTCAAAATTTCCGCTCCATGAGGTTTTTTGCGCACCGGGCCCAACTCCACCAGGTGTCCCTGAACGGTATTTGGAGGTGACCCGTAACTCGCTATAAATCGATGCTCGGGCCTCCAATCAATGAACCGTTGATTCCGTTGGATTTGTGACGTGCGATTTTAGATATGGGGGGGGGCTCTCCCTCCTATCCATTGTCCGATGACCTCTGTCTACGCTAGTTTTTGAAGCTAAGGTTTCGCTCAGTAGGGGACAATGCAGTCATGCCAACGAGGGCCAAAGCTGGAAAGCCATGGATGGTGGGGATTTAGTTGGCATTTCCATATTTCCCATGCCCAAACACACTATCAGAAGTTGACGGAATTCAAAATTGCAGTTCCGTGAGGTTTTTTGCGCACTGGGCCCAAGTCCACTAGGTGTCCCTGAACGGTATCTGGAGGTGACCTGCAACTCGCCATAGATCGATGCTCGGGTTTCCGATCGACAAACCGTCAATTCCATTGGATTTGTGACATGGGATTTTAGCTAGGGAGGGGCCTCTCCCTCTTATCCATTGCCCAATGACCTTCATTTATGGTGGTTTCTTAAGCTAGGGTTTCACTCAGTAGGGGACAATGCAGTCATGCCAATGAGGGCCAAAGCTGGAAAGCCACGAATGGTGGGGATGCGGTTGGCATTGCCATATTTTCCATGCCCAAACACATTAGCAAGAGTTAACAGAATTCAAAATTGCTGCTCCATGAGGTTTTTTGCGCACCGGGCCCAAGTCCACCAGGTGTCCCTGAATGGTATCTACAGGTGACTTGCAACTCACCATAGATCGATGCTCGGGCCTCCGATCAATGAACCGTCAATTCAGTTGGGTTCATGACATGGGACTTTAGATAGGGGGGGCCTCTCCCTCCTATCCATTGCCTAATGACCTCCGTCTACGGTGGTTTCTGAAGCTACGGTTTCGCTTAGTAGGGGACAATGCAGTTAACACGCTAACGAGGGCCAAAGATAGAAAGCCACAGATGGTGGGGATGCGGTTGGCGTTGACATATTTCCCATGCCCAAACACACTAGCAGGAGTTGACAGAATTCAAAATTGCCGCTCCGTGAGGTTTTTTGCGCACCAGGCCCAAGTCCACCAAGTGTCCTTGAACGGTATCTAGAGGTGACCTGTAACTCACCATAGATCGATGCTTGGTCCTTCGATTGATGAACTGTCAATTCCGTTGGATTTTTGACATGGGATTTTAGCTAGCGGGGGGCCTCTCCCTCCTATCCATTTCCTGATGACCTCTGTCTATGGTGGTTTCTGAAGTTAGGGTTTCGCTCAGTAGGGGACAATGCAGTCACGCCAATGAGGGCCAAAGCTGGAAAGCCATGGATGGTGGGGATTTAGTTGGTGTTTCCATATTTCCCATGCCCAAACACACTAGCGGGAGTTGACAGAATTCAAAATTGCCGCTCCATGAGGTTTTTTGCGCACCAGGCCCAAGTCAACCAGGTGTCCCTAAATGGTATCTGGAGGTGACCTGCAACTCACCATAGATCGATGCTCGGGCCTTCGATCGACGAACCATCGATTCTGTTGGATTCGTGACATGGTATTTTAGCTAGGGGGGGCCTCTCCCTCCTTTCCATTGCCCGGTGACCTCCATCTACGATGGTTTCTGAAGCTAGGGTTTCGCTCAGTAGGGACAATCCAGTCATTCCAATGAGAGCCAAAGCTGGACAATGCATTTCATGCCAACGAAGGCCAAACTTGGAAAACCCTATCCCTAACTAGGGTTTATTGTTTAACATGCATGGCCCATTACCATAACCCTACCAAGGAAACCCTAATCTTATCTTTCTGTCACAACTCAATTCAGAATCAATCTAATGTCGAACTGAACTTTTTCAAATCCGATGGACTTATGCTTCAAATCATGTTGATTCACAAAGTTGGTTCTCAGTCTTTGGATTCTATTGTAGTTCCTTTAGTGCTGAGTGATTAGTCATTGGGTGCATGAGGTTTTTTCAATAGTGTTGTTGGTTGTTGATGAAATGTAAAGCATGTATTGCACTTAGTTTTATTAAATTACACTTGAGCATTGACTTAACTTGTACTTTAATGAATCCAAATTCACAATTTTTAATTAGATATATCCAATTGGTGTGCAAGTAGTGAGTTCATTGAAACCTTGAAATACATTGTATTGCACTTATATGTATTAAATTACACGAGAAAGAACTTTGACTTTAGTGTGCATGTATTGAGATCATTGAAACCTTGAAATATAATAGTTTTTTCTTTTGACATAGTGCATTCATAAGTAATAGATAATCCTCACAAATCAATACAATAGATTGACACAAGAACATGTGGAAACCAAAGAACAAATTCAAAGTGAAATGTATCATTCATTTATAACTGAAATGTTAATGTACATGTCTCCAAAAGTACATATATATCCAAAAGTATCGAAAAGTACATATATATCCAAAAGTAACCAGAAGTACATGTGTCTCCACAACTATCCAAGACTATCCAAGCCACATGTACATGTATCCAAAACTATCCAAGCCACATGTACATGTAAGTGAAATGTCAATGTACATGTCTCCAAAAGTACATGTATCCAAAACTGTCGAAGCCACTTGTATATGTATTGATATGTACATATCCCGTAAGACACATCAAAACTCAAGCTTCCTCTTGTTCTTTCTTGAGGGTGATCCTGTAGGCACAACTATAGGACCAGTGTGCATCTATGGATCCTGCAAATTAAATATCAATTGTTAAATTCAAATAACTATGTACTAATGCATTAGCTCAATAAAATACCATATCTAAATTAACTCAAAAATTATGAAAATGTTAATGGACATTGCATGAAACAATTGTTCATTAATGGACATCTCACCTCAGTGAGAGACTGTGACAAAGAGGATTGTGTTTCTTGTGTAGCAGATGGAGTTGTTGGTTGAACATGAAGGATGGTCGCATCCATGGTCGAACCAAAGGGGGTAGGAACTGGTGGTGGTGGTGGTGGCTACAATCACCAAATCTTGAAATAGTTAGAAATGTGCATGAATAAACAATAGACAACAATAACACACTATGTCTATATCATGTTCAAATAGGTGTACCTCTGTGTGACTTGTTGCCATTGTAGATGCATCACTAACTACTGCATCAACCATCCCTGCAAGGTTTTCAATAGTAAACTTTGGCTCTTGATCCAGTAAACATGCAAATCAAACATTAACAAAATATTTTATGCATTGGATTTCAAGTTAACCAAGAAATATCATCAAAGGATATACAAATTACCATGGTATCAGTATCTCCATTGTCGTGGACAATTTCACTCTTTCTAGGAGTAGGCCGTCTCATATACACTTGACCCTTTTTCACATATGGCTTATGAAGAGATACAACTCTAGGAAATGGTCCAGGTGTTTCGGTTGGTGCCTATAGTCAACAAGAGTTCATGTAGCTAGACATGCATGATTCAACGAACATACATGTATTTAAAAAATGACATTTTTTAAATGTTTAAAATGTTTACCTCCATCACTGCTTTCCCTCATGTAGGATCTGGCATTTGCCCAGATATTTCCTCGGTCGATACGACCATGGATCCTACCTCCATCACTTCTTTCCCCCGTGAAGGATCCGTCATCTGCAAGTTTAATAATTGTAAATATTAGACCGTAGATAACATTAGTGAACTAGCATGCACAGTATGTGGAAATTAACAATTTAACAAGTATTAAAAAACTGAAATTTTAAAATGTTTACCTCAGTGTGAGATACGACAATGGGTGCTATAGGAATCTCTCCACCAACGAAGGGATCAGTGGATGGAATGTCATGCCCTTGTGTAGAGTGTGGAACATTATACTCTGGGGCATCGCTGCTAGCATAAAGCATCAACTGCAAGTTCACAAAATTAATATATTAGCTCAAACTATACATATGTGTACAAAGAGGAAAATAAATGAAGAATTTATTACAATTAACCATATACATACATCACTCAAAAACCCACTAGAGACAACATCTGACGAAAGACCATAGCATGGATGACCACACGATGTGCACTCGTGAGGCTCAAAAGTAGGCTAGGAATGTGTTGATGGTGCTGCACTAGTAGATGGTCCTGCAGTAGATGGGGGTACTGCACTAGTGGGTGGTACTGCACTAGAATATGGTCCTGCACCATGACGACCTAGTGTATGTACTACACCAGGGACAGATGTCCCTTCCTCACCCATATGTTGAACCATAGTGCTATGGTGAACAACGGCCCATGCCAAACTCAAAAATGCACCACGTATCTGTGGAATAACATGATGTACAGGTGGGACATCTGGCCCAGGCAACTGCCTGGAAGGTGCAGGGATAGGGCGATCAATGTCTCGAAGCCTGGCATTGGGTCAGTTTTGGGGCATCCCCCCACCGATCCCTTGAAAAGAAAATATATCAAAATAGTTTACGTTTTTACCCAACACGAACTCTGCATACATCTTCCGAAGGAAGTACAAGGGGATTTCCCTGTTGTTGTGTGGTGACATATCAAAAACCATATACCATCTGTCCATCCATTTATCAACAAATGGTTGATATGTGCACCACTCGATAGAGATATGTGGCCTATTTGCATTTGGGATTTCCCCCGTGCGAGGGTCCCTAAACAATGAAAATATATGCTCTTTGGTAATTTTCAACTTTTTTATTGCACTGTAGCTAAGCCCATCACCGTACTCATGTCTATTTCTTTCTCTATATGAATTAATATCATATAGTATGTTGTTTGACAATGTAATAGTCTCAACAATTGCATCCAAAGTGGATGCAAGTGAACGTCGAATCCTATCACCACCACTAAAAACAGTAGTAAGACCTCTCAACTGGGCAAGCTCAATCAATATTTCAGCATTGGTGTCCATAGCCACAACTACAATAAAAAAATCAATAAGGAAATAATTAGAAACATATACATGGTATATAATGCAATCTCTTCAAAATTGAAAATGTAAATTAAATCAAACTCAAGTAAGCAATTTAATGCCATTCACTTACATACATTTAAAACTTAAAATTAAACATTTAACAATTAAATAGTGAGTTTCATTCAACTTCTTTCTAGAAGTTAAGGCACTTCTTCACCCTCATTGGTGATTTTTCCATGCACACTTGGGTTTAAACTTCTTTGAATTTAGGAGTGCTATTTTGCTATTTAAACTTCTTCCATTTTGATGATTATATTGGTTGTTACATTTGGATCCCTCTTTCACTATGTATCTTAAAATGTTGGCATTCACCTAGCTATGAAAATAATTGCTAAATTTTATTGCACTTTGTGTTAATTCTAGCACAATCATTGCATTTGAAGGTTTGACTATGCATGTTACAGGTGGGCACTCTCACTAGTATCCCAATTCAAACTTTGCATTGTCCATCAAATTCTATGCAAGTTGGGATTATACTTGTGTTTGTTTTATATATTTCTAGCCTTTTGGAACATTGAATATCTATTAGACATGATTTTTTTAATTCTTATAGCCTATTTTAGTTTGAATCCATTAAACATTAGCTTGGGAGTTGTTGGATTGATTATTCTATTAAAAAACACAATTATAAGTTAAAAATTGACAAAAAAAAGAATGCTTTGGGTGATTGAATTACCTTGTTGGATGACAATTCACAAGTGAAATCTCCTCCCCTCAACCTAAATCAGCTCCTCCAACAATCCCAAGCAGTTAACTTGCTCCAAAACGCTCCAATTGGCCTTCGTTTTCACGTTCTTGATTGTTAAAATGGGCCGCGGGTTTCGAGCCTGTGTATTTTTTTTTTGTTTGTTTTACAAATTGTGTATGCATTTTATATCTACATATCGCGCGTTTGTTTTGTAGTTATATAATGCATACGCGATATGGCTTCCTATCCTACATGTCCCATGACATGTTAGGCACGGGTTGAACCATACAAAGTGCTATGTACCAGAACCTTGATGTATTTTTTGGTAACATGATCTTGTTTTTGAAGACTAGGATTGCATCTAAAAGGTCCCTCAACTTTTTGCACACACCCGGTTATTTCTTTTTATCGAAATTTTAAAAAACAAAAACAAAAACATAATAACTTAAAGTATATATATAATTTAAAAAATAAATTCATAATAAAAACTTCATTTTCAATCTTAATTTTTAACTTCAAAACTCCATGCTCTTTGTTAAAAAAATTAGAAATTCATTTTCATTCTGGATCCCTCTTTGTTAAAAAAATGGAGAGTTCATTTTCGATCGTGTCCCTAACCTAAGGCTCTGCCTCCACACATACCCATGTTAAACCAACTTTAGAGTAAAGAGTTATGATTCAGATAGTGAGTACATACCCATGTTACACCAACTTTAGAGTATTGAATCCATGCGTTATGAATGAGATAGTGAGTATCATGTCAGGAGGAAGTTGTGCTGAGGTGTAGGATGGTGGTAAATTGTAATTGGTTGATTTGTTTGGTATTTTCAATAGTAATGGATATAATTTTTTATAAATTATGTTTGTTTTAAGTTTTATGAGACATTCTGTGAAGAACTAGTTCCTCTTTGGAATACTTTGTGTTTTAGTTTTACCATTGAGAAAAGATGGAAAAGGATAAAGTCAATGGTTGCTTATTGGTGCTTTGGTTTGTGTATTCTATGTTTTTTTATGTTATTGGTTAATGTTTGAATTGAGGTGAAATATGATAGTTTATAGGATAGTAAGATTTAAATTTTCTCAACCACCATGAAAGCACATGAATGAATTAGAACATCAATATGCCTCCTAAAAAGCTATTATTATGGACATTTTGGTTAAGCAAAAAAAATGTAATTTGAGATTTACATGAACAATGTGCCAAACTCAAAGCAATTATGATATCTCTTCAACTAGAAATCTAAATACTTTAATTGGATTTAATTCTATTAAATTAAAAAAAGTTAGAAGGGTATGGAGATAAAACAAACTAGAATCAAGTATACCTACTCTTAACCAAATAAAAGTCAAATTATGAGGGTATGGAGATAATACAAAACTAAAATCAAGTGTACCCACCCTTAACCAAATATAAGTTAAATTATATTTTGGAAATTTATTTTCTTTTTAGTGTGGATTATATTGTACTAAGAATACTAAATAAGACTAAGAATAAATGAAACAACTTATAAATTTCATTTCATTGGTTGTGAATATAGAACATAATCCTTTTGAGAAATAATATACTCCTATGTTGCACAAGTTTCCGGAATTAAGTTTCTCCCAAAATTGCAAGAAATGAAAGGGTAGGAACGTCAATAATATATATTAAAAAAATATAAAAAGTAATTAGAAAAACATAAAAAGAGAAGAAACATAGAGAAGAAAATAAACATTAACACAAACCAAAATGACTTAACTTATCCTTGTATTGTGGTTGTAATTGTAACTAGAACCTCTTAATAGATGGAAATGACAATAAAATCAAGATTACTATCCAAGTCATTAATTAGATAAAGTAGACTCTTTCAAAAGTGAGCATTTTTAGAAGTTATAGCCTCTATATTTATGGCTATATGTATAGAGCAAGTTTTTTGTTTTGTGTCAAGTATAATCTAAATGTATTTAAACTCGACAAGTAGTATGCAAAGACTTTTATCCCAATTTAGTTTTTAAATTTTTTTTTTTTGAATCAACCATATATATTTATGGTCAGGACAGAAATAAAAACATTGAAACTCAGTGAACACGTTTTCTAAAAACCTAGAGCGATTCTGGTGCTATATATACTCTCTTTTTCTACAAACAATATCTGTTCAATACTTAGCGTTCAACTCAGTTACATCCTTTTTACAAATTTTAAATAGTCTCCATTCAAAAATAAAACATTTTTTTATCTTTTTTACAAATTTTAAAACGTTTCACTAAGATAATAAAACATTTATTTTAAATATCGAAACATTAATTCAATTAAAAATAAAATATGTTTTTAAATATCGAACTATTTATTAGGTAAGCATAAAACCGCGTACGAAGAACTTGTTTAAGAATGAGCTGCCGCGGTGTGCCAACTTGGAAATTGAATTGTGAATGTTTAATAGATATATGATTCTACGTTTTTTTAAGAGTTAAGTGTATAACTTGTTTGATAAAATAATTTATAATTTAAAAAAATTAAATTTATTTTTACATAATAAAATAATATATATATATATGTTATATATTTAAATTTGATAATATAACTTTATATATAAAAAATGTTATATATTTAAATTTGATAATATAACTTCAAAAAAATGTTAGAGATAAAGTTTAAGAATTTTGAATAAAATTTAAGAATTTTGGAGTGGATAACCATTCATGCTTTTTCTATATAGCCTTTTTAGGATAGAAGAAAGAAGAAATGATGCTTGGTGAAACCTGCCCTAACCGCGCATGATACGAGACTCGAATCAATAAGTTTTCATGAAACGTGCATTTTTTTGAGGGGAGGGTTTCATTACAAGTAGATAGGTTTCTAATCAACAAATGCCTCGAAGAGGAATCTGTATCAGAGAATCTCTGTCACATTAACAAAGCGGACCGTGTGTGTGAGTCCAGTTTGATTCTCGATCTTAATTTCCTTAAATGGCCCGTATCATTGCATGTAACGCCAGATTCAATGCATACTTTTTTTTTCCATAGAAAGATTCAATGCATACTGAGTTAGTACTGAAGGTTTTACGGCAGTCAATGGGTAATTAGTATCACTAATTTTTATCATGAACGTAACCCATTTTAGGGCAAAATACACGCGTATTCTATGCGACGAAGCAGTGGTCTATTCAATAATCATCCTCAAGACTCCAGCTGATTGCAGTTGATGCCAGGGACGCGCTACACTCAACTAAAACAGGCGAGAATCATACGAAGAATCAAACCTTTATGGGCTAATGTTGGTTCCGTGTTAGCTTACGCCTAAGCCTATCGAAGATGCCAATGCTTAGAATCATGCAGATTGGATATTATTGAAAAAAAATACTATACAGAAGTATTCTGAGGCTGCTGTGTTATTCATCTTTCCAATTTTTATTAATGGTGGAAATGACAAGCTTCAAACAAAATTGGGTAATTGTAGACTCCTCTACATAGTAGACATAGTAGAAGATCGAGTGCATTATCTAAATTCAACCACCCGTAAGAATTTATATTGAGTTTTGTCTTTTTATTTATTTATTTATAAAATTGTTGTATTACAATGATTGTATACATTTTAACCACCTGTCAGAATTGACATCGAGCTTTATCATTTTTATAAAATTGTTGTATTACAATTGTCATATAAAAACTAGTTGAAAAGCAATCATCAACTGTTATTACTTACATTCAGATATCAAGAAAATATAACTTTCCAATAAAATCGGGGAGCGGTTCTTTCCACTATATTGTGGTTTGGTTGGATATTAGTGAAATTGTATGACAAAAAAACTATACAGCAGCAGTATTATGAGACTGCCCTGCTGTTCTTTTTCAAGCTTTTATTAATTATGGCAATGACAAGTTTCAAATAAAATTGGCTTGTAATTTTTGTCATTTAATTTGTGGTCTGCAGAGATTCACAGGCCACAAATTAAATGGCCGTGACGAAAATATCTATCGATATAAAGAAATAAAGAAATAATATATGATTTTCCACTCAAAAGGCTGTTCATAACATCAAATTTTGTTACAGAGGAGAGGAGTGCGTCTTGTATTGAAGAAGGAGCGACTAAGCATTAAGCAAGAACTCCCCGATGAGAAACCGTCTTCTCCATATATGTGTTCATACAATGTCATCGATTTCACAGCTGTCATAATCTCGCTGGTTCCACTTTTCCGTGCCAGACTTGATAACTTGAATGACGAGAAACCCTCTTCTCCGTACATGTGTTCATACAACGTCATCCGTTTGCCAGATGTCGCAATCCCGCTAGGTCCACTTTTGCCAAGCAGACTTGAGAGCTTACGTGGCTGCAGAGCTTTGCCAGATGTCATAATCTGGCCAGGTCCACTTTTGCGTACCAGACTTGAGAACTCACGTGGCTGGACAGTGTGGCTGGCTCGATTTCTAATATGAGGCTTAACTGCTTGTCGGCCGTCTCTAACTATCTTTGGTGGAGGTCGAACTAGCGGGTTCCCCTCCAGATTTAGCCGTTTCAACTTTACCAGACATCCGATGAAATCCGGCAGTGTTTTAATCTGGTTATAACTCGCATCTAATTCAACAAGCGAAATCAGCCCACAGATCGAATCCGGCAAGGCGTTGAAGTAGTTGAAATTGCAACTAACATTAAGCATTTCAAGACTTACGAGGCTGCCAATGTCTTCAGGCAGACGTCTGAGCTTGTTCATATGGACGTCCAAAACACACAGAGATATCAAGGACGAGATGGAGACGGGGAGATAAGCAAGTTTGTTGGAACGAAGAGAGAGCTTCCGGAGGTTAATCAGTTTGATAGCCAGGGTTTCAGGTAACCACTTTAGTTCGTTGAAATCGGCAATCAGTTCTTCAAGCCTACTGTTCAATTAAATTTCTAATATCTTAGCCGTAAATCATAAAATCTATCAGATTACAGAGAATTAAATGTTCTTGGAAAAAAACTAGGGCTCGGATACGATTTTTACCAGCAATTTTGAACGCTTTCTGGTAATTCGGTAAAGAAGTTTCCAGAAATATTGAGGATTTTGAGCTTCTCCAGTCGTCCCATGGAATGCGGCAGCGATGTGAGTTGATTCGAATGGAGGTCGAGAGTTCTCAAATTCACCAGACTCGTCAAGGATTCGGTCAAACACTGCAGAACGAAATTATTATTATGTAAGCAAAAAGATGAATTTACAATCAAGAAAGTGATGCAATATTGCTGTATTTACCTTCATATTATTATTAGAAAGGTCAAGTTTAGCAATAGTCGACAGCTTCTGTGCAGAGTCTGGCAAGTTAAAGAGTATAAGCCTGCTAAGTTCGTGGACCAGCTGTTGAAGATCTAGCTTCATATTTCCCTGAATATCACTTTCGACTATAGATATTTCTGGATTCTCAGATTTCTTAACAATGCTATCGTACATTTGATAGAGCTCTTCAAGCTGTATAATAGATCTGTGCTTAGCCTTTTCTGCTTCTGCAAATCTCTTCGCCTCGGCCTCCATTGCAGCCTGCGTTAATTAATCGACGCAATTTGTTTAAACTGCAAATGTGAAAAACTTTAATTCACAAAAGGAAGAATTAAGTCTGAGCTAAGCCGACCTTGGCAGCGTTGCAGAGCGAGATATCCAGATCCGGGGGATTGGGGAGGGCTGCGATGGCTTTAATTTTCCGTTCCAAATCCGAATCAATGCGGGATACGGCCTTCATCGATTCTTTTACAAGATCGTGGCTCGGGCGAGTTCCCAGGCCTCCCTCCTCCCATGAATTGCTTGCTGACACCATTGTATCCGCCTCACCGTAACTCGATTCAGAGAACCGAGATTAAAGGATTTGATGTAATAATCACAGTCTACAATAGCTGCCTATTGACTGTGTATTTAAATGTCTATTTTCAAGGCCGCCTGTCTATGACACAATTGGAAATAAGTTAATACCTAGAGGGCCCAGAATCTTTTCCAAATTATTTGCCGCCTTTCCTGCACACCATTGTTTGTTATTATTATAATCGCTAATTTCATATCCATAAGCGAAATCTAATTGCAATATCTTCGTCGGCGAATTAGTAAAGATGTGAAGGTGGCAAGCAGCAGAATCATGCCGGCGTCCAGACAAAATGCAGTGTCGTCGAATAGAAAAGTATTTGATAGGAGCCAATGAGAAACAAAACAGTAATATGATATTCTATTTATTTATTTTGTTTCAATTTGTAGCAGCGAAGTCTTCAAAACAACTGTTTGCAAATGGTTTTTAAATAAAACAAAATAGTTGTATATACCAATTATTTCACTGGGTCGTGGATAGCCATATGCTCCCTAACTTTTTTAAATAGTATAATGCTGTTGCCGACATAATACATGAGTTGCCAATTTGTTTTGTCTAGTTATTGTTTTAAAATTTCTTATGATTGCCAACTTGTTTTGTTTAACTATTATTTTATGTGAAACAGCTGGTGAAGGAAGGGGATATGACAAACCTTCAACGCCGCTCTTAAATGAGGTTATATTAGTTTTTTTAATAGATGGAATCATAAAAGTATCTCTTTCAAATCAAATCAAAATTAGAAGCCATTAAATTTTATTTTTATTTTTAATTATCTTTAATAAGATTGTCCAAATGTAATGTTAAAAGTGGTTGATATAGAGAAATTGTTATTATTAATATAAAAGAAGGTATATAATGAAGTGAATAGGTATATACAACCATTTTTAACAATGTGGTTGTGTTATATAATGAGTTTAGATCTATCTAAACTTATAGATTTATTATGGATTTATTATAGGCTCAAAAAATTAAATTTTAAAAGTACAACTTGTTTATTTTCAATTATCTATCTCTTGCTAAATAGGTTTAACATTATTGTGTTTTCTATTTAACATTGATTATTTTAAAATAAGTCTTATTTTTTTTCAGAAAAACTTAACTTAACTTAACTTTATTGAGAGAAAACCACCAAACTTCTCCATATTCCATGGATGATAAAGGTGGTAAACAATTGCCATACTTTAAATAGATAGTTTGTTATACGTTTTCTAATTTTTTAACTTTTTTTTACATTATTTAACTTTTAAACTTTTATACATTATTCTACTTATTACTTGTTTTTATTCTTTAAAAGTGATTATTAAATTTTTAAATAAAATTTATGTTAGCTTACTATGTTGAAACATTATGTTACATAGTGTGTAATATTACATTCAAAGCTAGTATTAGTAGATTTCCTAATTAAATATCATTATCAAGAATATCAATATCAACAATGGTTGACCTTGGCTGACCATGTTTGATAGTGCTTCATTATGATTAACCATGTTTGATTATGCTTTACAAAGGTAAATTATGACTAACAATGTTTGAATATTATTAGCTATGTTTTAAAAAGGATGGCTAAGTATATGGTTGCTTTGGTTAGCCATGGTTAATCCACCATGGTTGTGGTTGATAATAACATTGACCATGTGTGGTTGTGGTTGACTATGCCTTACACCCAAAAACTTTCCTAATGATCCAATCCGTTGAAGTCCCTTCCCAAAACATCTTTTTGGAGCTTTACTGCTCAATCCTAGGTAGCATTACACACCTTGCTTCATAGCACAGAGCGTCAGAGAGGCCTGACGCCTCTTGTCCACTAACATAAGGCGTTAGTGGCGCCTTCACATGACCACAAAGAGCGACGGTGCACTTATCCCTATTATAAAGAGCGTCAACAGTCCAAAAAGGGAAAAAAAGGGAAGATTCGAGAAGCTTCTAGGAGAAATATCCCGTGCATGATGATCCTTACTACTTGGGAAAGCTGCCACTCGACCTCCTAACCCCTAGGGATCATTCCCTATCTTCCTCCCAAAAGATCTCAACCCATTTGGGCTTCCTTTGTCTTAGAAAGGAAAGCTACATGGACCATGTGAGGGGGAGACCAAGATAGCATCCTCATGTTGTTGGATTCAAGTCTGGTATAGGAGGCAAAGAGAGAGTGGTTGTGAGTAATATGTTGGATAGTTTGTAGTGTGTGAGAGTGAGTCAAAGATCTTGTAAAAGCAAAGCTTCGACATCAAGGATTTGGTTGTAGCTTTCTTTTCTCATCTTTAATACAAAAATGTTTTCCTTTCTTGTAAATGATTCATGTTAATGTTGATTGTTTATTAATAGTGTCCTTGATCATTAGTATAGATCATTGATTTATCTTATTGCTCTCATTTCTTGTCAAGTGTTTTTTGTGTTCTTTGTAGGTATAGTTGATTGCACAAGGATCTGCAAAACAACAACAACCTCTTGTTGGTGGTGGAGCATGATCTTCTAGATCCAAAGATGATTATTGATCAATTGTACTGTACACTCGTCCCAGTCGAGGGGTGCGGAGGAGAATTTTCAGGATGTGTGTTGTCCAATAGTTTTGCGGACCCATGGTATTGGGTAACCCATCGTATTTTCCCATGGTATTTCCCCTATAAATGAAATCCTTGTAATACGGTTTTGCATGGTATTGTAGCATAGTAAAAAATCTATGTGATTGTGTGAGAGAGACTGTGAGAGTGTGAAGAGGAAGTGTATCGAGTTTGTTACAGGTTGTATCCCTTCATCTTGGTGGACAGTATAATAAAAGGACTGGCAATTTTTGTGTGGACGTAGCCCATCTTTGGGATGAACCATGTTATATATGTGTCTCTCTCGTAATGTGTTGAATGTGTTTTGCATCTTGTTTAATGATTTAATTGTACAACTATTATTTCTCTGCAGTCCTATTTTCTAACACCTCCCACACTTGAGGTAAAGAGAGCTTGATAATTCAAGTAGCTCAATCATCTAGGGAGAGGATACATCCTTGTGTCCTTTTGTTCTAGACTTCAACCATCCAGGCTAGGGGAACAAACTGTGTATTCATTGATTGAAATATTCCCGATAGCAAAATTGGTGACTCCAATGTGGATAGATCCAATCATATCTGGAGCAGATCCAATCAGATTTGTGAATTTTTTATGTCACTTTTGATTACAAGTTTGTGTTTTTATTTTCTCACTCATTTAAATATTTAAGGTGAGTGATTCACCTTAGTACACTCTCATTTTCTTTCTTTGATTTTGTTTCTACTTACCTTCACTCCAGTTTGATCCACAATGGTTTATCCTATAGGTTACATGGATTTTTGGTTCTCTAGGTCTGTCGACGCACATGTGTGTGCTTGACAGAGCGTTAGACCCCTGCTGATGCCTATTTCCTTCTGCCATCATGTGTCGCTGACACCTCTTCTTCTCAAGCATAGTGCATCACTGAGGATTTTCAGTAGCAGACAAGGGGCGCTGACATACAAATGATGCTCTAGTTTAATCCTTCAGAGTGCACCGAGGTAGGTATTTAGTGCCCTTTTGAATTGATTCTGGGGTGTTTTTAGCTTTGATTTTAAGAAAAATGAAGTGCATTTAAAAAAAATGCCCCTCATGGTCACGAGGAGGGGGGGAGGAATCTTGTATCTTGTAGTCTCTTTGAGTTATATTATCCTTTCATTCAAAGAAAATTTTATGTTTCTTGCATTGAATTTTACATTTCTGTCTTTGCTTGAAACCTCTTGCTCTTTTCTGTGGATTGTATTCATCAAAATTGGAAAATTTGCATTTCATTTTTGCATGCATGTGTTGAGTTTGTCTTCAATTATCTTGTATTGATACTGCTCTTTGTTTCCTTAGATCTCTATAGTAGAGGAAAATTGATCTTTCATTTCCTTCATAGTTCAAAGAGAAATTTTTTCTTTGATATTCTTTATAAGATTGATAAATACTTGAAAATGAAAAAACATTTTGTTCTTGTTTTAGTTTGCTTCATATTTTTCTTTTGTTAAATCTTAGTTTTATATAAAAGAAAATAAAAAATATTTCAAGTTGCATAATCTATAAAGACTCTTTTCTCCAGGTTTTTTATTGGAAACGTTATTTAGATCTTTTTCTTCATAGATTTTTTTTCACTATTGTTGGAAACATATGAAATGAAATTCTAGTTTTGAGTGTGGGTGTATGTTATTCAACTTCTACATTTGGAAACCTCTTACTCTCTCATAATTAGGGAATCCATTAAAAGAAAGAGTGAAATATTTCCATCTCATCCTTGGATAGTTTCTGAGTCATCCTTCACTCCATATGTCCACTTAACCTTTTCATATAAAAACAAGCACTAGTTAGGTTAAAATTCTTAGTAATACATGTGTGATAGGTTAAAAGATGTCTTTTAGTGTCTATAAACATAGGATTTGTCATTATTTTGTTGCACTACATCCCATGGATCATGTAGTTATTCCACGTCCCAATCGGTATATCGAATGACTTTTCATGTACCTTCGAGGTATACCGAAAATTCTTAACGTACTTGATAGTATATTCGAAGTCCCCTTTTGAAAGGTTGTGCATTAGACAGCTCTAACGCAGAATGAACTCCCACGTATCATGTGTATATCAGGAGACAACATTAGGGATTCTGGAACCATCTGAGAAAATCCCTTTCGCTGGCCTATTTTCGCAAATACATCAAGAACAACACTCGGGGAGATTAATACGTACATGTTGTCTAGGTAGTCAGGTATTCAGACAAGGGTACGGTCCCAATATTCCTTGTCGCATTTTAATGTTGGATCCTGTGGTATATAGCAAGTTGTAATGGTTTGACATTCCTTTGAGGATCCTAACTTTTTATACATTCCTTTCATATGTTTTCTTATTTCTTGAGATTGAGTAGTGCTTGTTTCCTGTGCAGTTAAAAGTATTAGAGAGAGAGGTAGTCTTGTTACATAGTTATGGCTATGCCTTCTAGAATTACCAAACAAGAAATCCCTTCTCAAGGGGAACCTTTTGTTATTCCTTCATTTGGAAATGTTGGTCTTCCTCTCATGGCTACGTTAATTCTTCATGGATTGCATATAGAATTACATGTATGGTTATTCTCCAGTTTAGTTATCTGAAGTGCACCGATTGTTTCAAATCTCAATTCTCCATCACAAGAGCATCAACTTCATGTTAATCTTTCACCTTCTTCACCAGATGGGTCTTCTTTACTTTCTCCTTTTTTTTTTCTATCAAAAGTTGTGATGTTAGTAACCAAGTGGATAAGAATGAGAAGAAAAGGAAGATTAAGAAGAAGAAAGACAAATGAGAAATCAAATCTCAACCAACTACTCCTCAGAGTGTTGAGAGTGTTTATTTTCCCACAAAAACACCTCGTAAGCCCAAGTTCCCTTGTACACTTTGCAAGGGTGATCATCTTCTTAAATATTGTTATGGTATGTCCCAAGTTTTAGAAGTGTGGTCTGAGGCTTCCCAACAACCCATGTCATGAGGATTTGGTCATCATACTGATGATACCTTGTCAACTAGTGACTCTATGGTTAAGAGTTGAAAAGAAAAAGTCGGATATCCTTGCTTGTTATGTAAGGAAATGCACCTTAGTTACCTTTTTCCTCGGATGGATTAAGCTTCAAATTTGTTGGAAGATATTATTGTTCCTTAAAAATGGCTTCCAACAGGTTTTATAAATTTTCCCTTGACCTCGCATTGGTTGATAAAGTGGTCGATCCTGTTCCATCCTCAGCTAATCCCACTCTTCCCTTAGAGAGTGAGGCTAAAGTGGTCAAATTGATGTCATCTCCACCCGATCCCACTCTTTCATCTAAGAGTGTTAAGACTGAAATAATCACTTTGACACAGTTTTCGTCTTGTCCCTATTTTTTAGTTGAGAGTGAACTAAAACCCACTGAAGTTTTCATAGTCATTTCAGATTTTTATATGCAAGGGGAATTTCTCTTTGATTCAACAGAATCCCCTCCAAGTAATGAGGTTATTTCCTTTGATTGGAGTAACCTAACAGAATCTTGTATTCATTTGAGTGTTCCTTTCTAAACATCTTTGTGAGTTACCACTAAGAGCATAATCCACACTATTGTTGATGAAGGGGAATTTGTTAGTATTCTATCCTCAACTGCTTAGAAAGCTATAGGTTCTCCTCAGCTTTTGTCGGCCACTGATCAGATACTAGATTTTAATCGAATACCTACTCCACCTTTAGGGATCCTTCCTCATTTATGTATCACCTTAGGAGGGAAAAATGTCTGTATTGATGTTATGCTAGTCCAAGGTCCCTTATATTTTAATATGCTCCTTGGACGAGATTATGTTTACGCCATGAAAGATGTAGTGTCCACACTTTTTAGAGTGATGCATTTTCCCCATGATGGGAAGATTGTGACCAATGATCAACTTTCCTTTGTTAAATCTTATCATTGTATAACTCCTAGTCATAATAATTCCTTGAATGTCCCACATGTTCTTGTGGTTCGTTCCCCTTTAGCTGCCATGTCTTTCGACTTCCGACATCATGCTGGAGTTCAGTTGTTTGAAAAATGATAGCTTCTTTCAATCATGGGGTAGCTTTGGGGGCATCTCTCCAGTATTTGGACATCATATTGGAGTTAAGCCACAAACTTCTTATGTAAGGGGGAAAACCACCAACCTCTGGACATCATGTTGGATAAGAAGTGAAGGTGAGCATACTTCCTATTTTGTGTAAAGCTCGTTAAAAAATGAAACAGATGTCCTTAAGAATAGTTTTATTAATTTTCAAGCTCGTTAAAAAATGAAACAGGATATCACAAGTATAGTTCTTTTATGTTTCAAGCTTGTGCAAAAATGAAACAGGTTCCCACAAGCATAGTTCTTTTATGTTTTAAGCTTGTGTAAAAAATTAAACAGGTCATTATGAGCAGAGTTCCCTTTTCATGTCAAGATCGTTAAAAAATTGAAATGAATTCTTCCATTGTGTCAAGATTCAATATTTGAACCTTCATTTCATCTTCCTGTAGCACTTGATCCTCTTTCTTCCTCTGTTTCTAGTGAACCTTTTCCTAGAAATAACCTGAAATTTAGTTAGAAAAGAGTAAGCAGATTAAATGAAGCTTGGGGGGCATCTATCCAAACTTTTTATGTTATGTTGGAGTTAAGCTACTTGACAGTTATATCAGGGGCAAGTACTACCCACTATACATCATGTTGGGAAAACACCCGTCAATGGGAGTTATTTTGAGCATTCTTTCAACTAATCTTCAAGCTTGTTAAACACAGTAATATGGTGTTGAGCTTACTTTTCATTTTTTGTGCTCTAGTTAAAACATGAAAAGTGGATTGAGTTTCTTTTTTTCTTTTTCACACTCCATTTTAAGTTGAAAAAGTACTGAGTTCTTTTTATACCTTTGGTATGCTCATTAAACACCCAGTGAAGAGGTATTAAGTGTGCTTTTACTGTTTTTTTAGACTCGTTAAAATGGATTATGAAAAAAGAACCCCTTACAAAGTCAACTTTAAGCTCTTTTTGAGACTCTTTAAAACATGAATATATCGCCAAGTGAGCTTGATGCTTTCATGCTTAAAAATGTATTTGAAATATCGTCTAGTCGATGATAGTCTACCCTAGATTATTCTCAGTCATTTCAAAATCTCTAAACATGAAACAATTACTAAGTTTACCTTCTTTGGACTCATAAAATTAAACGATGAAGGAGCCTTTCTAGGAAGGAACCCCTCATTTCTCAGGTTCAATAAACGTATGAGAATGGACTCATCACTTGATGAGCTAAATCAAGTTTTTTTTACCCTTTTAAAGCTCGTTAAAAAGAAAATAGGTACGCATCTTTCACAACAGGGAACATCTTTCATTTGTATTTATGGAAACTCATAGTCCTCCCTTGAACATGGCATTTGTCTGCATTTTCATTTTAAACAGTTGGGTATTCAGCTTGTCACCGAGTCGATCCACTTTTGGGAATCATTTAACTCTTTTGAGTCAATTCAAAGAATGCATCATCCCGTCCATGCATTATGTCTAGCCTTTACCTCGTTGACTCTATGCTGCCAATTCATTCTTCGTGAAGTTCAATGTTCAACGAAAACCTCCACTATAGTCTACCTCTATAGTTTCCGTACCTTCCTTTTAGTCGGTCAAATCGGAAATAGTCCTGTGGTTTTTTCATCACTTCAACATCATCTTTTGTTCCATGTTTCATGTCGATGATGGGGGAAACATCATGGCCCTCCTTCAACGAGTCTATTCTTGTCGATGCCAACACATCATTCGAAAATTGGAATTAGAAACCAAATCAAGTATCTTGAATCTTGCATGCCTCAATGGCAAGTTTCCTTGCTTTCAATAGTGGGATTTCATCAGTGGCCTCTGATTGAAATATTTTGTCGAGTGTTCAACTTCAAGTCATCTATTAAAATTCGTAGGAATGTACTGAGATACCTTGGGAATCATTGGCATCAATGATGATCTCCCTCACGCTTGTTAATGTTATACATCAATGACGGATAATCAAGTGGTTTCTACCATGTTCAACATGAGGAAATCTATTCGCATGGATAAAATCATATCGTTTGTGATTGGAATGAATACCCTAAGTGGTTATTTATTTACTTGCATATGTGCCTATGCTCAAGTTGTGATGGAGTATTGGTTGAATTCATGACATGGATCCACATTGTATGCTTGGTGGCTATGTTCATATTTTGAGTCAGGATGACATGGACATACTTTGTATGTTTCTTATCCTTGTTTCGATTTGAATCATGTTGATCATGTACCTATAATCTATTATCAGTAGCCATGACATGGTCATTATACATATATCTGTAGTGTATTGGTTCGCATCCATGTTTAAGTCAGATAGTTGGTAACTGGTCTTGTGTCAAGTCTTTACTCACCTCTCTTTTGCCTCTAATGCCAGAATCAATATCTAACAAAGCATTTCACCTATCACATTCCTCTAGCTTCATACTTTGGGGGGGATTGTGTTACACCCAAAAACTATCCTAATTCTCCAATCCCTTGAATTCCTTGGCCAAAACATCTTTTTGGAGCCTTACTGCTCAATCTTGGGCATTCTAAATGCACCTTGTTGCCTAGCATAGAGCATCAGACAGGCTTGAAACCTCTTGTGCACTAACATAAGGCTCCAGTGGCACCTATCACATTACCACAAAGGGAGAGGCACACTTATCCCTATTACATAAAGTGTCAATAGTCTAAAAAGGGAAAAAAGAGAAAATTTGAGAAGCTTCTAGGAGAAATATCTCGTGGAGGATGATCCTAACTACTTGGGAAAGGTGGAACTTGACCTCCTAACCCCTAGGGATCATTCCCTATCTTCCTCCCAAAATATCTCAACCTGTTTGGGCTTCCTTTGGCCTATAAAGGAAAGCTACATGGACCATGTGAGGGGGAGACCAAGATAGCATCATCATGCTGCTAGATTCAAGTCTGGGTTAGGAGGAAAAGAAAGAGTGGTTTTGAGTAAGATGCTTCATAGTTTGTAGTGTGTGTGAGTGAATCAAATATATTGTAAAAGAAAAGCTTCGACATCAAGGCTTTGTTTGTAGCTTTCTTTTGTCATCTTTACTACAAAAATGTTTCCATTTCCCATAAATTATGCATGTTAATGTTAATTGTTTATTACTAGTTTCCTTGATCATTTCTTGTCTTGTTTTTTGTGTTCTTTGCAGGTACAGTTGATTGCACAAGGATCTACAAAAAAAGGACAACCTCACACAATCATGGTAAAGAGAGCTTAAAATTCAAGTAGCTCAGTCATCTAGGGAGATGATACATCGATGTATCCTTTTATTCTAGATTTGCACCATGCAAGCTAGGGGATCAAACTGTGTTCGCAATGATTGAAATATTCCTAGTAACACTATGGTTGACTATGGTTAGCCATGCTTAGATTAAGGGTTACTATTGTTGACTTTATCTATTCATGGTTGAATTTAGTAAATCGTGGTTGACATTGAGTGACAAATTATGGTTGACCATGTTCCATTATCATTAACCATGTTTGACATGGTTACCATGTTAGGATATGGTTGATTATATGGTCTCTTTGGTTAGAGAAAATGTATTTTCTCTAACCAATGTCAATATATTGTCTCTAACCATCTCAATATATGTTTGACATGGTTACCACTCATGGTTTAGTATATGGTTTCTTTGGTTAGATAAATATAGAATGAAAATATTTTTGTGTCAACTAAGACAATATAAAAACATTAAATAATTTGAGCAAAATCAACAAAAAATATTTTCTTAAGACAAACTAAAATATTCTATATTGTATTGATTTATGGAGGGAACAGTGAAATCAAACCACGAACCTTCTTCTTTGTAATACATACACTCTACTATAGAGCTAGCACCCTTTAAAGAATTAGCAGAAAGGTTGGTGTGCAATACCTAATAATTCCTAATGTTATTAAATATAAATAAATATTTTATTTCTTACATATTACACTTAAATGCATATTTTTATACAATAAAGTGTATAAACAATTGGAAATATAGTGTCAAAATATTTGAATGGAAGGAACAATTACATAACCATCAACAAACTATGGAGTGGGATTGGTTAAGGTGGTAATACACTATGAACTAGCTTTTTTGTAATTAATAGTAGAATAGGATTTCATAGAGAAAATGTTATTAATAAGTGTCCCTATAAATGTCCTAGATCAAAGGTAGTTTCATCTTACTTATCTCTACTAACAAGTTCCACAAGAACATCTACATAAAAAAATGTGCCAACAAACAAACCATTCAATATAGAAAACACCTTGAGAATGTGATACATGGCACTAATTAACTAGGTGAGATATAAATCACTGTTTTGGATTATGTTACTCTCATTTTGGAATGGGTGTTCTTAAATGCAACAAAGAGGGTCAAAACAACCCTGGTTGTGGAAAAATGTATTGTCTACTAAGTTCTAGAATATTCTAAACATTAAAAAAATCAACTACAACAATTAACATGGATTTTGAGTGTATGCTAATCGTTAAGAAACAAACCTGTACTACCAAAGGGGAAATTTGGAAATATTTGAAGATGTAATTCGATGAGATATTTAATCAATTGTAAATTATGGTCAATGTTGTGGATAAAATGTCCCTAAAACTGACCTGTGTGCCTAGGAAACAGAAAAGAAAAATCAAAAGACATATTTGGGTACTATGAATGGACATTATAAGCACTTTCCAGGAAAAAATGTGGTAAATTCAAGACATTGTACTAACAATTCTGACTCTATGGATAGTTTATTGGAGAAACAATAACATGTAATTCATGTTCCAGATCCGATTTATGTGCATAAATGAGCCTATGGAACAATTTTTGTGCATTCCTAGCAATGAAGGTGGTTATAATATCTATATTTTAGGTACCTTCCTGGAATTTTGTCAAATACGTAAGAATAACAAATATAAGATCACTTCATGGGAAAAGACAAATCCAGTTTAGGGATGCTTTTAGCCATATTATTAACTTCATTGAAAATACTCAAAGATCGATCTAGAAATTTCCAATTATGTAAGGAAACCAACCTATGTCAAAAAAAACATGGGGTTGACCTATTCTAGGCACAAACAGAGGTAGACACATCCCTATTTCAAGCAAATACTAGGGACAACTTATCTGGAAGGGAATTCCTAGGGTCAACCTGTAATAATTTTGACTATAAATCATATTTATACATAGTGTGGATGTTATTTATGCTTTCATTCTATGGAAGATGTGTTTTTATGAGAGGAAGAGGATGAATATGTTGCAAGGATGTGATCTGTGCTAATATTATTGAGGTGCTACATAAGTATTCAAGACATCTTATTAGGATTTGCTTTCCTTAAAAGAATATTTTGGGTCATTCTACTTGAAGTGCTCGTTGTCATAGTTTTGTAGATTCCTACAGGAAAATATAATGTCAACTGCAGTAGAAGAGGACACATATCATGAAGATTGAAATAGGCCGAACCCTCTATTTATCCCTCAACCTTTCTTTTTGCATCTATTTTGAACATCAGACATATTGCATTCAACGAGTAATTATGGAGATATCTATGTGGTTTAACACTGGTCCACCCAACAACTTGTATGAGAACCCAACCTCAATGATCAACATCCATCCTAGAGATAGGGCCTCTTAATGTCTTAGGTGATCCTCACTATTGCATCCCTTTTTTGAATTCATGGTAGAACCCTCAGCCTTAAAGGCCATGTTAACTATTATGGAGCATTTATATGTGACATTAAGGGTTATTTAAGAGAAATCAGTGGAGAATTGGGTATATTTATCTTACTGGTTTGTAAGGGGTCATTATCCCTTAAGGGTTTGTTTGTGTGTCTCTTAAAGGAAGTGCCCTTTTTCTTTAGACTGCTATATTTATTTTATGCCTTTGTAAGCATGTTTTAGTGAAGTAGCCTACCTTAGGGTTAAGTCTTATGGGCATTTCTTGGTGAAAGTTATTTGGAAGAATAGTTTGGTTACTTTGTGGGCATGAATTGTGGAAGAAGTTTCTTCATGTATTGACTCTAAGTGCACAATTGGACAAAGTGGAATCTTCGAGGGTATGAACCCCCCGAAAATCCTATTAAACTCATAGTATATTTACATATCTATACATACACTATAAAGAGAAATGGACATGATCAACAATAAGCATTGAGAATCATACACTCATGATGATAACCATAATCAAGGTAGGAAGACCTCTTCGTACATAAAGGATCATGTAGATAAAGATTTAGGAGTAACCATTAACTCAACTAATTTAGACCTCCTTAGTAGGAATTACTATAAGGTCTTCATATAAAAATGATGACTTAACTCAACCCATTTCATTAAATAATAAAGTAAATCATTGCATAATAACAATATTTTTTTATAATAATACTTCCATAACCACATGTCCTTGAAGACCAAATGTAACTAAGTCACCTACTTGAATGAAAAAAAAATTCATATTCATCCTCAATAGAGAAATGGGTCATGGTGGCTTGTTGGGTTGGTGAAAGTAGCATGGTGTTATCATCCCTAGCTATGTTCAAGTCTACGTTGGCACACATGTGCTTTTCCTTCTTCTCAAGTGTCACTTTTTCATGTTGACTAGAAACTTGAGTTAATAAAAAAGATAAAAAAATGGGATAAAGATGAAAAATATTCCATATAAAAATTTCTATAAACTAATAATTTTCTTATCCAAGACAATATTTTATTCCTTAACAGTTTTCTACAAAATGCAATCAAACTATAAAAAATAGTTTTTAAATATCTTCCATAAATCATGTGAACAATGGAAGATGTCATTGGTAGTTTAAATCGACTTGAATTTTAGAATAAAATAAAAGATTACTAAACCCATAGAATTTGAGAATATGCTACACATATCCAAGGGAAACACGGGGCTGAAAGGTGGCACTAAATGGACCCCCGTACGCATAGTAATCATGGTTCATGATTCACTGCATATTGGAGGGGTATCTTCGCAACTTGAGCTTCACACAAATAACTCGTGCTTATCTCCTGTGTTAGAGGAGCTTTCTAGTTTACTTGGGCCAATAGAAATGGGATTCCTAAAAGATAAGCCACTATGTCTGAATTTGAATAGCTTTGAAGAGTTATAGATAGCCCTGTTTTGAAGCTCTAGCCTAATCTAGTTGGTGATTCCCTTAAAAAGAAAAATGTTACTAATTAATTTTAAAAATTATCGTTCTTTTTAATGCTTCTTGTTACTCAGGATGATGATCGTGCAACTTGTGATGTTTTGGACTTAACTAGAAAGAAAAGGCATTATGTAAAGTGATTCAAATTAACATTGCCATTTTAATTTCTCTTTTCCTTTTTCGAAAAATAATGAGACTTTTAACTATTGAACTTTGCAAATCAAATGAAAATTTTGTTTTATTTTTTGAAAATTTGAAAACAATGTACAATGAGCCTATCTAAGACTAGACATGCACTTAAAATGCTTTGTTTTTTATATTTTTTCCAAAAATTAAAGTGACAAATGCAACTTATGGAACTATCTAAGCTATATTTATGAAAATATGTACTGGTAAGACTCAGAAATAGACCTCACAAACAAAATTTGAAGACTTACAAAGTTGAGAAAGCCCTACTTGGACTGAACTACTCAAAACTTTTTAAATATAAAGCAAAGTTGTTCAAAAAATGGGAGAAGTAAAAATAGATAAACCACTTAAGTAATCTGACATCAAGTAGTGGCAGACACTAACATAATTTAAAAGATCAGTAACCACTCATACTTCAACCCAACTCCAAGAGGAGAGACCTAAAATCCTTAAACACACACTCAAACTAACTTACCCAAAGCAAAGGCTTACAAAAGCAAGCCAAAAGGACTTACAACAAATCACAAACCAATGAAACCTTCATATGAAGTCTCAAAAGAAATAAGAAATCCAAAACAATATCAGAGAAAGCAAACCCTAGGCTTCTAGACATCTCTCTATAGGAAAACACAACTGTACTTCAAAAAACCTGCGTACCATTCATGACTATCATTCATGAAACCCACGAATGCAACGGGAAAAATGTGACTGTAAGTATAGGAAACCCGCAAATGCCTCAAGACTTTTTCAAAAAAATGAAAAAGGGGACTTAACACAACAAAGATTTGACAAATACTGCCTAAAAAAAGACTATTACAAATGCTAAACAGGAGTAAGAAAGACAAAAAAATGGAAAATATTTCAAAATAAGAGACCCCAAAACAAAATAGACTCCCTAGTGGAGTCACCAATTATGTTGTTAGGGATAATATACCTTATGGATGGGGGTTTATAGGCCACCAACTTACTGTGTTCTACTTGCATACAGCTAGGGTTTACAAGCATTGGTTAGAGATTAAAAGAAACATAATATTCACCTTGTTTATGATGGTTGATCCTAGCTTTCCTCTTCTTGTCCAATGCTTCTTTACTTCCAAACTTTAGTACCTGCAACAAAGATTTCCCTTTCCTCAAAGTATCTTCTAGTGTTATATAAGATGGGATATGAACATATAATGGTTGCATTCAAAACAAATTACATCCTAGATCATTACTCATAACATTAGAATTAAATATCAAGACATTGATGGAAGGAAATACAATCTTTATTATCAGAGACCTGGAAACATAACAAAGCCTCCTGTCTGACCAATCTCCTCTGCAAACCAAGACCTGATTCCTCTTGCTCCTCCTCTCTATGGAATCCTCCAGCATAGCTTTGCATTCAAAGCTACCCCCCTTTCCTCATACCCTTCCCCTCTTTTTATAGTTGTTTATGAGGAAGGAATTCGAGGCTTAGGATGGTTGGAAAAGTTGGGGAAGTTTCCAAAAGGATCCCAACTACCACGAGTTAATCATCTTTTTATTTTTTTAACTATTTTTAATGGCATTTACATGTTCATATGGAGCATCTCGTGAGTTACTCACGAGTTTCCCTCAGGAAACTCGCGAATATTGATAATACGTGGGTTGTTCAAGGTAGACCTGCGAATAGCACATGAGTTGTTCAAAGGAATGTCATGAATACATGATGAGGTTAAGAGCAAAAATGGCTAATACTGGAGAAATCAAGGTGTATTAAGGATCTAGGTCATCAACAAGGTTATGGCTACTTCAATCCATAGATTTCCTTTTCTACAACAACATATTGGATATCATTACTCAGATGGAGAAGTGTCATTTCATTGTATAATAGATGCTAATAAATATCAAGATAGATTTTGTTGAGATAACAATAGATGTCACGTACCTTTGTACATGAATTAGCTTTATGAGGAAACAGTTCTAGATATGCCTTAGTTTTGTTGTAACTCAATAATGGAATCATGTTTATTATCATTCACTAGCATATGCCTACATCTTCGATCTGCATGCATGCGAGAAGTGAGAATGTGATAAAAAAAAAGGATCAAAATTTGACTTTCTAGTAATGAAATTATTGCTTCTTGAGGTGTGCATTAAATATGAATTAAGTTTTCTAGGTTGAAAGACATTTTTGGAGCTCCATCAAGCATTGGTAGGATGTCAATCAAATGAATTCTAAAGTTGAAATCTTAAAAAATATACTAGAACTACTCATAAAAAGTTATTTCTTTTGAGGATGCACATGATACTTTCAAGGTCAAAGTCTTCCTTGAGAATTCTCTTCTAGTTTATTTAATTTTGGAAATATAAATATAATTATAAACACTATAGGATTCAAATAAGATTTTAAAGAATTGATAAACATTGATTCCCCCTCTCTATTGGGGACCCTTTCAACCATGAACTATTAAACAAAATGATAAGGAAATAAGGGAATAGTATTCCAAGATAACATATGTTGTCTAAAGACACTATTATGACACTCAAGTACAATGCATCCTGATCAGAACATCACAATTCATAATGAGTGTGAAGTATATCTCAAAATAATACACTAGAAAACCAATAGGGTCGCCTATTTATAGTTTCCAGATCTAAGCAAATACCTAAAAGTATAGAAGATATGGTCGACCAGTTGGGGTCTTTGGTCCAAACCATTTCCATAGAATTTGCAACCTCCAAAATTTTAGTCAATTGTTCAGTCATTCTGCCAACTTGTTTTGTCAATCCTCTAGTAAACTACTATGCTAGTCACTAATCATCTAACGAATGATAATTGTCTCCAAAATATCCATAGGTGTGATGAACCATCAATACCTTATGTTCCAACACCCCCCAATCAACACAACACTCCAGATATTTAGGAGGTAAAATTATTTTGTTTGAAAACCCCCCCATAATTGCAACTTCCTAAAGCCAAAACATAGCCTAAACTTTCACAAAATTAGCTTTTGGAAAAGGACTTCTAAATATACTAGTGACATGATCATATGTTCTAAAACAAAGAAGTGAGACAATATTCTTTCGTACCAATCATCTCATATAATGAACATGGAGTTCATCATGCTTCATCTTGCTATGAGCAACATGATTATTAACATCTTGAATAACACCATGATTATCACAATAGATAACATTATAGGCATGAGAAAAAAATCCAATCTTGTCGAGAAGTTGATGGAGCCAAACAACCTCTATTATTGCATTAATAACACCATGATACATGGATTTTATAGTTGAAGGAAATACTAACTTTTGTTTCTTGCATGACCAAACTAGTGGTCTAGAACACAGTCAAAACATATAGCCAAAAGTAGACTTTCGGTTGTCAATGTCACCACCCAAGTGGGAATCAGTGTACCCTACTAATGGGTTAGAGTTTGGAGGAAATTTTGAGAGAAAGGTTGTGCTGGAGGATTCTATTAGAGAGAGGGGCAAGCCTGGTCTCAGGTCTTGGTGTGCAGATGAAGCTTGTATCAAACAGGGTTTTGTAATGTTTCCTGAACTTGATCAATAAAGAGTGTTTTCCTTCCATCATTGTCATGATACATGCTTTTAGTATTATGAGTTATGATCTATCTTGTTATTTTTTTTCAAATACAATTGTTATATGTTCATGTGTCTTTTATATAATAATAGAAGATACTGTGAGGAAATATAAATAATTGTTGCAGGTGTTGAAGATCAAAAATCCAGGAGCACTGGAGAGGAAGAGTTAAAGCTTGGATCAGCCATCTGGAGCAAGGTACATGTCCCATTATCTCTCATTCTCTATTATATGTTATTGTAACCCTATTTGTCTGCAAATCACACCTACGGTACGTTGGTGACCCTTTACCCCAAGTCATAAGGTAGATATTCCCTAACAACACTCTTAGAGACAATGTCTAATGATGATGGATAGGTTGTGGCCATGACCAATACATGCCCATGTTTTCATGATGGATGCTACAACCGTGGATGAATAAAGGGGAAACTGAGGCATGTGACCCTTTTTAATTTTTTATGGATAAAGAAACATGCGCATGTTATTTTAGTAAAAATAGCATGTGTGCGTTGCTATTGCATGCACATTCTTTTGCATGTTGTCCCTCCCACGTGGAGGTTCAACGATTGTTGAACCTTTGCAAAAAGGAACGTGCCCACATTTTTATGAACACACATACATTTTAAAAAATTTAGCACTCATGCATTGCTATTGCATCAAAATCAGGTACCAACTTCATGCATGAACCCACTATCTAAGTTACCGACTTCTATATTGTTGTTTGTAACTAAACCCCACTCTATTAAAAACCTAATGAGGAATCCCCTTGGCACTTCCCTACATTTCATGGATTGTATTCAGTGTAAACTTGCTGACACTAATTACAAGGATGTACTTAGTAGAGGCATCAAGTGAGGCATATAACATAGGTACCTATCCCTTCAACCTCAAAACATCTTGCATGAATGCTCTCAATAACTTAAGTTATCCCTTAGATTTTCTTTCATATATACTTCATAGACTCTCTCTTTGCCCTTTGATTTACATCATAGAATTAAATCATTAAGGTTCATGCATGTTGTATTTAGACTTAAAAAGATATTAGTGAATGTTATGATTAATACACTTTAATCCTTAAAGTTGGTGTTTGAATCATTGATATACCACAATGCCTATGTAATTAACTTCTTGATTTCGTGATGATGAACCTGCCTGAATGGTTCGAAACTTGTCGATCAAAAAAGATTCTCACTGCAACTATCCAATACTCTTAAAATAGTTATAAACATGTTAATTCATATCCTTATACATAAACATGTTAATGCATTCATACACACTCTTTTGAAAACAAAGGTAAAACTATTTATATAAGGTAATATATCTCACCTTAGTAAAAGAGAAATCCTTGAAGAAACTTTTTTTCAACCTTCAATATCTTAAAATACATATTCCTTATTTCAATCAATTTTATTTTAAAAATAAAATACAAATTTATTTTAATAAATGCTCCAGAATTATAAAAATGTATTTTAATAAATGTTACAAAATTATAAAAATAAGAAATATATGACTCTACCCGTTCTTCATGCATGACCTCACTAAACATGTAACACATGAAAATCTTTTATCATAACCTTCAGAACATTAAACACATAAAATACTCAACGATATAAAGTTTTCATCACTTAGTATCTTGAAATATAAACATATATTAAAGTTTTATGGCCATTACCTTTATGATATTTTCGATGTGATTTTAATTTTTGAAACTTAAATACCTATTAGAATTTGATTGACACTATCATGATTTTGAGGTTTTTCACCAAACACATTGTGATGATAGGATATAGTTTTAAGTGAGTCTTAAGGAAGTTTAAATTTTATGGAAAAAATTTATATATTTTTAAAATTTTTGAGTGACTCATAAGGAAGTTTAAATTCCATGGAAAAAAATTATATATTTTTAAAATTTTTGGATACAAACTTGGAACATGCAAAAAAAATTATATATTTTAAAATTTTTGGATACAAACTTGGAACATGAAAAGAGTTGACCAAAATCCCTCTAGCTACCCACCAACCAAGACACAAAATCCAATATTTTACTTATTATAGGACTTCATTTTTGTCCTCGTGCATGAATCGTTTTTTTCTTATTTGTCCTTTCATTCTTACTTTATCACCTCCACGTGCTCCAAATAGACAAATATTACTGAGGTGGAATATGGCGTATAATACAAGCTTCAAAGCCTACTCAACGTAGGTTGGACGGTAGTGAGACTTAAGGGTATTCATTTTACTAGTAAGTGATACGAATGTATGTAACCCGAAAATCATCCTTTCACGATATTTTTTGTCTTTAAAAAAAGCAATATAAAATATTATAACGACATAAAAAATTTCAAAAGTGAAGAGGTTTTGTGAACAAAAGTGTTAGTTATTATCATAATTTTGCATTATTCAAGATAGAATATCATGATTTTCATTGATCAAGTTTGTTTCTAATCTATATATATGTCCCTCAAAATGCTTGGAGCATATTGAAATTGTGAGAAGTGTGGAACCATGATTTATCACTCAATTTCAAAAGAAATCATACTATATGATTGCTGGAAATTAAATTTGACAACTATTCTCCATAATCTCCTATTGTTATATTATTAGATAAAGGTACATGAAGTGGAGTTTCTTCACTGCCCGCAGACGCTACTATATGAAACATTCGGATTTTAAGAGCAGTATGAAGATAAACAATATTCGTCACATATTTATTTTATGTTCAATACAAATCTTATTACGTACTCCTTCCATTCTGCGGAGTGTCATGTATCCACGTGCAGAGTAGAAGCATTAGGCGCACATGCAAATGCAAAGTTGAGGCATGGCCAAACTTATTTAGTAGTGGGAGTTATTGATTCTCTACATGCAAGTGCCGAAGGGTAGTTGGATGTTTTCATTGGATGGTTTTTCTGTATTTGTCTTCAAAAAAGCGAGAATTTTACTAGTAAATAAGGCTTTGCACTTGAGGCATCAAGATATTTGCATCTTTTACCCTTACTCACCTGCTCAGGGGCATCAAGATATCTGTATCTCTTACCCTTACTCACCTGCTCTTTGTCGATGATGTTGTGCTTTTTGGTCTTGGTACTTTGGTGGAGTGGATTGCTTTTGAGGTGATAGTTGAGACTTTCTGTGCTGCTTCAAGCATGTGCATAAGTGTGGACAAGTATGGATTTATTTTCAATGAACTGGAGGAAGGTGTACTGAATAGCATTCATGTCTTTCTGCCTTATAATGTTGAGCCCATTCATTTTGGGTTTAAGTATCTAGGGTATTATATCAAGCCGATAGGCTATGGGGTGAAGGACCGGCTCTGGCTATTGAGGAGATTTGAGAAACGAATTGGGAACTAGACTTATAAGTTGCTCTCCCTTGGAGGTAGTCTTGTGCTCATCAGAGTTGTGCTATCAAGTTTACCTGTCTATTGGCTTGCCCTGGATTTGATACCGGTCTCTTTTCTGAACAAGATGAGACAACGGATCTTTACCTTTCTCTGGGGATCGTGCAAGAACAGATTTCGATTCCATCTTGTGGATTGGCAGTCTTTGGCCAGGCCTCTCGATTTTGGGGGCTAGGGCATCAGGAATTTAACTGGGTTCAACATTTATTTAAGGCTCAGTAGTTTCTGGAAGGCCCTTAAAGGCTCAATTATTTGGCATCATGTTCTCTCTGTGAAGTACCTTAAGGAGAAAACTCTAGTTGATTGGTTTAGAAATAAAAAATTTCTTGCTTAGAAACTCCTCCATTGTTTAGAATGGATTTATCAAGACCCTTCCATGGCTTGGAAGGTGCCTTAGCTGGAAGGTGGCCAATGGACAGGATGTTCATATCGGTGTCGATCGTGTTATTGGTGTCTCTCCATGCATCTTTTTTTACCCTGAGTTGAAAAGCTACCTTGGTGATTATGGGATTACATCCTTATAGCATGCATGAAATGTCTTTGTGGACTCTCCTTCTTAGTGGTTATCTGCCGATGACTTGGAGCTGGGGGGTGATTGGAGGTCTGTATAGGATTCATACATCTCAGATCTACATAATGGTGGTATTTTTCTGGGAGAGGATCCAGACTCGCTGATGTGGTCTTACAACAAAAATAATGGTAGGGTAACAACTTCTCTTGCATACGACTTGATTGTTAACTCCTTTTTGAGCCCATCCATGGATAAATGATCATTTGGATTGTGGGGATTGTGCTTCCCTCTTAAGATAAAATGCTTTGTCTGGATGGAATTAAAAAATTGGGTTTAACTTGGGATAACCTTATGGTTATAGGATGGAAAGGTCCTGGCCGATGTGGATTGTGTCTCTCGGGTGAGGATTCCGTTCAACATCTATTTGTGGATTGTTCCGTTACTAGATCCATTTTTTCAGTTCTGGGGATCTCTTACCACTGTAAATGGCATGTCTTGGATTCTTCCCTTAGGTCTCTTCTAGAATCCTGGTCAAGACTCAATCCCCACAAGTATTATATTCCCTTTTTTTTCTTTTGGTGCATATGGAAAGCGCGAAACAGGGCCATTTTTGAATATTTTAGATCTGCTGAAGGTGTTCTTATCAACATGATAAATCTTCTTATCCTTAGATTTCCAGTTCCATAAAGGAAATGTAAACCCATTATTATTGGTCCTACCCCTGGTTTGTTATATCTGGTGAGTTTCTTTATTGGTGCAGCCACAGCAAGGAAGGTGGGGGGGTTGGAGTTTTTATTACTATCAGCAATGTCCACTCCTTTCACATTAAATTGGGGTGTGGTATGAGCACCAACTTAAAAGATGAACTCTTGGCCTTGTGGGCTTTCCTATATTGGGAAAATTTTCTAGGGCTCCCTTCTCTACATATCTTTGGAGATTCATCAGTTATTATCAGTTGGGCCATGGGCAAGGAAACCTTGGCTTTCCTAGTTCTAGATAAATGGTATGAGACCAGTAGACAAATCATGTTCCTCAACCTAGACTTTCAGCATTTATACAAAGAGCACAATCAGACCACAAATTGCTTCTCCAAACAGGACCTGGATATGGACTCGGGTCTTTGTCATATCTTTGAGTTTAAGACGATTCTGTCATTTAGTATGGAGAATACAAACTCTTATAAGTTTTTATGTTAGTGCCGGAGCATGGATCCTTCTCTGTTTTTTGGTAATATTTTGGATCATATCTTTGGTTCCTCTCCGCGGTCTTCGATGATGGTCCTCTCTGGAGGAGTCTTCTAGATTCCCTTTGTGCTATCTGGATAGATGTCTCACTATCTTCTTGGAGAACTTTATGTTCTCACTCTTTGTATTGCTGAGTTTAGACCTTTATGGTCTGGCTATTTTCTTTCTGTCATTTTGGAACAACACTACATCACTTTCTTATGTCTGTATTGGTCCCACTCCAGTTATGTAGTATTCCCTTTGATTCAACATGAATACCAAGGACAAGATTTTGTTTTTCTGAAAAATTATGAAATTCTTCTCGTCCCAATTGAATCGATAAACTCTTGGTATTCCTGAGCCATGAACCCTGTATAATTACATAGAGAAAGGAAAAGGAAAGGGATCTTGGTGTAGAATATTACCATATACACTCGGATGCTATATGATGTCAAGCATATTGTCATTTATGTCAATATAAGCCATTTTAAGTCAGGAAATTTGGGCTTCTAATAACGATGAAATATTTTGATTGAAAGAAGTTGCATCATCATTAGACTCCTCAACACATGTGTGATGGATCAAGTTGTTCATAATCATTTCTAAAGGAAAACAACCAAAAGGAGGAACACCAATGACAACAAGTTTGTGGGCACCCTCGGTGTAGATGCTCTATCACAAAGTCATTTCATAGAGAAATTTAAAGATATAGCATTGAATTAAATAAATTCCTAACATTAGGATTTATATTTACACTGATGACACTATATATCACATGTATAAATTTCGAGAGAGAGTGTAGAAGAATATCCTAGAACTGTGTTACATTGTAGTTTTTTCTTGCAAGGGGATACATATAATAATTAAGGCTAAAGTCATTAGTTCCAATGCTTATTCTAAATAGACCTCTCGATATGATCTTGTTATCATTATCCACATCGATCATATTCACAAGCTTCCCTTTATACTGTGTGAAATTCTCCACTTGCTTCCCCAAAGTTAGAACATTTTGCATAGATTAAAGGTCAGGATTATAGAACTGAAAATTAAAATTATGAAATGAGATGACTGGAAGAATATATACTAACAAGAGAGAGTGAGGTAGAGTCATAATATCCAGCTACAACAGAAGCAAAGCTGGTTCTTGTAAGCAGTTGTGGTCCTTGGAATTGGGGATCCAAGCATGTGAGAAGTAAATGAGGAACACCTACTAGACCAATTGTACACAGTTGAAATGGGTAATCATAGTAGCATAAGATAGTATAATTAGTCAAACTTCGACTACATTCTAAAAAAAATAGAAATGTTTCAGTCCAATCCATCATAGTTGTAGTCTTGATTTAAGAAAAACACACTTTCCCTTTATAAGTCCAACATTCATAGAATTCATAATACTATCCCTCTGTAAGTCCAACATTATAGCGAAGGTATCAGATGTTTTTATTCTATAGATCACTAAATTGTCCTTGGAGTCATACCTAACATATATGTTACTAATTTTCCATTAGTAATTTGACTAGTGGGTTTATGTGCAAGATCTCTCCCATATTGGGTAAAGTTGGCTTTGAAAACCATTGCAAGTTTCTCGTTGTTGCCAAAATTTAGAATGTATATTTAAGCGATAGATTCCCTTGATTTTCTAGGGTTTGTATGTTTGCACAAGCTAATTTCATTAGAGAAAATAACACCAACATACACATTACAATGCCAATGTTTGCATACCTTCCATTACGACCATTGCTTCTAAGAATCTGAAATCCTTAATGGAGTAGCTCTATAAATACTACTAAAATAATGGCTTTGAGTTTAATTGGTAGTACACAATCCATCCATGTAGAGTGCTTTAAGTCATGCTAAGAAAATTGATGCAACATTCTTAAATGATTAATGGTATGATAGGGGTGGCTCCTCATAGGTCGTCGATAGATGATGAACCATCCAGAGGAACCAATCCCTTCAAGAATGCCTTCGGTGTAATTAAGTAAATAAGTACTTTGAACACAAGGATCTAAAGGTTAGTACTAAAATGTCAATTCTGAAAAAGGAATATATTTAAGGATTTGGGTTGGGATATACGATTCTCCAATTCACATACTTATGAAACCTAAAATAGCTCCAAGAATTGGGCCAATAACTCCAAAAATGGGGCCAAGAGGAACTTGATCCTCCTATAGTTTTCCTATGACTACTTGTTGTGTACTATGGATCGTTAGGAAGGGAAACAAATTAGTACAATTTATCTAAACACCTTGTGGTGCTTACACATATCACCTATCTAAGTGATGTTATTTCACAACAGACCTAGAATTTTCTTGGACCACTTCTTATGAAAACCTCTTCCACAAATCCCTACTGTTGAGGCTTTGGTGGGGAAGATCAATGGTGTGAAACCAATCGGTTCTCCAGATTAGGATGAAAGTGGAGGGAATATGATTCAATTATGTGATTTTCCAACAAATGTGAATTCTTAACATCAAGAAGAAAGGTCAATAGCCACCTTATAATTCAAAATTTAATGTTGAAATAGGGATACGGATTGTTGGAATCCAACAATCATTACAACTATCCACATCCTCGCTGCAGCAACATTAAATGCTTTGATGCAAGGTGGATATTGATCACCAAGAAGCAATCAGAGACACTTCCATATTCCTTTTTTAGGAGATCCATCCCTCCTCGCCTTTTCCAAGCGAGCCATCCATCCTCGCCTTTTCTAAGTGCACCATCCTTCCATTATTAACATTCATATGTTATGCTCATGGTTTAAATCTTTTATTTAGTCTGATGAATGATTGTTTGTTGTTTATTTGATGTTTATAATGTTATCATCTCATCTAACCACTTACTTACTCTCAAGTTTAGTTTTCATCCCACTAAATCACAGTGTTTGTCCACCATTGCTATGAAAACACTACACACCAATTGGGATTACCACTTTCCACCATAAAGGTATTGTGGGGTTCATCCATGTGATAAAATAGGAATTTTAGGAAGTGGGATTTATGTGCCTCTAGTTTAAACACTTTTTAGTTATGCTATGGGGCCCAACTATAAGGTGTAATTTTGGAATCTCTCTTGAGGGACTGTGGTTATGAAATATAAAATATCAAAGTTTTTCCAAGAAAATATCTAATCCTTTCTAACCACTCTCCATAAATAAATGTACATAAAAGGATTCTTTGGGTATTTCATGTCCCAAATTTTGCATTGGGTCACAATGGCCTAATCACATTTTCCATATTCATGAGATTTTTTCAAATTGATGCTAAGGGTCAAATAATTACCAAGGAGGAAAATTACTAGTTTCCTAGGTTGGGAGTGGAAGCTTTGGGATTTGGAATAAGGGGGGAAATAAATGATGTTTGAAAATTAGAATGGAAAAGATATTTAATAAAGGAGATAAATAAATAAATACAAGAAAAAATAAAAGTGTCAATTGATCATGAAGACACATGGAGGATGTGCGACCCACACAAGCTAGATTTTCTATGCCACATGGCATCTTCCTCTTGTCATTTAGAATACATAATAATCCCAAGGGTATTGGGATGAGTTGGAAGGTCAATATACTTGGCATGAGTCAATTAAGGTTGAATTGGAGTGTAATAGTAACTGCCATGGAAGAGGAAGAGTCATTTTGGATCTAGTGAGACACTTGGACTAGATTCCCTAGCTCTATGATAACAATGATGAAGATTCTATGAAACCTATGAAAAAAATAAGATTTGAATGCTGACATATGACATATTTGAACTGTTAGTTCGAAATAGAGCATCCAAGAGGGTGCTCATGTGAGTTGGGGAAGCTCAATGGGGTCTTACTTAAATTGGGGGAAGATGGAAGGCTAGGAAAGGGAGGACACATGGAAAATCTTGAGCCCACACCGAAATTTGAATTGGATTGATTTTTTGGATGGATTGGTAACCTTATAAAGCTAAGGTAATTTATAAAATACATGAATCAACCAATAGAATGGCTTTTTATCATTTGAGAAAATTCCATTTGTGAATTGAGAGGGTTAGTGGATGACTAGTTTCTTGCCTTACCTAATTTCGAGGGTGAAAGATTCCCATACAAGTTGGTGTTTGGAGAGGCCACTAAGTTATTTCATGGAGATTTAATGAATTTTTATTTGCAGGTGTAAGCTATAGGGAAGCTTTTGGTTCCTTCTGTTGCAGCACTTTCTCTCAACCATTTCCTGTTTTTATTGCATATTCTTGCTGATGGAGGGATTGCGTTTTGGGTGAGATATTGATCTCTTTGGGGAAGCTTATAATGCCACATTATTTTATGTTCTGATTTAAATGATATGTGTTTCAATTTTATAACACTCTAAAGTAAAAATCTGAAAGATTCCATGTAAAAATGTTAATCAATGAAGAAATAGTGCCATTTCCCCACTATTTTGTTGTGAACCAATGTAATATTGATGGATTCAAATGGATAAGTAAAATATTGATGGTTTATGGATGAATGAAATGTTATTTATGTATTTCAAATTCCATAATACTCTCAGTTTGAAATACCCAAAATATTTCATGTATAAATGTTAAACCATGAAGAATCAATGTCATTTCCCCACTACCTTGTGAACCAATATAGAGTTGATAGATTCGAATGGATACTAATGGTTTATGGTTGAATTGACTGTTATTGATGGATTATATGAGTATAAATTTAAGTACATAAGCATTTGGAGTTATTTTTTTGAGTTTTATAGCACTTAGAGAAGTTTGCCTATCGTTTCCCCCAAGGTTGAAACTAGTCCTTTTGCATCTGATTTAAGGGAGTTATAGAAGACATTAAAAGTTTAATGGTGATGAATATGAGTTCATATTTATGTAATTTACATGTAACCTACTTCCATTCATAAATTAAAGTTGGATTGAGTGCATTTGGGAAGCCACTTTCAGTATTCATTGTGGGGGAATTAGAACCCCAAATTACTAGTCAAAACTCCTACCTTGACCAGAATATTAAACAAATATGAAGAAGGATTTAGAGGGTTATAAATAATCCCTGAAAATAATATTCAAGTATTAATATCTTTCATACACCCTCTAAGAATATTTGGGAGCATTTGGGCCAATTTGGAGACCTAGAAATCAAAACTAGTCAAAGGTTGAAATTGGGAAAAACGTGAAAAATTGGTCATTGTAATAAATTTCAGAAAGAGACATTATAGGGTCCTATTCCAATCATTTAGTACTATATTTTCATTCACCCTAACTTAATTCGTTATTAAATTTAGGTAACAAAGAGGATCAATATTGACACTCTAAACAATCCAACATTTATGAATCTTGGTTTTACATGTAGTAACTAAGAAACATATTTGTTTCTTTAATGGGAAATTTGAAGATATATATGCATCGAAATATGAATATTTTGAGGAATATGATAAGGATACTATACAACATGCCATGCCATAATTGAAAAAGGGACCCAGTGCAAGATCAATAAGACAAAAACCAAGGGTTAGAAACCCAAAGTTTCCTCTTCTCATCAAAATTGAATTGGAAAAGTAACCAAGAAATGGGAGAATAAGTGAAAACCTTCGAGAAACCACACGAGGGAGAAAATACCCAAAAAAATGGATAGTGTAGACACATAGTTTGGATGGTGGGTTTCCTGATGTACTCCATTTTCCATGGGCATCCCAATATACCAATAAAAGGACATAACCACAACTGTAGCTAGCTAGAACTATTCATGCAAGTTTCAAGTGTCGATACCTCATAATATAATATGCCTATTGTAATACAACTTACAATCTAATATATAAGTGAGATACTAATTATACCAATTAAAGCTAGCTACTTATAGCTCAAAATTATTGGTCGATCTTTGATCCAAAATTATACCACATAAGCTAGCTAATACAAACATTAGCTAATTATACCATATATATATATATAGTAATTTTGAAATATTATTACATATTCCTATATGTCATCAATATATTATCATGAAATCCTGTAGTTAAATTAAATTATTTTTAATAATTATTATATTATAAATAAGTAAACAATATTATTTTATTAATACTTTGTAGATATTTCTAAATTCTTCAATGGTTATGGTTATGTATAATTAAATGAAAATTTATTTCTAGCTAGCTAGAACTGTTCATGCAAGTTTCGGGTGCCGATACCTCATAATATAATTTGTTTATATATAAGTGAGATACTAATTATACTAATTAAACCTAGCTACTTATAGCTCAAAATTATTGGTCGATCTTTGATCTGAATTTATACCACATAAGCTAGATATTACAAGCATTACTTAATTATACTGAATATATATATATATATATATATGAATATTATACATATTTAGTAATTTTGAAATATTATTACATATTCCTATATCTCATCAATATATTATCATGCAATCCTATAATTAAATTAAATGTTTTTTAATAATTATTATATTATAAATAAGTAAACTATTCAGTTAGTTTTTCAGATTTATTTAAGAAGAATAGTGGTTTCCTGGCCAAGTGATTGACCATGGGTTCTTCCTCCATCGGTGGCGCATAGATTGGTGCACAATGCGGGATGTGAGATCCAGTGATCAAGGAATGTAGACAAACAATATTGGTCATGAAGTTGGAACTCACAAATCAATGATAGCAATCTATAGCATGATTGAGCACAGGAATGACTGAGTTTATGTTTAGAGATCTTAGCGCTCTTCTAGGGAAGATTCTAGAATGGATCCACCCCCAGATTCGAGTCCAGAGGAATGCCAAATAATTTTAGACGAAGCCTTCAAGGATTGGGTGGCTTCCACATCTCCCACACCTATGTCTACCTTGAAATATAGCGATGTGAACTTTGTTAAGCGTGCAACCACTCCATGAATCTAGATCATGTCAACAGCTTCAAATTTGAAAGCCCTGATGCTCAGTGAGAAAGGCTTGATAGGTCAGTTCATAGGAATTTGTCCTTCCCAAAGAACTATGGATGTATGGATAAACAAAAATTGGATGCCCTTGATCTCTTAGGGCTTGCAACATTGTTTTTGCAGAAAGGGGTTTTTTACCTTCTTGTTCAAAAACAGAGCTGACAGAGATCTCATCTTCCGGAGTGGACTCTACTTCATGGGTCCTAGTGGTTTATATCAAAACCATTGGAGCCTATCTTTTGAACTAGAAAATGATGTGCCATTGATGGTCCCAATTTGGTTTTGCCTCCCACATCTTCCCTTGCACTGTTGGAATGATGAGACTCTAGCAACAATAGGGAAATCTCTTGAAACAACAAAGTGGAACCAAAGGGTCCTTTATTTTATCATGCAAGGATATGTGTGGAAGTATATCTTGAGAAAGGCCTTCCATAAGATGTAAATATATACATGGAAATATGGAAACACATGCAAAAGGAAAATTATGAGCTGCTACCTGTCAAGTGCAAGAAGTTCCACAAATAAAGACATTTTGTTAAAAATTACCCAAAAATAGTTCAAGAAATTCGAGAACAAAAATGAGAGGAAGGATGGAAATAAGCAAAAAGGGGAAGAAAATGCCTCTAGTATCAAGTGAGGTGAAACCAAAGATAATCAATGAAAATTCTAAAGAAGGGAAAGAATCCTCAACCAATAACCAATTCCAAGAACTGCACATGAAAGAGGGAGAAATCCCACCCTTGGAAACAATATCAACATAAACCAAAGAAGAAGAGATCCATGCATCCACGAGTATTCCTCCCCTCTCTCATAGAAATGAAAGGAAAAAAAAACACTTGAAGGGTCTACAACACTAGGGGGAACTTGGGAATAAATGATAAACATAGAAAATTCACACCACAAGGTTTCTCCCCAGAAAAATCATCGTCACAAGGATCTCAGGAATCACATGTCATAGCTATGTATCCAAACACCAGAGGAAGAAATTCACAAATATACCATAGATAACATGAAGCAAAAAGAGAGATATAGTTAGGAATACAAAGAAGTATTGAGGAAATGAAACTTCTCTAGTATCCTAAAAATCCAGGAGGGACAAAAACGGATGGAAGATCCCGAGTAGGATCCCAATCAATCAATAAATAATGAAAACCGTCTCTTGGAACTGCATGGGTATGGGAGGGTCAAGCAAAGTAGAAGAAATAAAAGAGATAATTAAATCCGATAGGATAGACATACTGCTACTCCAAGAGACAAAAATGACGGAAGTGGAGGATATGGAACTTTCATGTCTTTTTTGGAAAAAAATTCAAAGGTAAATCCATAATCTCTAGAGGAGCGTCTGGAGGAATAACCACCATAAGTTTAGGTAAATTTTTGATAAAATCCAGTAGGGAAATCCATCATTGGATCTTGACAGAAATTTAGGAAAAGGAGGATTTAAATTCACTATACATATGTAATGTATATGGGCCAACACATTACATGGACAAGATAATTTTCTGGGAATATATCGCTAAATTAAAGGATGATCGGCGAGTAAAAGACCTTATTATTGATGGGAATTTTAATACCGCTAAGTCACAATCTGAGAAATGTGGAGGAAAAAAGGTCAGGGACCCCTCTGGTGATAAGATGGAGGACTTGATGGCGATTATGGACTCGTTAGACATTCCTATGAATATTGGAAATTACACATGGAGTAATAGAAGAATTGGAATTGGACATGTAGCGAGTAGGCTGGATAGATACCTGGTAAGCTCCACGTTCCTACATAAATATATCCTCTGAATCTCTCTTTCTCTCCCTTCAACAGTCACTGATCACAAGACAATCTCTCTCATTTTATCTCCACCAATAAATCTTTGGGCCATTCCTTTTCGATTCAATCTGATCTAGCTGCAAGATGAATTTTTTTTTGGTTTAATTCAAAAGGAATGGAACCTACAATACTTCGGATTGCCTAGCTATATTTGGGAATCAAAACTCAAAACCGTGCGACTTCCCTTAAGAGATGGATCAAAGAAGGTTTTAAGAACCCAAATCAACAAAAAATTCAAATTCAAATTGTTCTAGCCACTCTACAATCCTGTATGGAATTTGATTAGGTGACTCCAACGTTTTTGAGTAAAGAGAAAGAGTTGAACATGAAAATATTAAATGTTACAAGGTAGGTAGAAGAGGTTTGGAGACTAAATTCCAGACGTGTGTGGCTAAAAGGAGGAGATAGCAACATAGAGTACTTCCATAAGAAAACCAATATTCAGAAAAGTTTCAATGCCATCAAGGACTTGAAATATAAATATGGGAATAACATAAAAGGGCAGGAATAATTAAAAGAACATGCTTTCACCCATTTTCAAGAGCTCTATTCTAACAATGGAGAGACATATATGGAAGCATAAGGGGACCTTCTTCCTGCTATAACCTTTCTCATCAATGATATAAATAATAGAGATCTTGTAAAACCTATTACAGAATATGAAATAAGAAATGCTATCTTGTCACTCCATGCCGATAAAGCACTCGGACCACACGATTTTACCATAAACTTCTACAAAGCAGTTTGGGATAATATAAAATAAGATCTAGAAAAGATATTAAATTGGAAAAGGAAAAAAGGAAAGATCGGTGGGGCCACTAACTCATCATTCCTATCCTTAATCCCAAAATAAAATAGACCTATATCGCTTGATTGATTCAGGCCAATTTCTCTATGCACCACCTCATACAAAATCCTTTCGAAAATCTTGGCCACAAGAATGAAAAGCATCATGGGCCACCTCATTTCAGATTCACAAGGAGGTTTGTAGTGGGGCATCAAATACTTGAACGTATTATTATCATTGAGGAAGCTATACACTCCATCATGGAAAGAGATAAACAAGGTATGGCTATTAAAATGGACATGGCTAATGCATTTGATAGAGTAAATTATTTTTTTCTCTTTAAAATCATGTCCAGATTTATTTTTTCTAAAAGATTTGTAAGATGGGTAAAATAGCGTATCAACACTCTATGGATCACACCATTATTAAATGGTAGAACTACCAAATTCTTCCAAGCAACCAGGGGCCTTTGACAAGGCTGCCCTATTTCCCCATTCCTTTACCTCACAGTGGATGAATTAATGAGAAGAAAAATTCACAATTTGCAAGAGTCTGGTGATCTAAAAGGGTTGAAGATAGCTAGAGGAGTAAAATTTGTCATTCATGCACAGTTTACCGATGATACCATTCTTCTAGGAGGTGCATCTTTTATAATTGTAGAGAGATTCAAGTGTTCTTTATCTACCTTCCTCAAAACATCCGACGACAAAGTGAATTCAACCAAGTCAAAAGTTTACGGATGGAACTCCCCCCCCTAGAACTTTGGATAAGATAGCAAGCACCCTTGTATTTGAAGGAAATGTAGCCTGGAATTCCTTCAATTACCTGGGGATCCCAATATTCAAAGGGAATTTTTTTTTTTCTGACTGGAAAGGGTTGATCAACAAGATCAAAAGAAAAATAAACTCTTGGGGGACAAGGTGGCTTAATCCAGCTAGAAAGCTTATCCTTATCAATTCCATATTCTCTTCCTACCCCACTTACACCTGCTTGATCTCTTTAGCTCTAAAAAAAAAAACGAAAGATGTTTCTAGACAAATCAAAATATTTCTATTGCAAGGAGGCAAATCAGATAACTAAAAAAAAAATCACTTGATGATTTGGGAAACAATTTGCAGGCCAAAAAATTATGGAGGAGCTGGAGTAAGAGATGCAAGAAAAATGAACTTAGCACTTGGAGCCAAAATCCTATGGAGAATCGTATCAGGAAAAAGAGCATGGTGGAAGGAGATTATGCAAAAAAAAAAAAATTGAATGGAAGTAGAAAAAGATGCATGGAAAAGGTTAACCAAGACAGAAGAGGGTATCAATATGGGATTTTATGTAAGAAGGAATATTTATATTAAGCGAGCATCTCTAATGGATATGAGGAAGCGGAAAACAAATCAAGATATGGGAAGACAATATAAGACCCACTTCCCCTACCAATTTCTTGCAGGCATTTTCATATCTAAAGCGTCGGACGGACAATTTGAAAATTTACACAATACATGACCTCTCATTCTGGACATAAAGCAGAAGATGGGTCGGCCGGATCGATCTAGATATACGGGATCAACTCAGACCATATTATAATGCATTCATTTTCTTTTTGCAAGGGTCAGCTCTAGTCCATTGCAAGTTGAAATAGGAAAGAGGATAGGGAAAATCGGGTATCTACACGGTGAAAGAAGGTTACTGCACAGTGGAAGGTCTGCATAAAAGATGCAACATTGGAAAAAAAATTGGTGTAAGGACGGTCTGCCAAAAATCAATGTATTCTTTTGGACAGTTGCTCACCGCAAAATGTTAACAAAAGAGAATAGAAGGAAAATAGGTATTAAAGGCCCCTTGAGATGTATTCTCTGCAAAGAATCATAGGAATCTCTCAAACATATCTTCATTGAATGTAAATTCTCTCGATAGGTATTGCATCAAGCATACAAATATCTGCATTTCGATTTGACTCTGCCAACAAATTGGAATGATATATTTGCTTGCTGGAAGGACTACTACCATGCATATCTTTTTAAAAAACTTGATTGTGTAAGGTCATAGGAAGCTCTCCGAAAATGCATATGCTGGAAGATATGGACAACAAGAAACAAAGAGATCTTTGAGGGAAAAAAATAGTTCAGGAAAAGTTTTATAAGCTGCAAAGACACTATGGATGGAGGATTTATCCATGAGGGGAATGCATAACATCAACAAGGATCCCTTGAAAGTAGAAGAAAGAGTTTGGGCCTTTGATTTTCTAGTTCTCCCATCCCATTTACCATGTATTTAGCAAAATAAAAAACGATGTCACGGAATTGGAAAATAAGAATGAGCTATCAATATTTCAAAAGCTAGTAGAAGAAACTTGGATGTAGTTCCTTTTCCTTTGACGAAGCCTCGAAAAGAAATCCTGTGCTGGAAGGTGTGGAGGGAGTCTACTTCAACTCTGAAGGAAACAAGCTGAAATAGTATGCTTGGGGAATCGATAGGAAGACTAATAATGGGGAAGAACGGTTAGCATTGATTAAAGGTATGGAGATGGCAATAAACAATGGAATTGAGGAATTGGTGGTCTTTAGTGACTCGATTATGGTCATAGGGGAAGCACATAAACTGATGAGGAATCACAAGAATCATGTTACCAATACCCAGTAGCTCCTAAAATGTATTGTAAATGAATACAAAGCTATCAACTTTCTACATGTTTTGAGAGAAAATAGAAAACAAGCGAACATTATGGCTAATAAGGGAGTGGGTCTAGATTGTGGAGACTTAGTTTGAGATCAACAGGCCTATGAGAGAAACTGGATACCTTAATAGTGTATTTCTCCATTCTATTTCTGGTATGTTTTGTTTTTGTTTTTTCCTTCTTGGGCAGTTTGTAAGGAGCTAGAGTACTCATAGAATAGGAAACTATAATGAAGAATATAGATTGGTAAAGGATGCACAAGAAGGAATAGAAGTGGTCCTCCTTTGGGAGAAGTCTGTGTTTAGATCACTATATTATTTGATTTCTCATTTTATATAAAATCTCTTTAACCGTTTTTGCAAAATAAATAAATTAATAAGTAAACAATTTTATTTTATAAATACTTGGTAGATATTTCTACCTTCTTCAATGGTTATTGTTATGTATAATTAAATGAAAATTTATTTCAACATTATGTTTGGTTGTTTATAGTTGTCCATCATTGACTACCTATGCTTGACTATGGTTGACTTTGTTTAACCATCCCTAAGGATTATGTCAGCTTGCATCATTCACCAACTATTAACGGCTATGATATATATATAATATGGCTATATATGTTACATTGTAGCTATGTTCCTCAATGTTCATGTTTCATTACAATCTTCATCAAGTTTTATGCATGTTGTGTTGTTTTGGAAGGGTTTTCTTGCATTTAGCATTCCTTCATGGTTATGTGAAAATGTGACATTCATCTTGGCTATCATTATGCCAATTTTTTATGTTCCATTGTTCATTAAGGGTTGTGTTGGATTGTGACATATCTCCATGGTTATGTCACATTATGACATTCATCTTGATTACCTTTATATCAAGTTCCTATGTTCCTCAATGGTTATGTGTCATGTGATCTTCATCAAGGGTTGTTTCGTATTCTAACATTTTGAAAGGATTTGTATCATTACACAATTCCTCTATGGTTATGCCATAATGCGGCATAACTCTTTGCTAACTTTATGTAAAATTTGTAAGTTCCATTCTTCATTAAGGGTTATATTTTATTGTGACAATCCTTCATGGTTATGTCACATTGTGACATTCATTATGACTACTTTCATCAAAGGTTATGTATAGTTAAATAACATTTTATTTTGGCATTATGTATGGTGCATTTAATTTGGTTGTTTATATTTTGGAATCAATGATTGTCCATGTTTGACTATGGTTGAATCCAACCACTATGTTTGACTTTGTTTAACCACCATTAAGGATTATGCCATATTTAATCATTCATCAATTGTTAAGGGTTATGTTAGATATAATATGGTTATATATGTTGCAAATTTGTGGAAATTTTCCCTAACGGTTTTGTTGCATTACAACATTCACAAAGTGGTATGTGTGTTGTGGTGTTGTGGAAGGGTTTTGTTGCATTAAAAATTCCTTCATGGTTGTGTCACATTGCGACATTCATTGCTATGTCATATTGTGGCATTTAGGTTGGCCAACATTAAGTCAAATTTCTATGTTTCATTGTTCCTTAAGAGTTATGTTGCATTGTGACATTCTTCCATGGTTATGTTACATTGTGACATTAATCCTAACTAATTTTATGTCAAATTTCTATTTTCTTCAATGGTTATGTGGTACATCAAGGGTTATGTTGTATTGTGATATTTTGTTGCATTGCGACATACATATTTGCTAAGTTTGTGTAAATTTGTTATATTCCATTACCGATTAAGGGTCATGATTTATTATTGAAATCCTTCATGGTTATGTTGCATTGCAACATTCATTATGGATAGAATTCCCTCAATGGTTATGTATACTTAAATAACCTTTTGTTTTAGTATTATGTATGATGCCCATAAAGGGTTATGTCGTATTGACTCTTCATTCATCAACTCTTAATGGTTTTGCTGCATAGTGATGTTCACTAAGTGTTATGCATGTTTTTATGTTTTGGAATGGTTTTGTTGCATTGAACATTCATTGATACTCATGTCACATTGTGAAATTCAAATTGGCTAACTTTATGTCAAATTGCTACGTTCCATTATTCATTGATGGTTATGTTGGATTACAACATCCATCCATGGTTGTATCACGTTGTGGCATTCATCTTGACCAACATTATGTCAAATTTATATGTTTCTCAATGGTTATATGGCAATGAGACATGCATCAAGGGTTATATTTAATTGTGACATTTTGCAAAGATTTTGTTGCATTGTGGCATTCCTCTATGATTATGTCACAAGGCAACATACATATTTGCTAACTTTAGATTAACTTGCTATGCTCCAATCTTCATTCAGGTTTTGTTTGACTGTAACAACCAATCATGGTTTCCATATAGTAACATCATTATGATTACTTTAGTTAATGGTTATAAATTATTATATAACATTTTATTTCAATGGTCGTGTATCATTATATAACATTTTATTTCAACATTATGTGTGAAAGTATTCAAATTGGATGTTTATAGTTTTCCATAATTGACTGTCCATATTTGACTATGGTTGAATTCAATCACTATGTTTGACTTTGTTTAACCATCATTAAGGGTTATGTCAAATTGCATCATTCATCAACTATTAAAGGTTATGCTAGATATAATATGGTTATATATGTTTCATTACATAGCTATGTTTTTCAATGGTTTTTTTGCATTACAATGTTCACTAAGTTTTATGTGTGTTGTGATGTTTTGGAAGGGTTTTATTGCATTAAACATTCCTTCATGGTTATTTCACATTCCGACATTCATATTAGCTAACATTATTCTAAATTGTTATGATCCATTGTTCATTAAGGGTTATGTTGGATTGTCGCATGCCTCCATGGTTATGTCACATTGTGACATTCATTTCGACTAACTTTATATCAAATTCCTATGTTCATTAATGGTTATGGGGAAATGTGACATTGATCAAGGGTTCTGTGGTATTTTGACATTTTGTAAGGTTTTTGCTGCAATGTGACATTACTCTATGGTTATTTCACAATGAAACATACATCTTTGCAATATTTATGTTAAATTCCTATGTTCCATCATTCGTTAAGGGTTATATTTGATCATGGAAATCCTTCAAGGTTATCTCACATTACAACATTCATTATGGCTACTTTCTTCAATGGTTACGTATAATTAAATAACATTTTTATTTTAGAATTGTGTATGACACATGTAATTTGGTTGTTTATATTTAGCCATCATTGATTGCCAATTTTTTACTGTGGTTGACTTTAGTCACTATGTTTGACTTCGTTTAATCATCATTAAGTATTATGTCATATTTAATCATTCATCAACTATTAAGGGTTATGTAAGATATAATATGGTTATATATATATATTCCATTGTGGTGAATTTCCTCAATAGTTTTGTTCCATTTGTCATTTGGCACCAAGTGTTATGAATGTTGTGATGTTTTGGAAGGTTTTTGTCACATTGAAAATTCGTTCATGTCTCTATGACATTACAACATGTATTGTTATGTCACATGAAACATTCATGTTGGTCAACCTTAAGACAAATTACTATGTTTCATTGTTCATTAAGAACATATTAAATACAACTTGATGATAACTCTTGAGAGTTCTCATTTTTTTATAAGTTGAATTTAGTAGCTATTTTCACCCTACATCGAAAAGTGGTTCTATCAGAATCACCATTTTTGAGGATGATAAAATTATAATTTTTGGAAACCCTCACCGGTCTCAATGAAATCACAACCCTTAATAATCTCCCAAATAAAAATGTAATGCTGTTGTTAAATTTCCTTTTTTTTAGCTAAAATTCCAACTTTTCATAAATCTTCACCAATATCGGTGCAATCAAAGATCAAAATGAATTTCTGAATCCAAAAGTGGTGCTAGCACCATTTTCTTCCATCGAGTTACAAAAATACATTCATTTTGAAACCATGCGTAGCATACAAAAAATAATTTCTTTTTGTTGTTCTTTTAAATTGCTTTGAAAAAGAAGAGATGACCTATTTTTAATTTAAAAAATAATATTTAAAAAAATAGAAAAAAATAAAAAATTTGAAAAAAATTAAAAAATAAATAAAAAAATTTGAAAAAAATTAAAAAATAAATAAAAAAATTTGAAAATAAATAATAAATAAATAAATAAATTTGAAAAAAAATAGATTAAAAAATACAAATGTTTAATTTTTTTAAATAAATTTGAAGTAAAAAAACATAATATTAAAAAAGTTAAAAAACAAAAGAAAAAATTAATGAAAAGCAAATATTAAATTTTTAAAAATAATAAAATAAATTAAAAAAAGAAAACAATAAAAAAAAAATACAAATTAAAAAAATTAAAATCAACTTGAACCAAAATTTAAAAAATTTAAAAATTAAACAAAACTATAAAATAACATCATTAAAAATATTTAAAAACAAAAATAAAAACCTAAGCCTACCCCACCCCTCCCTCATTGTCCCTTGTTTTACTCCATCCCTATCTCCTCCCTCATATCTCCTCCCTACCTCATAGCCTCCCTCCCTCCCCTACCTTGCCCCTATACGTTCCCTTCCTCCCTCCTATACCCCCTCCCACCCCCTAGCTCGTCCCCTACTATCCCCTCTCCTTTTTCCACACTCCAATGCCCTACCACCCCCTTCCATTGCCCTCGCCTCCCCTCTAGCCAGGGACAACTCAATTATTTGAATCAAGTTTTGTCCAAGGGGAGGGGACAAGAGGGTGACATGAGAGGGGATGAGATAAAGGGGAGGGGTGGAAGGAGGCACATTGAGGGCAGGGAACATGGGAAAATGGGAGGGGACGATGAAGGAAGGGAGGAGGTAGGGAATGAGGGAGGAGGGCGGCCACAAGGGAGAGGGTGGGGGTAAGGGAGAGATAAGGTGGGATAGAATGGGCCATGAGGGTAGGGCTAGGGGAGGGAGGGTATAGGTTTAGGTTTAAAAAAAATAGTTTTTAATGTTTATTTTAATTGTTAGGTTAAGGTTTTTATTTTTAATTTGTAATACTTATTTTAATGGTTTTTAAATTTCTTTTAATGACGTTTACTTATTAATTTATTTTTTAATAATGTTTTTTTTTTTTAAATTGATTTTAACTTTTTTAATTGGTTTTAACTTTTTAATAAATAGTTTTAGTTTTTTAAGTTGTGTGTTTAATTCTTTTAATTTTTAGTTTTTGGGTTTTTATAAAAAAAATTATAAGTTTATATTTTTATCTATTTTTTATTTTATTTTAATTATTTGAATATTTTTAGTATTTATTTTAAGTGTATTTTTCTTAGTTCAAAATTATTTTAAGAAAATTGTGCATTTTAATAATTTTCACATATTTTTAATTTTTTTTCTTTCAAATTCGTCTATTTTTCTTAATAATTATAATAATAATAATCAAAACCAAAATCAAAATCAATTTTTAAGGTTACAGCTAAGCCATACACCTTTTTGGTGTATGAGTCCCCCCTGTTTGTGGGGAAGTGGACCCCCCTCTATGAAACAATGTAACGACCAAAGCCTATAGAGGTGTAGATACCCTACTCCCCTCCAGATTTTACCTTATCATATCTATGTTTTAGAGAAATTTATATAATTTTTAAAATAAAAAACGAGATCTCTTCTTTTTTTAAGTGATTTAAAAACAAAAACAAAAATAAATATTTTTGTACACCATGCATTATTTTGAAATAATTGCAGTTGTAACCCAACGAAAGAAATGGTGATACAAATAATGTGCCATGATCATGATCATCACTTTCTTCTCTCTCACTCCTTCTAAAAGGATATCTCAATAGGATTGTTTGCAAATAAGATCTCGATAAGGAACTTCATCATTTTCATTTATTCATACCCTAAATTTAGTATTCCTTTGTAATGTTATTCTTAAAACATGGAGAAATCATGACATCATTGTCAATGTTTAACTTCTTCAAGTCCTTGGTGCCATAATAGTAGTTGTGATTACTAGGGGAGTATCTGAGATATTGGGTTTTCTTGATTGCACAAATGTAATTTTTTTTGGTACATTCTAATGTGACTTTACATGTGAGTATCTCGAAAACCCAATCAATTTGTTGTTTGTTTTAATTTTATGTTTTAACAATCCATGTAGTATTTGTGCTTTTGTAATCATTGATTTTTTCTCAAAGACTGAGTCATTTTTTAATTGACATTTAGGGATTGAGTCCAAGGAGGCATGTGGAGGAGGGGTGTTATTTTCCCCTGGAGGAAAAATAGAGTTTGGTTATACTTGGGGTTTGGGGACCAAATCCAATAATAAATTTGAGGCCTTGACCCTCCTAAAAGGTTGTCAGGTAGCTCTTTTTTCAAGGTATACTAATATCCTCATCTTCGAAGACTCTCAAATGCTCATAGATACAATTTTACATGGTTGAGCATACAAAAATGTTAAGTTGAACTCCTATCTTGAAATGATCACTCTTCTACTGGCCAAGATTGGTTCTTTTTAAAATTTTCATATCCTAAGAATCTTGAATGAGGAAGTAGATGAAGTCGCAAACAAAGGAGGAACTCTACCCTTTGACTCCCTACATTCTCCGACTCTTGGGAAGGATATACATCCCTTTCCTTAACCCAGCACCCATAAGTCCTTAAACTTGCACTCAAACTAAACACCCTTGGACTAGGAGCTAAGGGAACCACCCCTCTTACTGGTTGGAATCCCTGTGGCAATCCATGTGTCAGAACTTATCCCATACATGTTGACCTCACCTCTGATCTTAGCTGGAGGTGAAAGAGAACCTTCTCATGAGAATCCCTACACAGAAAATGGACACTCATCATAGGCCTTCATGCTACTTGCTGGAACGAGAATAGATGCATCTTGAATTTGTTTGGAACTTCAAAGCTCTTCGCCACCTCAATAGGAAGATGGAAACAATGCGCTATCATTGGGAATATTGCTCTAGGAAAGAGGAGGAGATGCAGGTCCAACAATGGGTTTCTCAGACCTAGATCAATAATGTTGTCTGGGATGAAATTGACGAGCTAAAGGAAAAGAACAGAGCTAAGGAAATCCAAATTTTCCATTCAAGGAAGGTAACAAAATAATTGTTTCAATCTCCTCCTCTGTAAAATGGGAAGGTGGTGGTCTCCCCATACTCAGGACCACTGGGTCACTATGGAAACTCTGCGCAAGGAAGATATAATATCCTCTATGTTTTTTGGAAAGCTGTGTGTGTGTATGTTGAAAATGATTTCTATTATCTATTTGGACATCTCAAGAACAATGAATGATTTTTGTAATCTGTCGATTTTGGATTCAAGCCACAACCCTATCCTTTAATATATTATTCTCTTGTTTGTAAATCCAAACATTCTAAAAAAATTCCACCCCTTTAAAAGCCAATTAAAGTAATAGTTATTCTTAAAACCCATGAAGTGACAAGGTCTTATGGTGGCTAATGATATTATATAAATGCATAGCCAAGTCATTTTTGCATGCACGTGTGTTACACATAAAAATAATGTAAATAATAAAGGAGAGTATAAATAAAATCTATGAGTATAATATGCATTAGTGTAATGTGGTTAAAAATTACAAACATTTTTCTCAATTTGATGGCCTAATGACTTTTTAGTTAGATGCACCAAACGTAAGGAAATGGGTAGAACTACATTCTATTCCCCAATGTTCTTTGAATTTTTATCATATTTGTTTAATCCTCTCTAAATTCTTTTCTTAAACTTCATCAAGGGTAACCCACTAGTAATCATATTAAATGTGTTAGTTTCTTACATTCCCCATTGGAATTGTTGATTAAAATGTGGATTGTTGGATCCTTTGTTTTTGAAATGGCCCAAGAAGATGGAAGAATAAGGGAAGATGTAAATTTTTTAATTCCACAAGATATTTAGGATAAATTGAATCTTACTATGAAACACGAATGAAGAAAATTAATTTGCAGTGAAAAGCAGTGAAAATTTTGTTAAAAACACTGAAAAATTGAACATTGAATAAAAACTCAGAAAGCAATAATAACTGGTGTCATATTACATTAATATGTGTATAACAATAATATAACACAAAAGATAAAATTCAAATTACCTACTAGGATTTCAAATCTCATACTGTAGCCATGACTAGAAGTGGAAAAAATACTACTGCAAACAAACTAGTGCGACTCCAAACACCTAACTCAGTTATCATTTAGTTAATTGAGCATGGGAGACAAACATGGGCACATAAATCCAAAAACATGCAAAGGAGTTGCATGTGCTAACTGAAGGTTATATGAAGGTGGTCATCAATGGCTTATTCGACTTTGGTGAGAGATAATTGAACGTAGGACTCCAGTAACTCAATGTGGACTCCGCAAAATCTAGGGATTTATCTATGGATCTCCTAAATTGATGCATGAGGAAGCATCACATGGATAAGGAGGAGAAATAATATCTCCTAGGCACTAATTAAGTGATAAAATTATCCTAATATAGTAAACTAGTAAAACTAACCAAGGTGGACACGGAGGATTATTAACTAATCCTAACAACCCCCTTAATCCAATCTTAGAAATCTAGGATTTGGTAACTGAGACCAAAGGTCACCCATACAATAATAATGAAAAATAACAACTACTCATGAAACTAAGGAAACTGGTAAAATCACATGGGACAACCCCCCCCCCCAACTAAAAAATGAGCAAGCGATGAACTGAAAATGAATCAAGCCTTCACACCAAGAAGAGACTCGATAGACAAATATCTCTTGAGTACAAGAATTTTTGAAAAGTGTCTATAAGCTGCTCCTCTGTAGGGAAGTAATGCAGTGTGATGATCCTTTTGTGCACTTTTTCCCTGATACAGTGCATGTGAACCTCTCCACCTTCTTTCAATCTAATGCCAGATAGGAAAATAAATGTTCTTTCTTTTGCAATTAGTCTTGCACATTTCGAATCTTTATCTATCATTGTTCAACACTGACTCATAATCCATATTCATATCAACCTTATATTTTGGATCATAACAAGCCTTTTTCTAGGACTGTGGATCAAACCCCACCATCACAAAATGTGGTACTACACTCTTTTTTGAAATATATATATATAATCTTTTAAAAATAAAAAATTAATATTTGAATTTCATTTTATACACCTTTGTTTTCCTAACTATTTTTTTCCTCTTAAGAAAAAAACTTTACGTGTAATGTTTAGAAGAAAATAAATAGTAGAATATAATATGAAATTAAAACTATGAAAACGACATGGAATTGGATAGGGGATTTAGCTTTGAGGGCCACTGAAATAAATTTCGCCATTTTATATGATAGAGATGAAGGCGTTCATCTCCTAAAAGTTGCATTAGCAAAATATTAAGAATTAATATTTCTAAACTGTTGATGTTCTATAGCCTGATCGAGGTTTATTTTAAATATAGATCAAATACTTATGTGGAATTTTCAAAATACTTTATTCGAAGGTTTATCAAACCCTCAATTTATGTTTTTATTGGGTTAAAATTAATAACTCGATCAAGAAATCATCTAGATTGTCATTTTGTAGAAACAAATCTAGAAAAATATATTGATTGAGCTAGTACCTCAATCGAGGTAGTGCTGCAACTTAAAAAGCACAAAAAATTATTGAATTTCACATTAAACCAAAAAATTAAAACATTTGCATGAACCAAGTCTAAATTCGCTTGATTATTTTGTCATTTTGGAAAAATGGCAAAACAAAAGTAAAATGGTCTGAATCTAATATTAATCCATATTAGCGTGAAATGGAGACTAAGGTTCTTGTGCATGGAATAACAAAATGATGGCGTTATAGTCTAGTGTGCTGAAATTTTCAATCCCTTTAATATGGAATCTCTCACCTGAAGCACAGCCAATACAGACAAAATATGGGATTGGTTAATTGTATGGGTTTGATGGAGGGTTTATAGTGAAAAACATTATCATATTATATGATCATTCATACCACATCAATACTTAATAACATTTATTATTCGTGCATTCAAACCGAGCAATAAATAGGAATAGACATATCATAACCATATGTAACCTCATAAATTTGAAGGGGATAATTAATCCTGCTAATTAATCATTTTCATTATATCAATACATTCTCCATCACAACATCTACATCATGGATTTGTGCCTTACTTCCTTCTTGGAATTACCCATCATGGGATAGAACCATACATAACTAAAACCCAAAACCAAATTACATAGATATGTCTAAATATATCTCCTATATGATGTTAGAATTCTTTCTAACTTGCATTGCATGTTCATACTCTTTTTCATCTCTTGCTATCCTCGGCTTCCATTTATACATGCAGAGAGGGTCCAAAACTGGTCCAAAAGTTCTTGAGTTTGTTACCATTCTTCTATAGCTTCTAGTACTCTTCTATAGCTTCCTTCCTTTCCATGAAATTCGGTACTCTTTTGATACTTCCTTCCTTTGTCTTCCCTTATTCATCCTTCTTCTTGGTCTATTTTAAAAATCAAGGAGATGAAAGGTCACAACCACGAAGTTTGTCTCATCCTCGATTCGACTCTGCTACACCATTGATACTTGCAAATATTCCACTGTTGGTGCTCCAAACAAAGGTTCCAACCTTGGTACTAAACAACTTTGCTTTAGCATAGTTGGTTCTGAACAACATTGGTATTTAGCCTCTATATCAATTGCACTAGAGAAAAAATACCCATTGTTGATGCAAATTTCTTCATCATTTTCTGCAACATTAGAAAATCTCCAGAGCACACTTCATAATTTTTTGTGTCTTTTTCATCTTCTAAGATATCTTTAAGCAATTGGAACCATAGAGAAATGGAGTCTTTCATTTTATCAATACATGATCCCTCACCCTCAGCTCTTGTATTATCCGACCTATTCTGGTGAGACATTCTTCTAGCCTCTCGGGATGATGGAGTTGGTATTTGGACAAATATATCTACTACCTCCTAGAAAATTTTCTTTTGCTAGACTAGCATATAGTTAATTTTCTTTGGTGTTTCCTTCTGAATCACCAGATATTTTGGTAATCATTGGCCTGATCCAGCTTTCAAGCCTTCATAAGTGACAACAAAGCTTATTGTAGTTAGGCCTTTATGGGGTTCATAGTTTGTGAATTTGGTTGGTCTTCTTGCATGATATTCCCATTTAGCGATGAGATTAGAGCATTATTCCACTATATGAGTGTTCATTCAACAATAGATATTACACCATGGTATTTTTGGAAAAGGATATTCATGGGCCAAATGACCAATTTCATTCATTTAGTTGTAGCATTGTAGTGGGAATGTATGAACTCTTCCTCTTTCGAATACAAATCCTCCTCATATTTATTCTCCATATCCTCCTCCTCTTCTGAGGCTTCCTCTTTATCTCTCTAGAAATTTATTAGCTACCCAAAATATTGATCTATCCAATCTTTTTATTTATTTTTATTCTTATTATTTTATTGAGCGGACATGTGCAACATCAAGGGACCATTTATAAATAATCACTAATAACTAAGGTATAATAAAAAATTGTAATGTCATTAATAAATAAAAAAATTATAAATATTATTACTTTTAAAATAAATAAAAAGTATAGTATAAGAAATAAAAGTAATTTTAAATTAGAATAGTAAAATTATTTTTAATTTATTGCTAACTTAAAAAATTTAACATTATTAAAATAAGAAATAATAAAACTAAAGTCATGTTATACTTAATCTAATTTAAGAAATTATTGTTTATTGAAAACTTAAAATTAGTTTTATCTTAAATACTTTTTTAACCCTTTCTAACCAAAAAATGACCACCTTAACCAAAAAAAGTTTGTGTATTTAGCGTGAGTAACCTATTAAAACCTTCTTTCAAATAAAGAAAAACCTATGTATACATAATACTTATTTCATAATTAGATAGTTATACAAAATATATTAGTTTACATACATTCTTAAATATTCATTTTTTTTAAATAACTTACATTAAAAAAAATATTTCAACATAAAATGCATGTTCTAAACATACATAAAATGCTTTAAACATTTAAATAATAACATATCATGAATACTTACACTGTCATATTTTATAATACATTACCTCATCATATTCTAATGAATACTTACACTGTCATATTTTATAATACATTACCTCATCATATTCTATAAAACACTAAATAATATGTCTGTCTTTAATCCAAGGCATAATCCAACGCATAAAATAAGGGGACATCCTACAATGACTGGGTTATGCCAACCTGAGAATGTACCGGGATATAAAAAGGCACGGGTTTAATGTTATGATACAATGAATAGATCTCACGGATCTCACATAAGTTAGAGCTCTGTTGTCCTATACCGGATAGTCAAATCAAGTAAAGAGCCACATTCAAATTTTTTGCCCAAAGTGTTACATAAAATTTACTATGTAAATTTTTGTTTATCAAGAATTTGTTTACTAAGCTTTTTTTACAAGAAGAACTAGGCTGTGGCTGTCAAATCATTTTATGTAAAGTAATTATGTTTTATTTTTTAGGTTTCTTAATTGCGTTGACAACAATGCTAGGTGTCAATGTTTCATAAAAATAAAATTATAATTATTTTTTTAAATCTGACAATTTATTTTCACATCAAAAATTTGTTTACCAAGCTTTTTCTACAAGAAGAACTAGGCTGTAGCTGTCAAATCATTTTATGCAAAGTAATTATGTTTTATTTATTAGGTTTCTTAATTGTGCTCACAAAACAATGCTAGGTGTCAATGTTTCATAAAAATTTTTTTTATAAGATTTTAATTATTTTTTTAAATCTGATAATTTATTTTCACAGCAGGAGTATTTAGTCTATTCAATATACTTAACCAATGAAAAAATAAGAATAACAAATTTCTAAAATTTAAATTTTTTTATTTTTAGAATATTAAATTAAATATAAAATTAACATAAAACATTAGAAAACTATATTTAAACTTTGTTACCAATATAAAGTCAAACTAGTTTGGAAGACTAAACCTATCACTATAGTTCCTTGCCTTCGCAGGGACTAATAATGGGAGTCCTTAATATAATGGAAGGGCTATACTATATTATAAAATCCTCAAAACTTAAAAAAAACAAAAATTATAAAATAATATGTTACTCTATTATAAACAAGTATAAACAAGTGTGCCACAGGGTGGGGGTAGTCCTTGCCCTAAGATTTATAATGTATAATATTCTTTAATATATGTGAGTTTGACTGCTTTGAATTTGCAGAAGTTCATCCACATATTCAACTATCTATTGGTGCATGTCATTTGAAGTTATAATGTATAATATTCTTTAATATGTGAGTTCGACTGCTTTGAATTTGCAGAGGTTCATTCACATACTCAACTATCTATTGGTGCATGTCATTTGAAGTTGCAACGTTATCATTATTGGCCCCTGGCACTACAGGCTCTCATAATAACATTTTTTTTTTCAGTAGAAAAAAGCCTGTCTTTGATATTCATAAAAGAATCAAAGGGCATCAAATGTGCCTTCCCAAAAGTATGGGTTACATTCATATAGTTGGTCGAAGGGATGATAGCTACAACAACATCCTGAATGAGTCATAACACATCAGAGCAGAGAGGGGGCAAGTTCATTTCTGCAGTATTATACCCATCAGTAATAAGTATGTCCCACATAGCCATATCTACCGAGAATCCAAAAAGTGTAGAACAATGGTCTAAAAGAAAGCCGCTCCATAACTATCTCCTAGGTGCATAAAAAGTGGAGAACATGCTCCAGCACCAGGCTCAAAAGAGATTGAAACCATCTTGAGAGGTCAAATGGCCATCAATAAATTCAGAGTAAAATCCCGAACCCGTAGCCAAAGAAAGTGCTTTTTTAGACAGTCGGTCTTCCTGCTGATTGTGTTCTCGGTAGACATGGCAGAAAGACAACTCTAGGAAGCATGAGCTTATCTTCCTAATATCCCTACACCAATGGAGGAGCTCAGGAGGTGTGAGGCATGCAGTACCCTTAGCTCAATTGATGATGACAGATGAGTCACCAAATATCTTGAGCTTGGGTAACCCCATCATTTGGGAAGTATGTAGAAGGGCCCAGAGCACCAATAATTCAGCGCTGGTATTGGTGCTAAGACCTACCCCCAATGCAAACTCGAAGGAATGAGACTCATTCAAGTACAGGCAAAAGCTAACCCCTCCATAATTTTTTGCTGATGCACCATCAAAAAACCCACAGGGGTACACAACTAACAGACCAGGTCCCTTGGGTCTAGTCTTTTTAGCTTTAGTGACAAAAGGGAAGAACAACTGTGAAGAGTAAGCTATCTAGTGTAGTATGCTGATGACATGTACTTTTTTCCCTTCAAAGATGCACAAATTCCTCGCTTTCCAAACAGCCCACATGGCATGAAATGGGAGATAGCAATACCTAGATTGCTTTGAGTAAGTAACAAATAGTCCACATATCCTGGAAAGTACTAAGGCCATCAGACTGGAAAGAGTGTGATAAATTGTGCCATTCCATCAGGTAAGAGAATATATTTTTCCATACAAAGCAATGATGGAAAATATGCTCAACACTATCAACATCCATTCTGCATAGTGCACATATAACAGGTCCCACTCGAGTGAAGGCTCTCATAATAACTTGTAAACACAATGTCAACAGAAATATATAAAGCAAAGTATAGATAATATAGCGATATCAAATAGTCATAGTTTATGAAGCAATAAACACGTAGATACGCAAATCCAAGTGCAAACTTAGATCTGCACTTTAAATTGGCCCATAGTATACCTGCCCATAGTAGCATGGGCCATGGCGAGGACTTACGAGTCCAAGGTAAATGCCTCCATGACTAGATTTCATATAAATGTGGATGTCTTTCTCATTTTCCATAATATCATATATTAACATGTGGATATGGCTTGTCCAAGGGAAAACATAGATCTGGTATGTTTAGAAACCACAACACTGGTTACAATGGAATTTGTAAATATATCCATGTCCATCTGTAAATATATCCATGTGACATCGTGTATGGACGATGCAAGAACTTCTCCATGATCTCAACCTACCATAGCAATGCCAGGACATATATATGTGACATCATATATACTAGATCATGTATTGATGCCAAGAACTTATTTGTGGTAGATCTGGTTGTTTATGGCCATGGAAATGACTTCTCTATGGCCTCACAACCTCTTTAATATGTGCATATCGACCACGTGGGAACCATGGAAAGCCATTGTCTTGAGATCCACACAGCTAAACCATCGCTGATATATGCCTCGCAATGAAGATTTTGTTCATTCCTTATTTTTGTTCTCCCTTTTTGACCATATTCCTAATGGAATTGGTTATGAATACAATATGAGATTTTATTTTATCAGACCAACCGGATAGACAAGTCTCTTTACATCTTCTAACTCTCGATTTGATGTTCCAATGAGTCGGTTGCATGCAAAAACGTGGGCTTTTTCTTCACGTAGACTCCAAGAATAATACCCTGCAAAAGGGGAAGACATTAATTATCTCCAAAATCAATGTTTGGACTATATCTTAGTTAATTATTAATGCTTTGGATTTCCTTAGTATACTATTCCTACGCGTCATGGATAAAAATATAAAAAGAGATGAAATAGAAAGAGTGAAATTTATTTATATTTTATTTTGCATTTAACTCTGTCATAGTCACGGTGTTTTGTAAATATATATGTTTAATCGTTAGCTTGAAATTGCACCCCTTCAAAATATGGTATGTCCTAATGGCAAGAAAACCTAAAGAGTCTCTAACTCAAACCCTATGAAAATAAACATTGTGACCAATCAAAAGGTGTTAACTTTGACAAGGTTTTGACTTGTTACCTGGACTTTCATTATGAACCAAGACCCAGGCATATGGAATCCATACTAAGATAATGAACACAATATTATAACCAAGAAACATGGTTTATATTTCCAAAAGTATCTAGGCCATAATAGAAATGAAACTTTTGTCAAACATTAATAATTTCAATTATAGCCGAGCTTTGGACAATTGGAGCGCAACCAAGGGAGGATGTCAAATTGACAGTCTATTCAAGTAATGGGAAACATGCCAATCTCCATGTATTAAGGAATTTGCATGGCAGGCGGGTGGCAAAAGGAAAGCTAGGCATACTTGGAAAAGTAGGGGCGCAACTCTCCCTGAAGAATGCAACATGGCAGAGGTAATGCAACGGGAAGAGGAGAAACGTGATTTCGTTCGCCCAGCAGGAAGGAAGGAACTACTGCAGGAATGGCATTAATTTTAAACATGTTTATGAAGTTATGTTATTTCAAAGCATTTGGTAGAGTCATTTTTAATGAGTGAAATTATCTACATGGTTTGGAGATTCACTACAGTGAATCATTTCTCGTGCATTAAGCATGTCACCTCTACATAGAACAAGTCAAAGTAAGTATTGATTATGAAGTTATGAACCATAATATAGAAAACAACTGAACATAGAAGAAGGTGAAAAGTGTACATATGACAGAAAGATGATCAAAATGCTAGATGAATTTAAAAACAAAGTTTGTGAATTGAGTAGAGTCGGTGACTAAAATTTTATAAGTATCATTGAAGCAAAATGTATGAGCATGTCCACCCAAACAAATTTTTCTTATTCATGAAAAATAACTCTTATTCTTAACAATGTTCCCTTCTAAAAAAGGCAATCACTCAATCTCGCCTATGTATTATTGCATATTGTGGGGAAGGTAGAGGAGTGCCGCTCCTTTCCTTAGCAACACTTGAGACTTTACGTACAACTCAAAAAACCACTTACAGTCAATGTTCAACTCTTCTCAACAATGTACAACTTTTCTCAGCAATGCACAACTTTGTTGACAAAGCTCAAAATAACAACCTAGCACCTACAGGACTGTTGTAACACCGCTGCTACTGCTACCGGCACTTCCAAGATTGTGTTGCAGCTATCTGTTACAACCAACAACACTCTATACACTTAAATCCACTAGCCGCGACTGCTGATGTCACTCACAACTCACGCATGGCTCTATTGTAGCTCACTATTTTTCACTGATTTGATGACCCCTGCATCCAAAAACTTATTACACATATTCTACTAAATAAATAAACAACATTCACACTAAAAACATGAGCTGCTACAGCAATCCTACATAAAAATAAATAAAACTGAGTTTTTTCAAATGCAGAATTACACAGAAAATTATCAGAGTTTCAACTCTGTTTCTATTATGCTCTACTGTTCATATTCAACGTATGAAATTTGGTTTAAAAACTAAGTATATATAGGATTATGGCTAAGTCTGTCATTAAATACAAGCTGGCCCTTCATTTATACAAAAAACAGGATTCTCTGTGTATAATTTACTATCTGTTACAGTCTGACAGAAATATAAACTACGCCGCCTCTTCAGAAAATAGATCTGCTCAGCTGACTTATACAAATGGTTTTTTTTTTATGATTTAATAATTTGTTGTTTTGTCAGACGTTGAGACGGTGTGGCGGTGCTGTGACTCTTCAGTGTTGCGGTGGCCACAAGCTGAATGGTGATGGCTCTTCAAAGTTCTAGCAGCTGATGTTGCTTCTTCAAAATATGTTGCAGCCTAGCAGTGGAGTAATTACATAATCCAACATTCTCCCCCTTAATTACTACACTTCAAAAAACAAAATTTTATAACATTTGATTTATGTTACAACTTACAAACCCCAATGTTTGTCCTATGAAGTTCAAACAAATATTTTCCCAATGGTTTTGTAAACAAGTCTGTAAACTGATTTCTTGATGTGCAAAATTCCACATTGATTTCATTGTTGTTTATCAGTTCACAAATAAAATGATACCATGTATCAATATGTTTACTTCTTTTGTGAAAGACGTGATTTCTTGATAGTGCAATAACTGAGTTATTGTCACAAAAGATTGGAGTTGGTTCATTTTGTTCATGCTGTAACATAGAAAGAGTTCTTCTCATCCAAACTGTTTGACATGCAGCTGCTGTTGCAGCAACATACTCTGCCTCAGCAGAGGATAGTGTCATAATGGGTTGCTTCTTCGATGCCCATGCTACTAATCCTGATCCAAAAATGAACACATATTCAGATGTGCTAATTCTATCATCAATAGAACCTGCAAAATCACTGTCAATGTATCCAATCAACTTAAAATTTGAATTAGATGGATACTGGATACCAAAATTTGTTGTTCCGGTAATATATCTTAGGATTCTCTTTCCAGCTTGCCAGTGGATACTCTTTGGTGTTTCCATAAACCTTGAAATTAAACTTACTGCAAACATTATATCAGGTCTAGTTGGAGTTAAGTACATGAGACTTCCAACCAATCTCTTATACATCGTTGGATCAACTTTTGACCAATCATCATCCTTACTTAGTTTTGTTCCAGTTGCTATTGGAGTTACAGTTGGCTTACAATTCAGAATATGAATCTTTTCAATACATCATTTGCATATTTAGACTGACATATAAAAATACCATCTTTAGATTCGATTACTTCAATACCAAGGAAATATTTCATCATTCCTAATCATTCATCTCAAATTCTGTTTTCATGGCTTTCTTGAACTCATCTATTGACAGATCTCCAGTAAATATCAAATCATCTACATATAAAGAAACAATCAGTATTTTACCTTCTTGGTTTACCTTTGTATACAATGTTGGTTCACTTGGACTTCTATTAAATCCTTCACCATTCAAATATTCATCAATTCTATTGTACCAAACTTTGGATGCCTGCTTCAATCCATACAACACTTTCTTCAATCTATAGACTTTATCTTCTTGTCCATCAACCTCATATCCCAGAGGTTGCCTCACATAAACCTCTTCTTCTAAAGATCCATTAAAAAATGCAGACATTACATCCATTTGATGTATATACCATTTATTATGAGCAACAATAGATAATACCATCCTTGCAGTATCAAGTCTGGATACAAGTGCAAATGTCTCATTTTAATCAATTCCAGGTTGTTAACTAAACCCATGAGCAACAAGTCTTGATTTATATATTTCAACATCACCATTAGCATTTAAGTTAGTTTTATAAATCCATTTAACACCAATACAATTTTTATCTTCAATCAAATATACAAGATTCCAAGTATTATTTCTTTCTATGGCATCAATTTCTTCATCCATTGCTTTTATCCAAACATCATTTTTAACAGCTTCATCAAAATCTACAAGATCACATGCTATAAATGCAAAGTTTGAAACTTGATCTACTTCATCATTCTGTTCATATAATTCTCTTAAACTTCTAGTCTTCTGACCTCTAACTCTATTTCTTAATGATGCCAATGTGGGATTTGATTCATTACTTACCTCTAATCCTGTTCCTTGTCATCCACCAACACTTGATGGTTCACCATGTTCATGAGCTCTGGGAGTTCTGGTTGGTGTCCTTGCTGTTGGTGTATGCGGATTCAACTCTCCTCCATGTGTGCCCTGTTCATCTTCTTCATATTCTGTGTGAGGTGTTATAGCTTCCTCACCAACTAATTTATCAATGCTCCCATCCCATGCTTCTTCTTCTTTAAAGACCACATCTCTGCTAATTACATACTTCTTGGTGATGGGATTATAAAGTCTATATGCTTTATATTCTTCACTATATCCAACAAAAAAACATTTCTAACTTCTTTCATCTAAATTTCTCCTCAACTCTCTAGGTACATGTGCATAAGCTACAAAACCAAAAATTCTTAAATGAGATATGCTGCTACACTTACCGCTCCAAGCTTGCTGAGGAACTCGATCCTTCATGCTTGTTGTTGGGATTCTGTTTAGGATGTACACTAAACAAGTAACAGTGTCTCCCCAATATTCATTTGTAAGATGCTTCTCCTTCATCATACTTCGAGCCATGTTTATAATGGTTCGATTCTTCCTTTCTGCTACACCGTTTTGCTATGGAGTGTAGTGTGCAGTAAACTTCCTTTTAATTCCACGATACTTACAAAAATCCATAAATTCATTTGACATATACTCACCTCCTCCATCTGATCCCAAGACTTTAATAAATTTGTTACTCTCTTTTTCAGCCATAGCTTTAAAACTTTTAAACACATAAAATGCTTGACATTTCTGTTTCAGCAAATACACCCAAGTTTTTCAACTGTAATCACCAATAAAAGATATAAAATAAACATTACCAGTCAAAGAAGGTGTTTGCATCAGTCCACACAAATCAGTGTGTACCAGCTCTAATGGTTCCTTTGCTCTGTTTGAGACCCCAAAAATAAATTTCTCTTTATGATGCTTTCCCAAGATGCAACTTTCACATGAGCCTACTGGCTGCTCAATACTTAGCAATCCTTTTACCATCTGCTTCTTCTGTAGCAATTCTAAACCACCAAAATGTAAACGGCCATATCTCAAATGCCATAACCATGATTGATCTAAACTCTTAGTTTTATAAGCATTCAAAGAGTTAGTCAAATTATTTCTCATAATCAATGGAAACATCCTATTCTTTGTCATCTCTACTCTGGAAATCAAATGTTTACTTGGATATTTATCATAAATAGTCCATACCTTTTTCTTAAAGAATACTCCATACTCTTTCTCCAACAATTGTCCAACACTCAATAAATTACACATCAAACCAGGAACATAATAAATATCATGAATAGTTATTTTTTTACCATCTTTTGCATACACAACAATCACACCTTTACCATTACCTTTTACCTTACATTCATTACCCAACTTTACTTTAGACTGTATGCTGGTATCTAGACTTGAAAATAATTCCTTATTTCCAGTCATGTGGTTGCTGCATGCATTGTCCACACAAAAATATCTTTTGAACTTTCTTGGGTGATATTACAAGTCAAAAACATAGGCTGCTCTTGATTTTCAGTCTCCTTTGTCATGTGTGTAGACAACTTACTAGCATATTCTTGTTTCTTCCAACACTTGTTTGAAAAATGCCCAAATTTCTTACAATAAAAACATTGAAATTTTGATTTATCATACCTCTCATTTCCTAACTTTCCTGCTCTGTTGCTACTCCCCCTTATGCTAGAAGTACTCTGTTGTAACTTCTCTTCATTTTCAGAATCATTTTTGTAGGCACTATGACCAGCACTTTGTCCTCCTCTTCCTTTGTTACTAGATCTTCCTCTGCCTCTACCTCTAGTAACATTTAATTGAGATTTAAAAGCATTTTCTAAAGGAGTTTCATCTTACCTATTCATTCTTGATTCATGAGCAAGCAATGAACCAGTCAGCTCATCAATGTGCATTTGACTGAGATTTTTAAACTCTTCAATTGGAACAACCACAGCTTCAAACTTATTTGGCAAACATCTCAACAATTTTTCAATTACACGTTGATTTGGAAGATCTTCACCATACTGTGGTAGCTGGTTTACAACACTCATGACTTGTGTCATGAAATTATCAACAGGCTCATTTTTTTTCATCTTCAAATTCTTGAAGTCTCTTCTTAAATTCTGCAACTTAACGTTCTTCACCTTGGTCACACCTTGATAGCACATTTCAAGAGTGTCCCAAGCTTTCTTTGAAGACTCGACACTTGATATCTTCGGAAAAATAGATTCACCTAGGCCTTGCTGAATAAGGCCAAGAGCTTTATTATGTTTCTTTTGATTTTCCTTCAGCAGAACATGTTCAACATTGGTCAAGGCCAACTCAGCCGCTTGATTAGCTGGTTTAGGATAGCCAATCGTAACAAACTTCCAAATATCCTGATCACGCAGGATAGTTCTCATCTTAATAAACCAGGTGTCATAATTCCTTTCAGACAACACTAGAATTTGTGGTTATACTACACTGCTATTAGTAGCCATTTCAATTAATTTCAAAAACAAATGAGCAATAAAACTTAATTAGACTCTTAAACGAGAGATGAAACTTAACCACGCTCTGATAACACTCTGGGGAAGGGGGCAGTGCCGCTCCTTTCCTTAGCAGCACTTGAGACTTTATGTACAGCTCAAAAAACCACTTACAGTCAATGTTCAAGTCTTCTCAACAATGTACAACTTTTCTTAGCAACGTACAACTTTGCTGACAGATCTCAAAATAACAATCCAGCACCTACAGGACTGTTGTAGCACTGTTGTTACTGCTACTGGCACTTCCAAGATTTTGTTGCAGCTATCTGTTACAGCTTGCAACACTGTATACTCTTAATTCCATTAGCTGCGATTGTTGACGTCACTCACAGCTCGCGCACAGCTCTATTGCAGCTCACTATTTTTCACTGATTTGATGACCCTTGCATCCAGAAACTTATCACACATATTCTATTGAATAAATAAACAATATTCACACTAAAAACATGAGCTGCTACAAAAATCCGACATAAAAAAAAACTGAGTTTTTTCAAAAACAGAATTACACAGAAAATTATGAGACTTTCAACTTTGTTTCTATTATGCTCTGCTGTTCATATTTAGAGTATGAAATATGGCTTAGAAACTAAGTATATATAGGATTATGGTTAAGCCGATCATTAAATACAAGCTGCCACTTCGTTTATACAAAAAACATGATTCTATGTGTATAATTTACTGTCCGTTACAGTCTCAGTAAAATATAAACTACGTTGCCTCTTCAGAAAATAGATCCACTCAGCTGACATATAAAAATGGTTTTTTTTTTATGATTTAATAATTTGTTGTTTTGTCAGATGTTAAGATGGTGTGGCAGTGCTGTGACTCTTCAGTGTTGCAGTCACCACAAGCTGAACGGTGATGGCTCTTCAAAGTTCCGGCAACTAATGTTGCCGCTTCAAAATATGTTGTAGCCTGGCGGTGGAGTAATTAAATAATTCCAACACATATAACTAAATGGACAGATAATCCCCATTTGTATATATATAAACAAGTCAATGAACCTCATATCCAATCATTCCTTCAAAAATCTGATACAACTATTTACTAACTAACAAGCATAAATCATCAAGAAAAATATTAATAGAAATAACAGTTGACTAGCATGAACTACATGCTACTTGCAACATCTTTCATTTGGTGAGAAAGGTCTACAATCAACTTTTGTGGCATTGCCCAAGATCATATCTACCACCATTTCAGCAGTTCCAAAAGCCTGCATTGAGAAATGGAATAGATCAATAGGCTGACATCATAAAATCAACTTGCAAAAGTGTTCTACATCATATATAGCTAATAAATATAGTACTAAGATTTGGGAAACAACATGTTTATTCCTTCTTCCAAAAAAATAGAGCAATTAAATCAACTCAATAGGGTCAGCTAAGAAAAGTAAATTAATGCACAAAAGAAAGCTGTACAAAAGGGAAAAAGGATTAAAGCTAGTTTTCAAAGACAACTTTTGACATTTTTGAGATTTCTTTCCTCTTCTTTCCAATTAGTTCCAATTAGGTCGACCTGCATGAAGCCTCTCTAAAGGATTTTTATATTTAGATGTTGAGGGCTTAGATAGGGCTAGACAGTAGTTTTGAAGCATTGATTGTAGAAGTAAAATAACTTTTCACTTACATCCACTACACCTAGACCACTACTACCGTTTCTAGAGAAGAGGTCTTTGGAAACCTGTTACCTATAATCCATAATGATGCAAATAGTCTTTTGGGTAATAAGTAATTGTATGAGTTATGATTAATCTAGTTCTTTGATTATTGGTTCAACTAGCTTGCCCCCAAGGTTGAATCTAGTGGCTTGAAGATTTCTACTACAAGAGCGTTTAGGTGGCCACAACTCCCCAAGTCGAATCTAGTGGCTTGAAGATTTCTACTTGAAGATTGCTACCATAGGAGCAGAGGTGTGAATTAGGCAGCAACAACTCCCCAGAGCAGAGCCCTTTCAGACTGAGGCACTCGCCATAGGATAATTTCTATCAGGCCCTTGGTGATAACTTTGTTGTCCTTACTTTTTAGGATAAGAAACATTAACTTCTTGTATATTTGGCTGCAGATGCATTTGTATTTTCTCTTTTGTATTGCTTTGTGCATTATCTCTTGACTAGAGCTTCCTTTAAAACCTTTCTTGTAATTTCATTCTATAGGTAGGTATTTCCCTCTTTTTGGCAATCATTGATGTTTCTTGCTGACATATTCTGGTCACATTGACATTTGGCAAGCAATCGGCGTTGTAATCTATGAACTGCTGATTTTGTATCACTACTGTTTTTGTCACAACTTGTGTTTGATGGCTTAGCTTCCATTTGGAATAAGGTGTCGTTTTATTTCATTTCTTGACTAGTAATGATTGGTGGTACAAACTAAAAGTACAGTGTTATCACCATAAGAAACTTTGATTGATGGGACCTAGTCATCCAGTTTCTTAGTATACATGTCTCTCATATTTCCATCCAATAAAATTATTTTTATAAAGTGGAAAGAAAAGCCTGATTTAATCATAAGAAAAAAATAATTACCATGCACAACCCTGCCCCTTCATCACCAGTTGCTAGCATGAGTTTTGGCAAGTTAGGAATAGGTCCAATAATTGGTTTTCCATCATGCACTTTAACACAAAAACAAGGCCTTGACTAGTCATTTTTCCACAAAAAATAATAGTAATATGAGCTCACTAGTACTAAATGAAATAAAATTAATTTCTTACTATATGGGTGCAGACCAATTCTGATATGACCACCTTTTAAAAGTTCAGAAAGGACAACAAATGAATGTCCAATATTTAATGTTGAAGGAAAACCATACTGGAGGACTGATAAAACCAATATCATTTATATCATTGAAATTTGCATGAAATCTGTCATCCAGTCAATCTAGTGAGGATTACATATATTTTGTTAAGAATTGTGTGTTAATATTAAAACAATAACGATACAATACAACAAGTTTTGATACATTTTATAGAAAATATGGCCATGTTAATAATAGGAGGCAATTTACCCATCAAATAAGGTCAAAACTCATCCATTAAGAAAGCTTGTTGGTTGAAATACTAAAAACGTCGGAGAAATGGATTATAATAGTCATATATGAAGAGTGGATTGGTTCTGAATTTCCAACCCTAACAGAATTTAAATTCTGAGATGGAAAATCCATATGTCCCATGAACCAAAACCTAGATCTCCATCCAAAAAGAGGTAGTTTCCAATAAAAAGGACAAGGCAAAACCTAGATCTCCAATTTGCAATTTGGGTTGGGAGGAATTACAAAGAGACCTAGGGCTAGAGAATTCAATGCACATTGAATGTACATCGCATCTTCTCTTTGGCATTCCTCGTGGTCTAACTTTCTTTACAATTTAAGTTGAACTTGTTTTCTTATTTAATTTAAGCTTTCATCATTAATGGAATTCGACATTTCCATACTCATATTTAGAACTGAAACATAAGTCTTCATTAAACAAATCTAAAAATTTGAAACTAAAATGACCTAAAGAGTTAATGAGTGTGGCTGGTGGTGATTCCTATGAAACCGAGAATCAAATAATATGAAAGTTGTCTGAATTGACCTAAATTGGGAATTGTTCTTCCTATAAATGCCATATCTTGGATTCCTAAAAGTGCATTGGGGTTCATTATTTTCAGGTTTTCTAGACAAAAGAAAAAACAACAACAACAACTTATCTTTCTGTTTATTTCTCTCATCAACATGTTAGGAAATAAAAGCTTCTTATTTTCCATCAGAAAGAAATATGTGTCTTCTTTAAATTTCATGAATCAATTATTGAATCCGATTAAGGAAGAAGCCCTGAACTTTTAATAATAAAGAAAATATAAAAAACCATGAAACCATTTATTAAAACCTGGACTCTTTGACTCTGCTTAATAATAAATAAACACCAAAAAACCATGCTACAGATAAAAAAACAATAAAACATTGATGGAAAGGTATGGCAAGCGTGACTGAGAAAAATTACAGATGGAATGGATTTTACCATGGTCACGATCAATAAAAAAAAATCCTTACTAATACATTGTAAACCTTACGATTATAGATTAGAACTTAGCTTTTCTTAAGAATCCAGCAACAACTAAGTGAGCTGCAACATGCCAAATGAGGGGGTATAGCTATTTCTTAGCGTTGCCCGCAGATAAGTGGAATAGGCGCCTGGCAGAGTAACACATGCAAAGACTAAAATGTGTATGAAGAAACTAATTATCTAGCTAGTATAGACTACACGATGTACACATCCAGACCAGGTTGCATGATACTTATTAAGTTCCACGTTGCATGCATGATCAAGCTATTCAAGCGATTGATACGTGTCAAGGCTTTAATATTTAATCTATAAAAATTAGTATGCAATAAACAGTTGTCTATGCATCTTTTTTTTTTAATTAAGTTTGATCCTAGGGTAAATAATGAATTAAGTAACATATAATTAAACATTAAAAATGTATATTAGACAACATATAATGAAAACTAAACCATAATGGGGAGCGCGAGTGAGTAAATTATAAGGCTTCCCGAGCTAGGGAGAGATAAATAAATTATTCTGCTGATCGTTCTGTTGGATATGCGACCAGATAAGCATATGTAAAGGCTAACTAAACCATAATGGGGAGTGCCAGTGAACTATCGCATCCTTGTAAAAGACCTTTGTTGAGACTCTCCTAAAACGGTGAGTAAATTATAAGGCTTCACGAGCTAGGAAGAGATAAATAAGGCATTATTCTCTTGTTCCATTGGATATGTGACTAGATAAGCATATGTCAAGGCTCAAATTTCTATAAAAATAGCTGTGGATGTAAAGCATTAAGGGAAGCAACATAAGCTTATGATGTAAAGGATGTTTATAGCCTACATCAAGGCATGGGTTATTCCCTTGAATATCCTATAGTGTAGATCAATCTGGTATGTTTCTGCCCAAAAATTTCAAAGCAAATTTGTCATGAATCATAATTCCATTGGAAATTTGAATGTTGATACCTTCCCTTTCATTTGACTGTAATGAAACCCATAAGCGTAACCAAATGGGTCATGGTCTAGCCATGGTTTGGTTAAGACAGGTCCCAAGAAACCAGAAGAACCAAGGACTCCGATCGATAGAGACATAGGTTTAGCTATAATGGACAAAGAAAATTCATGCCCTGGATTAGCAACCTTCCCATGCATGTTTATCGATAATTGAAATTTCTTTAAATATTATTATGTTTGGATTAATATGCAAAGAAAATTATCAAAACAGTTACAAGGAAAATTAGTAGACAGCCGCTTACTCCACTTCTAAGATGGAAAATACGACCAGCCAACTCTGAAGAATGGGATATGCTACAACATGATGTAGTCTTTTCATGGGGTCTTCACTTATTGACCAATATCCTATCACATTAGTTCATATTGTGGGTTTTAAAATTATCAAAAATTGAACCAATATATTGCAGGTATTGGGGGGATGAGGGGTNATTAAGGGTATTCTTTAATCTCCCATGATCGTATGTGCTATGTGATAGGTTCACTAAGTGAAGTCCCTGTGAGTCTTTTTGGAGGTAAAAATTGAGACTCACAAGTTGAATCTTTTACTAAATTGAAATATTATTTTTTATATTAGGTTTTAAATAAAATTTCAAAAGTTCCTTGTGACTTTCATTCAATTTGTACATTGTTAACGAATGAATAACGTTAAAATAAAAAAATTTAAATAAGTAGATTTGGATTTTTTAATTAAAAACAAATCTCATTGTGAAGCTCTGAATACTGTGAAACAACGGTGATAACAAACCGATCCCACTACGTCTAAAGTTGTTTTTTAAAATTAATTTTGTTGGCATGAGGCCTCTACGAGAAAAACCATTTTAAATTTGGAAAAAAATATCAAATGAGGATTTGATTTAATTTATAAATTTGGTCGTTTTAGATTTGGAAGAAAATATCAAATAAACAATTGATTTATTTTATATATTGAATATTTTCAAAAGGAAAAAGATTAACGGAGATAGTTTTTGGTAATTAATTTACATTTGGATTAGAATGAATTGAAAACAAAGAGATTAGAATAAGATTGAGTATTATTTCTTCTTTTGACTTGCTAAATTATTTCCTTTCCCCACTTCTTTTTGTTGGAAAAATGTAATTACTCCCAGTACTTGACTCTTAACTGAATCAGTCAGAGTGTGTACCAGTCAAGATCTTGTTTGTTAGTATGACAAGAAGGAAGAGTCCACGATTTGACAATGTAAACCAGTCGATTTTTTTCTGAAGCTAAGTTGTTAGGTAGATAGTTATTGAAGTCTTTAATGGTGAGTCAGTCGACCCATGTAGAAGCAATTTTCAGGTTGCCTATAAATAGAAGAAACAAATTGTAAATTAGGTTAGAGACACAATAGAGAGATAGAGGAACTCAGGGTGAGAAAGAGAAGTCAAATCTCAAGCTTCTGTGTATGTGATTTAGTCGAAGAGCCGAAGCTCTGTAGACTGATAAGTTTGGACCGACCAATTTGTAATCAACAAGTTTGTAATACTTTGTTATTTCCGCATAGTTAAATATATGAAATAGTTTATGGTTGAATGCATGATTATTTGGCTGCACATATTTCCATATTTACTTCTGTAAATGTATTTTACAATTACTGTTAAGTGAAAGATCAAAGAACACACAAAATTCTCATCGCGTGAAAGTTCCAGGTTTTATGGCACATAGGTCGACTCAAGTCTTCCTACATATTTGGGCATATATTTTTATAAGTTCTTTGGATTTTTTAATGTGTCCATTTTTACTTCATCTTAATCAGAGGTGAAAAGCATTTGTAATTTCTTAAGTCTTTAGAATAAGGAACTTACTGTGTAGATTTCGACCAAAGTGAACCGACTTGAGTGGCTGGTTGAGTTAACCGACGTAGGTGATCCGACTTGGTCGAGGAAAAAACCGGTCGGTAGAATCGACAAGTAAGTCAAAGTAAATTTAGTCGAGTGGAAAGACTGACTAAAATTTATAAACTTGTCTAGCTGGGAGATAGACAAGTTTCACCGGACATGTGAAAAAGAAAAAGTGGTCGTCATGAAAAGTGAAAATTAAACTTTAATATCGACTGAGCCCTAAACTCAAGTTTAGTCGGATTGGTTTTGGCTAACTGGTATCAGAGCAAGGTTATATCAGAGCAAGGTTTATATTAGCCCAAGATTTAGGAAATAAATCTTGTCTTAAAAGGTGGAAATCAATTTTCTAAGGAAAGTTAATTAAAAAAATTAAAATGGCTTCCACTTCTGGTTCATCACAAACTCCAATTTTTACAGGAAAGAATTATGAATATTGGTCTTTAACAATGAAGGCTTTATTCAGAGGTTAAGATGTCTAGGAGATAGTCCAGCATGGTTATGTAGAACCAGTAGACCTGACAGCATATAACAATCTCACACAAGCTGAGAAAGATGTCTTGAGAGAATAAAGGAAGAAAGATGGAAAAGCTTCATTTTTCATACATCAAGCTATGCATGAGAGCATATTCCCAAGAATAGCAGCAAAAAATAATGCTAAGGAAGCATGGGATACATTGGAGACTGCCTATCAAGGTTTGGATAAGGTAAAGACATCCAAGCTACATATTATGAGAAGAGATTTTGAATCTCTGTCCATGAAAGATTCAGAGAATGTAGACACATTCTACACCAGATTTGTTGGGTTGATAAACCAACTAAAATATCATGGAGAACCCATAGAAAAACAAAGGGTCGTTGAAAAAATTATCAGAAGTCTTCCCCTAAGATTTGAAAACTTGGTTGTGACCTTAGAGGAACACATAGACATGATGACATTTACCATTGATGAGTTTCAGCCTTCACTCATCAATCATGAAAATAGACTTAGTAGAACACAGATGTCATTGGAAGGTGCATTTGCAGCACAGTCATCCATAAGCCATGGTAGAGGCAGGGGGAGAAACAACTTCAGAGGAAGAGGAAGAAGTTCTTCAAGAGGAGGACGAGGCAAAAGTCCTGCAAATGTGGGTGGCAGAGGAGATAACCAGGACCCAAGTCAGCCAAGTGGCCAGAGGTTTGATAAATCAAAAATTCAATGTCATTACTGTAAGAAGTTTGGTCATTATGGATATGAATGTAGGAAGAAGCAATATGACCAAGGAAGGAAAAGCCCAAGTCAGTCGAATAACACCAGCACTTCGACAAGTGCAATGTTAATGGCATTGACATCTCCACTTGAATGCAATGTTGTTCAAGAAAGTCCACATTATATATGGTACTTGGATTCAGGCTATAGCAACCACATGACTGGTAATTTAAATTTGTTTTCCACTCTAGACAATTCAATTAAAACTGATGTTACACTTGGAAACAATGTCGAAGTGAGTCTTAGGAAAAGGCAATGTTGATATTCTAACCAAACAGGGGGAGAGTAAGTATATCCCTGATGTCTATCATGTCGAAGGTCTGAAACATAATTTGTTAAGTATTGGACAGTTGTTACAAAAAGGCTATAGAGTCTACATGGAAGATGAACACTGTGTGATCAAAGACAATCGTCCAAGCAACCAACTGATAGCAAAAAGTGGCAATGACAAGAAACCGCTTATTTCCATTGACGATAGTTCCCAACATAAAGGTGAATACAAACTCGGGAGTTGCATTCAAGGTAGAATGTGAAGAAACAGTCGAGCTCCTTGACAAGAGAGAAAATTGCAGTGCTAATTTGCAAGCTACATTTAAGACAGAAGTTCAAGATGAATCTTGGTTGTGGCATTTCAGATTTGGACATCTGAATTTTGGTGGGAGAAGCTACCACACACAAAGAATATGGTGAAGGGATTACCATTGATCGACAGACCAGAGAGGGTTTGTGAAGGCTGCATTTTTGGCAAGCAGCACAGAGAGACTTTTCCAGTAAAAAAGTCTTATAGAGCATGCACACCACTTGAAATTGTGCACTTTGATATTTGTGGTCCAATGCAGACATCATCCATTGGTGGCTGCAAGTATTTTCTAACCTTTATTGATGACTACTCAAGAAAAACATGGGTATATTTCTTGAAACCTAAATCTGATGCATTTAGTTATTTTCAGTAGTTCAAGGCACTCATGGAGAACCAAAGTGGACATTGCATCAAGATTTTAAGGACATAGAGAGGAGGTGAATATGTTTCAAATGAATTTCTAAATTTTTGGAAGACCCATGGCATATAGAAACAATTCATTGCATGGTATAAACCTCAGCAGAACGGTATTGTTGAAAGAAAGAACAGAACCATCATGGAGATGGCACACATCATGTTGGCAGCCAAACATTTTTGAAATGAGTATTGGGGTGAAGTAGTCACAACTACCGTATACATTATGAACCGGTGTTCGACAAAGAGTGTGAAGAACAAAGTTCCCCAAGAAGCATGGAAAGGTATGAATCATAGTGTTTCCCATTTAAAAGTTTTTGGTTGTGTTGCATATGCTCATGTTCCAGATGAGCTGAGAAGGAAGCTAGACAAGAAGGGACAGAAATGTATTTTTGTGGGCTATTCTGAAGACACAAAATCATACAAGATGTATGATCCCGTCACAAGGAAAGTGATTATCATTCGGGATGTTCAATTCGTCGAGAATGAATCATGGGATGGAACCGTCGACATAAATGTCAAGATTGTGTTGAATGTCGACAATGATGATATGGAAGAGGAAGTGGTTGAAAGACCACATGTAAGTCAACTAGTCGGATCACCGTCGAATCCCATGACACCAAGACATGGTTCAGCACAAGGACCATCTACACAAGTAGCAACTCAAGCTACACCGACAAGTACACTAAGAGGGAAACAGACTTCATCAAGCATTTCGTCTAGGTTGACATTGACAGAACCGGTGAAGACAAGAAGTCTGCGAGAGATATATGAAGCTGGTACACCTAATTCATTCTCTCTGTTTGCATTATTTTCCCCTATGTATGATCCACTAACATTTGAAGAAGCTGTTGAATAAGAAGTATGGGCACAAGCCATGGATGAAGAAATAGAATGCATTGAGAAAAACCAGACATGGGAACTGGTTGATGTACCAACAGACAAATATGTAATCAATGTCAAATGGATTTACAAGGCAAAGCAAGATGCTGATGGGAATGTGCAAAAGCACAAGGAAATAATGGTAGCAATAGGGTTCACTCAGCAACCCAACATCGACTTCAATGAAACGTTTGCACATGTTGCACGCATGGATATAGTCAGAACAGTTTTGGCCATTGCTGCACAAAAAAAATGGCATGTTCATCAAATGGATGTCAAGTCGGCATTCTTAAATGGATATCTAGAAGAGGACGTATATGTGGAACAACCACAAGGGTATGAAGTTCCAGGTCAAGAGCATAAAGTGTAGAGGCTGAAAAAGGCATAATATGGTTTGAAGCAAGATCCTAGAGCTTGGTACAGTCGGATTGATTCCTATCTCACTAAAAATGTATTTCACAGAAGTGAAAGTGAACTGACTTTGTACAACAAATTCAATGAGAAAGGTAAGATGATAATTGTATTCTTGTATGTAGATGATTTAATATTTACTAGTGATTATGGCATAACAAATTTTAAAACAGTCATGGAAAGTGAATTTGAAATGACTGATCTGGGGCTTATGAAGTTTTTTCTGGGTATTGAAGTTCAGCAGTTTGAAAGTGGTATTTTTATATCATAGTCTAAGTATGAAAGTGAAGTTTTAAAAATATTTAACATGTCTAATTTCAAGATAGCCCCAACACCAGTAATAAAAGGTTTAAAATTGAGCAAGGATGATGAAGGATCCACTGTAGATCCTACGCTGTTCAAAAGGCTTATTGGAAGCCTTATGTATTTGACAGTAACAAGACGAGACATCATGTATGGAGTAAGTTTGATCTCAAGGTTCATGGAGTCACCAAAAGACTCACACTGGAAAGTAGGTAAAAGAATTCTGAGGTATGTAAGTGGCACAAAAAACCTTGGTATTATGTATTCAATATCAGAAAATTTTAAACTCATTGGTTACACTGACAGTGACAATGGAGGCAGCATAGATGATAGGAAAAGCACATTTGGGTACACATTTCATTTTGGTACAGGTGTTGTTTCATGGGCTTCAAAGAAACATCCCATAGTAACTCTATCTTCAGTTGAAGTAGAGTATGTTGCAGTGACAAGTGCTGCATGTCAAGCTGTCTGGATGAGAAGATTCTTAAAAGACTTGTTATAGAACCATCAATAACCAACAACAATATTTTGCAACAACAATTCAGCCATAGAATTATAAAAGAATCATGTGTTTCACAATAGAACCAAGCATATCAACACAAGGTTTCATTTTATAAGAGAGTTGGTGAACGACAAGGAAATTTGTTTGGAATTTTGCAGGTCTGAAGACCAACTTGCCGACATCTTCACAAAGCCATTGGCAAAGGATACTTTTCAGTATCTGCATAGTCATATTGGAATGACAAGTTCACCACAGTGAACTCTGTCATAAACAGAGCATGTCTAAGCTTTGAAGTTTTTTGTAAATTTTGTTTTAAAAATCCCCATCTGCTTATAATTAAGGGGGAGTGTTGGAAAAATGTAATTACTCACAGATCTGTACTTGACTCTCAGCCGACTCAGTCACATTCTGTACCAGTCAAGATCTTGTCTGCCAATCTGACAAGAAGGAAGAGTCCACGATTTGGCAATGTAAACCAGTTGAATTTATTTCTGAAGAAAACTTGTTAGGTAGATAGTTATTACAGTCTTTAATGGTGAGTCAGTCAACCCATGTAGAAATTTTTTTTCAGGTTGCCTATAAATAGAAGAAGAAAATTGTAAATTAGGTTAGAGACACAATAGAGAGACAGAGGAACTCAGGGTGAAAAAGAGAATTCAAAGCTCAAGCTTATGTGTATGTGATTTAGTCAAAGAGTCAAAGATCTGTAGACCGATAAGTCTTGACCGACCAGTTTGTAATCAACAAGTTTGTAATACTTTGTTATTTCCGCATAGTTAAATATATGAAATAGTTTATGGTTGAATGCATGATTATTTGGCCACACATATTTCCAGATTTACTTCTGTAAATGTCTTTCACAATTATTGTTAAGTGAAAGATCAAAGAACCCACAAAATTCTCACCGCGTGAAAGTTCCAGGTTTTACGGCACATTGGTCGACTCAAGTCTTCCTACATATTTGGGAATATGATTTTATAAGTTCTTTGGATTTGTTAATGTGTCCATTTTTACTTCATCTTACTCACAGGTGAAAAGCATTTGTAATTTCTTAAGTCTTTAGACTAAGAAACTTACACTGTAGATTTCGACCAAAGTGAACCGACTTGAGTGGTGGGTTGAGTTAGCTGACTGAGGTGAGCTGACTTGGTTGAAGAGGTCAACCAACTTGGTTGAAGAGGTTATCCAACTTGGTTGAAGAGGTCAGACGACTTGGTCGAAGTGACAAGTGGTCGAGGCAAAAACATGTCAGTAGAATCGACAAGTAAGTCGAAGTAAATTTAGTCGAGTGGAAAGACCGACTAAAATTTATAAACTTGAATAGTCAGGAGATAGACAAGTTTCACCCAACAAGCGAAAATGAAAAAGTGGTCGGTGTGAAAAGTGAAAATTAAATTTTAATATTGATTGAGCCCTAAACTCAAGTTTAGTTGGCTTGGTTTTGGCTAACACTTTTAAGTTTTCCAAACAATATGGCAAGCTGATATAAATTCTGTTTTTTGTTTTATGAATATTTTTAAACATCCTCTGGATTGGAAGACTGGAACTGACACAAACGAAGGAAAAAACTTTTACTTTCCACCATTATTACTGTTATTATAAATGTATTTTGCATATGATGGGTTTTGCAAGAAGTATTTGGACGCATAGGATTCAAGTGTGTTGACATAGATTTATATGATACTATTGTTTTTAGCAAGGAAGGAAGAGTTTGCATGAAGGAACCGACACAAATTGTAGAAGATACAAAATTAGAGATTAAAAAAAAAATGCTTGCACACGCAGGAATATGCCATTGTAGGTTAGCACTGATTTTTTTAATGTAATTGCTCTGATGTATTTTTATGTTTTCTTGTAACATTGTTCTGTAATTTTGTTTTCAATTTTTGAACATTCATTAAGTTTTTGTCTTTGAACATCATAATCTTTTAATTAAATGCCTTCTTCATAGAATTTAGACAGATTTTATTTTCTTAGTTCAAACCAATTTTCAAATTTATTTTGCATATTTCCATTTTCAAAGTTACATTTGCATATTTCCAGATTTTATTTTCTTGATTCAAATAGTTTATTATTATTTCCAAACTACTGTAGCACTGTTGTCCATTTATGCAATAAAAATGCGCCGCGTGTATAACAAAAGCACCATATATATCTTCTCGCTGTCACTCTCTTCTTTGAACATGTTGTTGAAGTTTCTAGTTTTTTAGTGTTTTCTGACATGCCATAGCTTTCCTGGCATATGTTTGAAGGTAGGAACCCCGCATTTTGTTCTCATTGCCATTTTCCACATGCGACCTGCCATATTAATCTCCTCTTCTGCTTCCATCTTCAACTGCTTCACACGACTCAGCTCGAGAGTTGTCAACAGGGATTGAATCTGCTCCCAAAGGCCTCTCTGCTTGTTAACTGATACAAATTCCATTTTTGTTGTTGTTTCAATGGGTTTTGTGCATGGAAAATGTGCGAGAGCTCATGGCTATAGCTCCCAAAACGCTCAGTAGAGAGCAAGGTAAAAGTTAAGGGAAAGGGAGCAGCCGATGAACTACAAAATCGCCCTAACAAAATCCACACCTGCTACAAAATCCACACCTTCTTCAAAAACAACCCTAACGACCATTTTTTAAAGTGTTTGATGGCCATGAGCAATATGGAGAATATTGTGAGGAGTTCATAAAGAAGAGACTCTCTGAAATTCTTCTCAAGGAGCCACTCTTATCCACGGATGCCATCTTAGCCTATCATTCTGCATTCGGGCTACTAATGAGCAGCGTTGATGATTCTATGAGTGGCACCACGGCTATTATCGTGCTCACAAGGGGAAAAAATCTGTATGTTGCGAATGTAGGGGACTGTAGGGATTTTATTGTAGAGAGAACAAGGGGATATAATGAAGCCAAAGCCTTGGATCTTTCCTATAATCAAACCCCCTTCAGTGATGATGAATATAAGTAGTGCAATCATAGGGTCATGACATTTGTTCTGTTAGTACATTGTGCATCTGTTAATTCCTCCTTCATTCTTTCTTCATAACTTTAGTGTTTACCTATGGTCTAGGTGGAGCTTTTATCTAGCAATCATGATCTTGGCACAACAAATTCTTTTTGCAGAGCCTTTTGAATATTTATGTTATTAGACTCCTGTAGCTTTTGATTATTTGGGTGTTTTTTCACAAATTTTCCTCCGTTTTTTGTCGTTTGGCTATTTATAGAGTCCAGTTGTTGATGATTATTTGAATATTATTGTCACAATTTCTCATAGGCTGTCATTTGGTTTCTTGTGCTTTGGGGGTATTTGTTTAAGGTGGGAAATAGGGATTTCATGTCTAAGTTTCTTCAACTGCTGTTAAAATCGTGAACAACTAGTGTATAACACTTAGTTTTCTTGTTTGTTTCTTTCCTGGAAGAATCATTACAGGGGGCACTCAAATGCTATTGCTGTGGTTCTAGTAGTGGTTTCCACTTGTGATTAGAAAGTGTTGGAGGAAATTCTGTGAGTTGGTTATATCATTGTAAGTATGGCCGGGGGAGGCAGTGGTGGTGCAGGGGGAGGAAGAGGAGGTGGTGGTGGTGGAGGGGGGGAGGAGGAGGAGGTGGTGGTGGTTGAGTTCNTACAGCCTCATCCAACCAAGGTTTAGCTTGTAGGAATATATTACTACATAACCAGTCCTCCTCCATGATGTATGATTTCTTTAACATAATAGTTTTTAATGCATTTTGCCCTCAAGTTTATCTCTTGAATGTGTTTTGTCTTAAATCCATAAGGATATTCAGCTCTGAGACTGCTTATGTTTCCTGTTACCTGTGCTAGCTCAAACTGGTCTATTACTACATTTTTTGTTTGACCCAATCACAAATCTTTCTTTTCACTCTGTCGCATGCATTTTACTCGCATTTTACTCATGGCCAAACTACAAATATTGCTCAATACTCTCTTAAATGCATTATGCTTGTGACTTATTTGCATCTCTATTTTTTGAAGCCATGTGTGATGTATTTTAACTACAGCCCAACTGCACATCTTGAGCTGAAACTGTTTCTCATTCATTTTGAAAAAATCCCATGCGCATATCCTCCTTAGATGTGGGTTTTTCCTAGATTTCTTATTCATAACTTGTTTTGCAATCGTTTTCCATACATTCAGTTTATATCTCATTGCAAATATGGTGCTAGAAACATTTTAAATGCAATTATATTTCTTTGGTGACTATCTGTAATGCAACTTATCCATGATCTATATGCATCTCCTACTTTGAAATTACTCCCAAATCATCTTAGTTACATTTCATATGGCTATCTTGCACTGGAACTATTTTTCCTATGTTCCATGTGCTATCTTTTTGGAACTGATCTTATGGAGTTTGTCTGTGACTTTGTCTCTGCTGCATAAGGTTACCCTATGACTATCATTAAATCATTTTTCTCTTTACCCCTCTACATGTTCTTCTTGGAATTTCCTTATTTTTGTGAAACCCCTCTCAGAATGGTGATCTTAGTATTTTTCTTACTATATTCTTGATATAAAGGTCCTCCAAATAATTTTAACCATTATTCACCCGCAAATCCCGCTTTGAATTTGCTTATGTTATTTTAAAACTACTCTCAGACTGGCCACCAAGTATTTACTTGTTATGTTTTCCATATTAAGGTCCTATAAATCATCTTGCCCATTACCCATCTGCACATTCTGCTTTGGATTTACTTCTATTATGAAAGTTTGTTTCAAACTGGTAACCTAAGTTAACTTTGTTTTTACATATTACTTTCCTATAAAGCATGTTTCCCATTACCCATTTCCATATCATGCTTGGAACTTGTTTCTATTCTGTTAAAGGGACTTTCAGACTAGTGACCGTAAGTAAATACTTCTGAATGTTTCAAAAGTATTTACTTACTCTGTTTTTCTTATTATAAGGTCCTATTATTTTGCATCGGTTTCTATTAGTTTTAGTTCATTGTGTTTTCCACTGGTTTGTATTTTCTGAAATGTTTTCAACTGTACATTGTTCACATCTTCTATGTGCACATCCCACCTTGTATCTATTTCAGATGTATTTTACCTCCAACCTATATGCATATCTAGCTCTAAAAGATTCAAATTCGATGTTCATATTGATGCTTCTCATGTTTCTTGTCAGTGTTTAGACATGAGCAAATTTTTTTGGTTGTCTCTTTCCTTTTTCAAACGAAAATCTTACAACGAAACTGAAAGGTGTTAAAATGAAAATTTTATAAGGAAACTAAAAGTTGTTTTTATGCATTAGTAAATGGCATTTCTTTGACAATAGTTGAGAATGACAACATTGTCGCATACACATAGGATAATTTAAATGAGCTTCTCCAATTTCCTGTGTCTTGGACAACTTATGGTGAATTAAACTGAAATTGCAGATTCTTTGGTATATACACTTTGTTCCCATAATATCTTGGGAGGCCATCTTCTCTTATCATTGTCTCTATTTATTATTTTCCTCATAGCAGTCTCGTTGATCTAGGGCACTTCCTAAATCACCTTCCTTGGAAGTATCCAGCAGAGTTGTTTGAAAGGGGTTGTTGTGTACATTAGGCAAATCGAAGAATGCCTCAAACACATTGGATATCGGTTTAACGGTTTATCAATTCTTCTATTTTCCTTTATTATTGTTTCCATGAGGAGCCTTACTATGGTTGTAGCAAAATGGATGTGTGTTTTGTCTTACAATGGTTTTTGTTGAATTTTTTTAATGAGAAGGGAAATTTTTTGTAATGCTGGAAAGAGGTCAATGTTACTACCACATAGGGGTTTATTGCCATTTCTATTTGTACTGACACCCTACATTGAGCAATTCTTCCTTAATTTATAGTCTTAAGACTCAAGAGTCACATTGACCATGTCAACTCATTAATTATCTATCGTATTACTTAATTAATACAATATGAGCTCTGTCAAATAACTACAACTCATTACACACCACATTATGGACATTATGGTCCTTATTTAATGATACTAGGGAGGTATATTAATATAACATGCTTACCCCTTAAAAAAAACCTTTCCAGCTTGGGAAGACTTGGATGTTGTAGTAAAATTTGTCCAGTAGGCTTCCATTTGATGAGGTATTTATTCACATATTTGGATTAAAAATCCTTTTACGGTTGTCCAGGATGCCTTCTGGTTCCAAATGGTTTTTTCCCTCTTCATCCAGCTCATGAAATTTTCAACATACGGGACTATTTTTGACCAATGAACTTCTCAAGGAAGGAAACATGGAACACATTTTGAATCATGGGGGGAGTGTTTCATGGCATAGTTCTGTATGCTACCTCCCAAATTTGTCTGAGTAACAGACATGGAACACATTTTGAATCCTGGGGGGAGTGTTTCATGGCACAGTTCTGTATGCTACCTCCTCAAGTTGTTTGAGTAGCTTATAGAGTCTATAGATGTAGATTCCAATATTATATTTCCTTTATTCTTCAGATATTCTTGCATGTAAAGTTGTAGTCATGGGTGTACAAAATCTCCTACTTTGAATTGCCACAGTGTCCTCCCCTTGTCTTCTTATTGTTTCATCCATTGCATGAAGTTCCTTCAAGAAGTTACTTTAAGGTTATGTACTTTAAGGAAACATTTGCAACTTGGTGTACCTTGGCATTGCTATGAAGTTGCAGAAGTGAGCACATCTGGTTAGTCAGTCTACTAGACTAGAATGACATCAGTCCCTTTTGATCTTGCGACCCTCCTATAAATCCATGGATATTTCTTCCCATCTCTGATTCGGTCATGGTAATCATTGTAGGAGTCCTGGTGTCTTGCCTCTCTAATCTCTATTCCTTCAACATTCCTCATACTCAGCTATGAATCTTTGAGCGTCTGCCTTTAACTGCGCCGAGTAAAATTATTGTTTCACTCTTTGGTAAGTTTTGAAAGTGCCCTACTATGGGAAGTCGGAACTGAGTGTCCCTCTTGAAGAATGCTCATTTGATGCTTTGAACTGGATCCTAGATAAATCTTGTCCTTATACTAGAGGGTATTGCTATGCCATGGGAAATGTCCTAGTTCCCCTTGGTTAGTTTGGATTTATTGTACTAGTGGATCCTGCTACCATTCAGACCTAACCTCTTCCATCCAAACTGGTGCCACCACTGATACCTTGCAAATTAGATCTGAGCTAACCATTTTTGTTGAACACCAGGCCTTTTAAATTTTTGTTAATTCTATTCAGGTCTGAATAGAATATTCTGCAAGCAAAACATCCCAACTCTTCATTAGCAGTATCAATTCTTTCTATGATGGCTTGGATTACAACCATATTCTTGGAATTGTATGTGTTGAACCAATTTTCAATTTCCCTAAAAACATGGAAGTGCTCCCATTTGTTTCAAATTTTACTCTAAATTCATATGCATTTGTTTTAGAATGAAAACTAAAGCTTCTTACATAAATTGGTCTATATTATAGATCATCTATAATAAATTTATGTTGTTTCTAGGGATCTTTGATTATTGATGACAAATAGAGATTGGATCTTCATGTTTACGATTGGTAATGGGGGATGTTCACTTTTACGGCATTAACTAGAAGTTGATTGAAGTGAGTACAAGGTGTACACATCCTAAAAGAGTGAACAACACAGGTTGAATTGTCTTTATAAATTGCCTCATTCACTGATCAATTGGGTACAACAAAAGTGTGGTGGTGTCTCTTCATGGTGGTGAAGAGATAGGAAGAGAGAGGCTCGCTATCGCTCAACAGAGTCCTTCCCCCGATATGAGCCATGATAGACCAAGAAATAATGGTGGATGCATCGATGGGATGGGATTAGATGGCATTACATTGGAAGGATAGGGATGAAATGGCATGAGTTGGCATGGAAAAAATGTATAACTTTGCATAAAATAGTTGCATTTCTCCTCTTAAATGTAAAATTTTATCTTTCTCATTTGTTTCATTTTCCTTCATAAATGTATAATTTTTATATTTTAAATTTGTTGCATTTCTATTCCTAAATGTACAGTTTCGGTGCCTTCCATTTTTAACTTTGGATTCATGTTTGCTTAACCACGAGTATTGCTATCCTTGTGAAAAATTCAAAGATTTGATTTTAAAATAAATTGAAAGCTTCCTCGACATACAAATGCAATTATATACCCATGCTTACCAAGTATCTGTGATGGGATAGACCAAGCATACATTATAAATATGTTGTATTCTTGACAGGAAAAGGGAACGTTAAATCACATATTCCAAAAATTTGAAATGTACATTCATACATTATGGTTCTCCTTCTACAATTTTTCTAGGTTGGAAAATTTTAGCTTTGAAAACTATTATTATATTATCTCAAACAACAGTTTTAACATATTTTTGCAATAAACCATACTTAGTATAGTTTGTACTATTATATTATTTCAAACAACAGCTTTAACATCATTTTTCAATAAACCTTAGTTAGTATAGTTTATGTTACTTTTCATCTTTTGGAATTAAAATTAGGCCATCTATCATCTCCTCCATTGGATTTGCAACATAGGTTCCTCTGTGTGCAATTTGTATTGAGCAAATTTATTTTCCTTGGTTGTCTACCTTACTTTGGTAGTTTTTTCCAAATTATTTTATGCATGAAAATATATACCCATCACAAAATTATGAAAGTAACCCTGAACCTTGCTTAGTTTGGGAATATTTATTGTGTATCCACGTTGACATCAAACCAAAGTTCTGGATTTCACATATAAACCAGTCCTACCCATAAAATATGGGCCTCTTTCAACAAAAGAACTTTGTCCTAACTTTCTCAAGAAATAATAATGAATAAATGTTCCCTTTAAAATATTCTTGGATATTCTATTTTTAATAATTCAATAGAATATTGTTAAGTGTAATTGCTACAATTCCATAAATGTGCATATAGATCTCATAATGTAACTTGTTGAACTTATCCAACTGAGATTACAATTCCATAAATGTGCATATAGATCTCATAATGTAACTTGTTGATCTTATCCAACTGAGATTCTATATTCACTGGATCTTCCTTTCCTTGGCCTGCTTAAAAATCCCTTGCTCATCCATAACACTTTGGATTTATTTTTAACAAACTCATTATAGCTAATTGAGGGGCCAAGGACCAAGGCATGGGAATCCACTTCCTTGTGAGGCGTCCCAAAAAGTTGTTAAAACTAGACAAACTAGACAATTTTGTGGTGCCTATCCACCTCTAGGTTAACGATGTGGATAATTTCACAATATAAAACAACAAACCACGAGCCCTTATCTTCCACCTTTGTACAATATAACTGGTTCAGCATATGATTATTTCTAAGTCCATACATTTTCTCCTAGTACAAACAAATTCCAAGAATGATCTCTTTTAAACATTATTTTTTTGCATAGTTGATGCTCAATTTTCAAAATGTTTTCACCAACCTCTAACTCTATTGCTTGTAACATTTGTTGTAGTTGCATTCCATTTTCTATCTTTTTGATCTTTTTTCGATATATGTATGCTTGATATCGAACTATATCACACTTGAAAGAATCAAAATATTGCATAGCTCATGCTTAATCTCACAAATGTTATCGCCAACCACTAACTATATTGCTTATAACATGAGTTCTAGTTGTTCCATTCTTTATTATATTGATTGTTTTTGACATCTATATTCATGATATTAACTATATCACACTTGAAACAAGTGCAAATAAGTTTTCCACCTCTATACAAGTTAGGATTATAGATTATTCTCAAACTCAAATTACCAATGTTTGTTATATCCTCATTCTTTGCATCCGTGTATCGTCTTCCACTGTTTCAGTTTGTCTACCTTGTGTTAATCTACCTCAAGAATATTATCATCTTCCAATATTTCATTTTGTTTACCTTGTGTTCCTCTACCTCAAGAATATTTGTCTCTTTTCTTCAACTTCCAAAGTAATTAAAACAATCTCTTCCACCAAATGAAAGCACTGTATATTCGATTCATCCCAAAATTGAAAATTTAAACCATTTGCATAACTTGCGATTTTTTAATCTTTGAGTTTATAAATTCTAGATCTAATGGCCAATCTATAAAATTATTTTGTGTAATCATGAATGATCATATATCTCTATCTAAAATTTTGTATATTTCGATACAAGGCCTATTTATAATCAATGATCAACAAGCTCACCTTCCCATTCTAGGTTTGAATTCTATCATTATGCTTTTGACCTTTATGATTTTGCAAAAATCCCATTAGAAGTCAACTTATCCCTTCAATTATGTGGAAAGGAATTTCATCATATTAGGGTCTTCTATCTTCTCATATTTGAAGTAAAATTCGAATTTTCTCATATTCGAAGTACAACTCAAATTCTCCAATCTACTTTACTGATGTTTATGTCTTCAAGCAAGGTACCATCATAGATTCTTTACTTGTTGATTTCCTCTTTCTTTTAGAAATTAAAGTAATTGTATTCAACATTGCAGACTCTTCCTCTTCAATCCCATTCCAACATGTTTATGATTCTTCAATTTGTCTTCTCAATTCTTCTAATTTGATTCATTTCTCTTCATCCTCTACATGCCATTCTAGGAATGGAAAATATTGTCAAATAGTACCTCTAACTTAGAATTATGGTACAATAGCAAACTAAAACAATTTCCCATCATTCTTTCATTGAAATTATGTTTGACACAATGTTTATACTTAGTAAATTCAATTATTGGAATCATTTCCTACTTAGTAAATTCAATTATTGGAACCATTTCACCTAATGCTGACAATAAGAATGTTTTGTTTGTACCTTAATTACTTAGTAAAAATAACCCTCTAAATTTATAGACTCGAACTATATATCCAATTTAAATATAATATTTTGTCTTTTTCTTTAAAACACCCTTAAAACATAAAATTTCATCATTTCTTTTGTCTTGTTAAATCTAAAATTTACTACTAAAACTCTTAAAACCCAAAATTTTCACCAGTCAAACAACCCTTTCCAAGTCATTTCCATATAGTAGATTTAGTTCCTTATAGGAATTCCTTCGTTGTCTTAGAGGAGAACCAACAGAAGAGTTATTAAAGTTAAAATGATCGTCCTATCTCTATTTACACCTAGGATTTCACATGTATGTAAGGTTTTTTATGCCACGTGTTTCTTATCTTTCTTGGGCGCTCTCTAACAAGGGTTTTATGGTATATTCTTTTCCCAAAATCACCACACAAGTTCAGAAATTATGGAGCACGCCTTTTCCTATGTGCTTGTGAAAGGCGTTGTCTAACTAGGGGAATTTTTGACTTTTCAGGTTGATTATCTCCCATAATTCGATGAATTTAATTTACAAAATATGTAATTTATGTTGTTTGTTAGGTGATTTTAAGCTCAGAAATGAAATCAGATGATAGGAAAACCCCAAACACCCACACTCTGTAAAATATAGCAGTGTTTTTAAATGTTTTGACAATTCTGTGAAGATTCATGGCAAAATATTGGTAAAACCCAACCGAAAACCGTGCTCAAAAAGTCCCCTGTTTAGACAACTCGTTTAATATGCCATGAAATTATTCAAAAACATTCCAAGTTGATGGAAGCTCCTCTTGTAGTGCATATTTAATCATGTGAAAGGGATTCTAAATGACACAAGTCACTATTTTATTTCATGAAGGATGTTCTAGAAACCCCTTCACAAATGATGCCAACAAGCTCAAGACGTGTAATTCCTTCAAATACGTAGCAATGTCTTGTGGAGTGTGAAAATGGGTTAATGACACTTTTCAATGTATGAACCTGCATGAAAATCTTTCATGATTTTATCCTAGGTGATCAAGTCTTCATGTCTCGCTAGGGAGAATAGCTTCCATAAGCAAGTGGAACAACCTTTAAGTGATATGTGACTTATTTCTTGATTTCCACGTGATATTATGTATATATGGTAGATATATAACATTAATGTGATTGACCATAGAATGGAAGGTAATACAATTTGATTTGACAAGATATTCCAAAAATTCCAATAAATGGTTATAGATATTTTTATATGTAATATAATAATAATAATAATCTAATTTTAAAGTTATTGTTTTCACTAATCTAATTATAAAGTTATGGCTTTCCTTCTTTTGCCAATGATCAAATTGATTTATATGAATTCTTATTTGTGGAACAAGGAACCTTTTATGAGCAACGATTTGATTCTCAAAACCTTATTGATATGAGTAGGGTAAAGATGTTAAAAAATATTGAAATATAATGTCTTGAATTACTTTGGATGAAATAATATTATTTGATAAAATAATATTAAATATGTACTATCTTGAATTAGAGATGTGCACTTCAATTTATTTTTTCATTTTAGTGGTACAATAATTAAGGAAATATTGCCCACTCAAGTATAATTAGGAGGACACATTTAGATATTTGGAAGAGGGATATCATATCTCTACTTTTAAAACATAAAAAGAAATAAGAGGTGTTAATACCTTGGAAAAAGAGTAATGATTTTTTCAAATAAAAAGAGTCAAGGTTTGCTTAGGCCTATCTTTCTTTGGGAGAAGAATCCCAATGTTGGATTTATTGTGGTATAACAAATAAGACTAGGTAGGATTAATGCATGCTAGAACCTTGATAAGAAAGATGATGGTGTAGACTAGGTAGAATTAGTGCACACTAGAACCTTGATAAAAAAGACGATGGTGTAACCAAAGGCCTCACACAAATGTTGTTAGCTCGATATTGTGAATAATTGTTGCCATTGTCTTTGTAAAGTGTTTTTTTGTTCAGTTCAAGCTTTGGTGGGAGAACCTATAAGTATTGTCATACAAACTTGTCCTTTAATTTTTCTTTTCTTCTTAAGAGTGAACTTGAAGATAGTTATTATATAGTTGTACCTTTGAGATTAAAAACAACTTGCACAATATTTACTTAAATTCAATTTAGTTATTTTTGTCCTAAATAACTCATAATAATTTAAAAAAAATCATGTTTTCATTTGAACAAGATTGTGTATATACTTGCTCAAGTTCTTGCTTTGGAGAATGAAATGTTGATGAACGGGTTACCAATATGCATTTATACATTAAAAAAATTCATTTTTGAATATGTGAATTGAATCTAATATATTCTTATGGATTGGAATATATTAATGACACTTTTAACTGTTGATGTCATTTTGGCATTTTGGTCATTGCAAAGGTTGCTTATGAGTATAGTGGGCATTTTTGTATGATCTATTAGTGCTTTATCTTTCATCGACTTGGTACTTGAATGTCATGCAATTATCATTTTGATCATGCGTCATTAATGAATAATGATTTAAAAAAAATAAAAATGAGGGAATGCAATAGATAGTGATTTTTAAGAAAAAAAACGAAAATGATGAGTTAGAGGAGTGGATAGTGATTTAAAAAATACAGAGTTAGAATTGAGAAGAGGATTGTGTCATTATAATTTTATGACTCATGAAAATTGTTTACACACGAGGGATAAGGGTATAATTATATAACATGTTAGTGTTTTTTTTCAAAGAGTTAGGTAGATAGTTGTTAAGTGTGCATAGGTGGATCCTTTTGCAAAGAAATATCTAGAGATCAAAGTTTTGTTTTGGGATTTTTTTTATGTGTGCCCTCTTTCATGGATTTGCTATTTATGGTTTAACAAGAAACTTCATCCATGAATATGTTCCTTGATATGGATTTCGGAGATGGTCCTTTTGGTTGGTTAGCATTTCATGAACAATAAAGACAAATATTTTGTTGCATACCTACTATGATCCATGTTTGATATGGAGGTTATCTAGCTACATGCCATTTTTTGGATGGTCATGGTGTTGAATTAATAGATCCTATTGTTGTAGATGTTTATCCAACAACATTAATGACTTTGTTTCAGTCAACCATTAGAATTGCCTCGAAAACAATTTTTTTTATACCAATTAGGATGGACCCTTGTTAATAACATATTGGTGTAGGGGTTGTGTGAAACTAGGTGATGGTGGTCATATAGATTAAGGTTATTCTAGTGAAAATCCTTCAAATGATTCTAAAGAAGCTACAATTCAACTCGATTGTGTGGAGGTTAGTCATCTCTACCCACATGTCAAATTCACAAGTTTATAATATCTCTGCCAATATGTCTGAAGTTGATCGAGAAAGGTGCTTGGAAAATTAATTGTGGAATCGTCTTTATCTAGTTTAGACAATGTTGTTGCAAGTGCCACATTTTTTGTGATTAGTACATGTAGTAAACAATGTTCACAATCCTTAGTGGAGACAAATGTGAGAAATAGTTAAGGTAGTTGATGCCTTTTGTTCTGTATGAGTTGCGTCGATAGTTATTTATCAATCAAAGTTAAGATTGGTCATATCTTGGCTTATGGGTACATTGCTATTATGTTAAAAACAGTACTTTTCTCAAATATATATTTGGGATTTTACATGGCTTTGCATTGCAAACTATGATGGGTTAAAGAAATTACAGAAATTACAAAAAAAATTATAAAAACAAAATTTATCTCCCCTTTTTAAATAATTAATCTAAATATTTTTATCATTCTATTTAATAGTTTTATTACTATAACTAATTAAATTTTTATCAACCTTATAAATGGTTTTCATCACATCTATAAAAATCTATTTTATAGATTTTTTTTTCAATCTTGTAAAATTTGAATAAATAAATAAAATTGAAATTCATATATATTATTTATGCATTTCCGAGGAAAAAAAATATTATTTATGCATTTTTATATATCATATTTTTTTTTGTTTTAGGTGAAAGTAATAAAATATAACATTATTTATTTATTTATCACATGCAGATTATCAAATTATTTATTTACCATATGATGTCATGACACTTCTATCTATATATACTCATGACATCCAAATCGAAATCATGGTTGATCATAGCTAAAGAGAAGTGAGAGGGTCAACATAAGGTTGGCCTTGTGCACAACATCCTCCTTAAAGATGTATAAGAAGCCACGAAGAGAAAGCATAAGATTGGATTTTTCGCACTTAATGTTAAATGCAAGCTATCTAAAGATAGAAACATGGTTCCACTACAGATATTTTTATATGTAATATAATAATAATAATACTCTAATTTTAAAGTTATTTTTTTAACTAATCTAATTATAAAGTTATGGCTTTCCTTCTTGTGCCAACAATCAAATTGATTTATATGAATTCTTATTTGTGGAACAAGGAACCTTTTATCAACAACGATTTGATTGTCAAAACCTTATTGATATGAGTAGGGTAATGATGTTAAAAAATATTGAAATATAATTTCTTGAATTACTTTGAATAAAATAATATTATTGATAAAATAATATTAAATATGTACTATCTTGAATTAGAAATGTGCACTTCAATTTATTTTTTCCTTTTAGTGGTATGTAATAATCAAGGAAATATTGCCCACTCAAGTATAGTTAGGAGGACACATTGAGATTTTTGGAAGAGGGATATCGTATCTCTACTTTTAAAACATAAAAAGAAACAAGAGGTGTAAATACCTTGGCAAAAGAGTAATGATTTTTTCAAATAAAAAGAGTCAATATTTGCTTAGGCCTAGCTTTCTTTGGGAGAAGAATCCCAATTGGATTTATTGCAGTATAACAAATAAGACTAGGTAGGATTATTGCACAGTAGAACCTTGACAAGAAATATGATGGTGTAGACTAGGTAGAATTAGTGCATGCTAGAACCTTGATAAGAAAGATGATGGTGTAGCCAAAGGCCTCACACAAATGTTGTTAGCTCGGTATTGTGAATAATTGTTGCCATTGCTTTTGTAAAGTGTTTTCTTGTTTAGTTCAAGATTTGGTGGGAGAACCTATAAGTATTGTCATACAAACTTGTCCTTTAATTGTTCTTTTCTTCTTAAGAGTGAACTTGAAGAGAGTTATTATATAGTTGTACCTTCGAGATTAAAAACATCTTGCATAATATTTACTTAAATTCCATTTAGTTGTTTTTGTCCTAAATAACTCGTAATAATTTAAAAAAATCATGTTTTCATTTGAACAAGATTGTGTATATACTTGCTCAAGTTCTTGCTTTGGAGAATGAAATGTTAATGAACGGGTTACCAATATGCATTTATACATTAAAAAAATGCATTTTTGAATATGTGAATTGAATCTAATATATTCTTATGGATTGGAATATATTAATGATACTTTTAAAATTGATGTCATTTTGGCATTTTGGTCATTGCAAAGGTTGCTTATGAGTATAGTGGGCATTTATAGATGTTTTGTATGATCTATTAGTGATTTTTCTTTCATTGAATTGGTACTTGAATGTCATGCAGTTAACATTTTGAAGATGCATCATCAATGAATAATGATTTTAAGTGGATTTTAAAAAAGAAAAATAAGGGAATGCAATGGATAGTGATTTTTAAGAAATAAAACGAAAATGATGAGTTAGAGGAGTGGATAGTGATTTAAAAAATACAGAGTTAGAATTGATAAGAGGATTGTGTCATTATCATTTTTTGACTCATGAAAATTGTTTACATGTGAGGGACAAGGGTATAATTATATCACGTGTTAGTTTTTTTTTTTTCAAAAGTTTAGTTAGATAGTTGTTAAGTGTGCATAGGTGGATCCTTTTGCAGAGAAATATCTAGAGATCGAAGTTTTTGTTTGGGATTTTTTTTTATGTGTGCCCTCTTTCATGGCTTTGCTCTTTATGGTTTAACAAGCAACCTCATCCACAAATATCTTCCTTGATATGGATTGCAGAAATGGTCCTTTTGGTTGGTTAGCATTTCATGAACAATATAGATAAATATTTTGTTGTATACCTACTATGATCCATGTTTTCTATGGAGGTTATCTATCTACGTGCCATTTTTTGGATGGTCATGGTGTTGAATTAATAGATCCTCTTTTTGTAGATGTTTCTCCAACAACATTAATGACTTTGTTTTAGTCAACCATTATAATTTCCTTGAAAACAATTTTTTTTATAACAATTAGGATGGACCCTTATTAATAACATATTGGTGTAGGGGTTGTGTGCAACTAGGTGATGGTGGTCATATAGCTGAAGGTTATTCTAGTGAAAATGATTCAAATCATTCTAAAGAAGCTACAATTCAAGTCAATTGTGTGGAGGCTAGTCATCTCTACCCACATGTGAAATTCACAAGTTAAGAATATCTCTGCCAATATGTCTAAAGTTGATCGAGAAAGGTGCTTGGAAAATTAATTATGGAATCGTATTTATCCAGTTTAGAAAATGTTGTTGCAAGTGTCACATTTTTTTGATTAATACACGTAGTAAACAATGTTCACAATCCTTAGTGGAGACAAATGTTAGAAATAGTTAAGGTAGTTGATGCCTTTTGTTCTGTATGAGTTGTGTGGATAATTATTTATCAATCAGAGTTAAGATTGGTCGTATCTTGGCTTATGGGTATGTTTCTATTATGTTAAAAAACACTACTTTTCTCAAATATATATTTGGTATTTTACATGGCTTTGCATTGCAAAATATGATGGGTTAAAGAAATTACAGAAATTACAAAAAAAATTATGAAAAAACAAAATTTATCTCCCCTTTTAGATAATTAATCTAAATATTTTTATCATTCCATTTAATAGTTTTATTACTATAACTAATTAAATTTTTATCAACCTTTTAAATTGTTTTCATCACATCTATAAAACTCTATTTTATAGATTTTTTTCCAATTTTCTAAAATTTGAATAAATAAATAAAATTGAAATTCATATATATTATTTATGCATTTTTATATATCATATTTTTTTTTTGTTTTAGGTGAAAGTAATAAAATATAACATTATTTATTTATTTATCACATTTAGATTATCAAATTATTTATTTACCATATTATGTCACCACACTTCTATCTATATATACTCATGACATCCAAATCGAAATCATGGTTGATCATAGTTGAAAAGAAGTGAGAGGGTCAACATAAGGTTGGCCTTGTGCACAACATCCTCCTTAAAGATGTATAAGAAGCCATGAAGAGAAAGCATAAGATTGGATTTTTCGTACTTAATGTTAAATGCAAGCTATCTAAAGATAGAAACTTGTCAAAACACTATAGAAACATGGTTCCACAACTGGGTAAAGGAAGTCTCCCCCATATTGGGTTGTAAAACACCTTGCTATTCTCAATGAATGATTAATTTTGTTCATGTTGTTCATAATGACTATACTTTTATCATTTTTTAAAGTTGTAGTTTATGAGTAAAATAGAAATGTTGATGTTGAAGTGTAATCATAGGAATGGTTGAGAGGCCACACTTTCAATTATGAGTTTTACTTAATGTTTGGTCAATGGTTACTAAAGACAACTCTTTATTTTTCATTTTTTTTAATTCCTCATTTTTTCTTTGTTATTAGTCCCATTCTATGAAAATGACTATTGTTTTCAATTAGTTGTATGGATTAAAAAAAATACTCATCCAAGATTGACCATAATTATTGAAATCACCTTTATAAAATTCTCTACTAATGGTCACAAAGGTTTTTGCGAAGGTTACTTGTAAATTAGAAGTTATCCGTGAACATAGGTTTTTGTGCATGTTTCTTTTATCTTAGTGTCTTAGAATTGCTGTACTATATATCCATGTGCACTTGTGTTATGCAACCAAGTCCCAGAAATAGCACAAAAATAGTAGAAATAGAGAAGAAGAAAGTAATCCATGCCTTAATAATAAAGAAAATAGATGAATATTAATCAGGATTGAGGTAGGAACCTCCTTACACAATGTACTGTGTACCCAAGACAATACAATATACAATGCTTACTAACATGAAAGTATCTCCTTCCTAAATATAGGAGACATGTGTACAATAACAACTAATAGACCCACTAATATACCCAAGCCTACATCAATAATATGTAATACACCACCATATAGGGGGTAAAGTGCCACACTATAAGGATAATGTGACCAACATTTAGGGCTTAATTACTTGTGTATAGACTTGTGCACACTGCCACACTCATGAATTGATTAGATTTAGAATGTTGAGCAAGTACTAGAATTGGTATTTACCATGGTTGCACCATAACACACATTACAATATAGAACCTTTGGGTGATAATTTCGATATGGATCCTTAATTCGTACATTACATTACATTTTTGGAGAAATATAACACAATCTTTAACGTTTTGAAGTTGTTCATGAGAGTTGCGATCTCACCCTCATGTCTCTAAACCACCATGGTTTTTACCTATTAATCTGCATAAAATTTGATTTGAGATCTAGATTTCAAATGAGGATGAGGAAAACAATATCTGAATATCATGTCTATTCAAAATCTTGAAACTTGACACACATAGCACAAGTGAAGTGGTTGTATATGGTTGGTTAAAAGGCCTATTTGAACTATTGTTATTTGATGTTAATTCATTGTTTTATACATCTTATTTTAAAGAAACTATATAGGTCTAGGGTACAAAACTCCCAAATGGATGGTTTCCATGGACATATGCAAAAATGAACATAAATAATATTTTCTTAAAAAAGAAACAACGCATGTGAGATATGCCATTTCCTTTAAAATGTTCAATTTCAGAAAGCATATAAGTAATTAGGAAAAAATTTATTTGGCTATAACTAATGTTGATCTAATGCCAGATCATGATTTCTGCTACTTTAGATATTATTTAATTGTGCTTAATTTTGTGAGGCGCATGGTCTCTTCATGTATGAATTTAGGGTGGATTGAGAAACAATTCTAGCTTAGATCCCTTCAAGATCAATGTATCTATTTACAAATCCCAATTTATCATGAACCAAGGACATTGCAACCTTGTGGCTCTTATTAACATAAATCCATCTCATTTTTGTAGCGTAGTTTTTAAGGGTAGAGTTATTCAAGGGAAACCATGTAAGTAGAAATCACTTCATATTTAAGAAAAACAAGGTTATTTCATTTGATAGTAGAATGTTCTAGGGAATATTTATTTAAGGAAAACCATGTCACTTGAAATGACTTGTTAGGATTTTATAAGGGGATAGATTTCCACCTTTACCAAAATCCTATGGATCTATATCACTTTTTGGTGCAATAACCCCTAAATAGATCTAGATGACTTGTTTTCAAGTAAATGAAAAGCTATAATATGAAATAGTTACGAACCAAGGAAACAAGAGACAATTGTAAGCTAGGGTGAAATAATGATGAACCAAGTCAACAAGAGACAATTATAAAACATAAACATTGAGCTTAATTACCAAGCTACCAATTTGTTAAGGTTGAGAGCTTGCTTACCTCCAAATTGAGTAATTCATTGGGTTAAGGTGATAAATTACATATCCAAGTGAGTGATTTAAATAAAAAAGAAAGAAAACCAACATATCCTACTTTTCAGTAATGGACTCCATTAGACACTGGTTGTTTATTTTTGATGTGAATATTCATGTAACTATTTATTTTATAGTGATACACCTTCTTACAATTGGCCCTTCATTTCCATTCCTCGCAAAACTTGCTTCTTACAGTTGGCCCTTCATTTCCCTTCCTCGCAAAACTTGTAGTCGATTTTCTCAAGGTACACTGCCAAGTCTGTACAAACTTGTTTTTAGTTCCTTTTTTTTCAGCTTTTCTTCCTCTCCAACAATAACCTATCGGCGTATTATTGCACCTTTTCGGGGCAATTGCTAGTTAATAGATAAATTGAAAAGCTATGTTAAAAACTTTGATATATATGCACAAATACACAAAGTCAAAGGAAAATTAATAGGAAGTCAAAGTGAATCGAAAAAAATAGTACTTGGCCTCCTGTAGGGACTAATAAACCTACATAACATATAAACAAGAAAGAAATTATAACATATAAACAAAAAAAAACTAAAAGCTAAGGGCTACCCACGGATGTTCAAAAAAAAACTTAATACAACATAATGTGGGACATAAATTTAAGCTAAGATTCAATCTACATTAAAATAAACTATAAGAAATATATAAAGATCTTATGAGTTCAGGAAGAAATTTTTCAATAATTATCCTAAAAAAAATGTAGGGATAATTTTGGTCGTAATTTTAATTTTAGATTAAATATTTCATAGTCTTCTTTTTAATTTTATATTAAATTTTAGATTAATTTTAGATTAATTTTGGTCTTAATTTTAATTAAATATTTCTTTATAAAGATTATTATTGCATAGTCTTCATGAACATGTAAATTTAGTTATCGCCTCATCTCTCACGATAAAACTTGACATATTTAATCCCCTCCAAATTCTAATGAATTCTTGGAGGGTTCTTTAGAACATAGTGCTCGCCTTAATCACATTTTTATACATTTGGTGAATAACAAATAACCACCAAAAATTATAATTTTCTTTATACGAAGATCTTGCAATATTTTTTTTCCAGAACATAATGCGTATGGTTGTGCCTGATTATTTGAAGAAATTCCAAGTTCCTAATAGAAGATAACAACTATAGTTCCATTGTCAATTCCTAATAGCTCATTTGGTTAAGGTGTGGGTCTTGTCAGTAGAGAAACCTAGGTTCAATTCCCTTAGGGGTGAGTTAGTTGGGAGGAGACATCCAACAGGGTTATTTTGAACACAATGCTCACCCTAATCACCTTCTTATGCATTTGCTAAATAACAAATAACCACCCAAAATCACAACTTTCTTGATATGAAGATATTGCAATAATTTCTTTCCAAAATATTCCTAATAGCTCATTCGGTGGAGTTAAAGTGCACATTTGAGAAGCGAGGTGCTCTATTGCCCAATATGGGAGCCAAAATAAATATCTCATTCGGTGGAGTTAAAGTGCACATTTGAGCAGTTAGGTGCTCTATTGCCCAATATGGGAGCCAAAATAAATGTCGGCTAGAAAAACAACCCAGTATGGGGGAGATGTTGTAATGTTGCTCCCTAACAAAACAATAAAAATAAAATTATTGTACATGGTTTAAGAGGGCCTTGCACATGGTTTTAAAACCATATGCAAGGCCCTCCTAAAAAACCTATGGTTTTAAAAGCATGTTAAAGCTATGGATTTAAAACCATTTTCAATCCTAGATCAATAAATTTGATCCCGCTTGACACTTGATAAAACCTAAAATTTAGATCTAAGCTGATAATATAAAACAAAAAAGTTAAAACACTTAATACTATGAGCATAAACCCTAGCATCCCTAACACCAACTTATTGCTTCATTTGAAAGAAATCCTTACTTTTAACTTAATCCCCAAGCAATAAGAAGTCAAAACAGATTTCATTCACCTTTATTATTGGTTTGGATAATGAAAGAGATTAAAATAATAGATATAATTTGGGTCAATTGATAAACTTTGACACTGCCCCCATAGAACATCAAGCAAAATAAAGTGGCATTCTACATATTACTTGAAACTATTGGTCAAACTAGCGCAATTCAAATACCTAACTAAAGAAATCTATAACCCACTAATATTTCACAATAGACAAAAAAAAGCAATGTGCTAAGCCAATGCATAAGCAGTTGGAGACTGAAGACCTTCGAAGTTATTTTTCAAGCCTCTAACTGAGGAGGGATTTCAACCTCCTAAATTTTTTATCTATTTTTAACATTATCATAAGTGGTTATGGTTCCCTTCTTGAGCAATGAACATAATGTTTCCTAGAGGTTGTAACCCATATATATTAGACATATCTCCTCTGGATAGGTTTTGAATCATGGAAAAATTGATACAAATATTTTTAGTCTTTATTTTTCATAAGTGATTATGGTTATTAGCAGGTTTTTGTAGTAGAGATATTTAGTATCATAGTATGTAATTATGTTACCTTTGATTCTTTAAATAACAAGGACAATCTTTTTCTTATTAAAAAAAAATATTAAAAAAAAAACAGTAGGAGACGCCAAATTTATCAAGCCAATAAAAGACACCTGATTGAGTCAAAAGCTCCACTACAATACCACATGAGAAATAAATAAATGTTGGAATTATACCGATGATGTGTTTGAAAAAATGTTTGCATGCTAACTATTTAAATAAATGCGTAAGGGTGAAAACTTGAAGTTGGGTAACACTTCTGTGAGAATCGGGTGCCCAACCAACATAGCGGGAGTTATTCGGCCAAATAACTATATTTATTCGGCCGAATAATTAAGTTATTTGGCCGAATAAACTTTAACAGCAACCGTTTAATTTTACGGAACAGATTTTCCACTGGTAATTTTTATGGGCAATTAATTAATTATTCGTCCGAATAATTATTTAGTTGAATAGTTATTCGGCCGAACACTTGTTTGGTCGAACAATTATTTGATCGAACAATTATTTGGCCGAATAATTATTCGAACGAACAATTTTTTACCATATAAGCTCAGCTGCAGGCTCATTTTCATTGTTTGGCCTGCAGTGATTTGTCGTTGTCCAGCCACCCGTCGCCCCGCCTGTCGCCCCACTCGTCTCGTTTCACCACCCATCTCGCCACCTGTCTCATCCTTATCCATGTCACCCAGCTGTCTGATGTGTGCATACACCATCTTGTCATCCCTTATCGTAGAGGTCTATTCGGTGTTTAGGTCTGTTCGGCGTGGAGGGCGTGGAGGTTTGTCCAGCATGGAGGTCTGTTCGTCGAGGTGTATGTGGTATTCTCATGGTGTGGTGTTGTTGTTCTGCCTCTTGGCTATGAGGTAAGCCATTCTGAACTTTTATAATATTATTATTAAGTGATTGTTTAAACTATTATGTGCTTGTTTCATATGTTTCATATCATGTTAGTAACGACATAATTACGATGTTATTAAGGACAAAGTTGAACAGCTCTGCCCATTTGGACAATTTACTTATTTTAAATGATTTTAATTAAAAAAAATTTAACATAAAAGTTGAAATATGTTAATGTTTTTTTCTGTTAATATATTTTTTGATTAGCTTATTTTTATTCTAATTCTTATTCAGCTATGTACAAATGGACAGAGCTGATCTGCTCTGTTTATTTGGACAGAGTTGATTGGCTCTGTCCATATAGACAGAGTTGACTAGCTCTGTCCAGATGGATAGAGCTGATCAACTCTGTCCATATGGACAAAGCTGATCAAGTCTCTATATAAACAATTTATATGACAGTTGAAAACAATATATATGACAATTCAATAGCTCTATCCATTTGGACAGAGTTGAACAGCTTTGCCCATTTGGACAGCTCTACTTATTTTAAATGATTTTAATTAAATAAAATTCAATATAAAACTTTAAATTTGTGAATGTTTTTTTTGTTTCTATATTTTTTAATTAGCTTATTCTTATTCCCAATGTACATGAAATTTTATAGAATATTTAGACAGCTCTGTTTAAAAAAATTCCATAACTTTTTAATTAGCTTATTTTTATTTTCTATGTACGTGAAAATTTATAGAATATTTAGAGAGCTCTGTTAAAAAAATCCATGGTTATGTAGTCTTAAATAACTCCACCAGTATATAGCATCTCTAAATGATATTTAAGACATCTATACATTTAAGACTGTACAGGTTGCAACTCTGTCCAAATGGACAGTTCTGATCACCTCTGTACAAATAGACAGAGCTGATCTACTCTGTCCATTTGGACAGAGTTAATGAGCTCTGTCCATATGGACAAAGTTGAACAGCTTTGTCCAAATGGACAGAGCTAATAAAGTCCCTAAATAAACAATTTATTTCTGTATGTTTTTTCGTTGGTAGGAAACAGGATTTCAAAACCTTTTCATTTTACTACCCTGAGTTACAACTTCAGCTATAGTGTAATAACTATATAGTTTTGTTCTTAACCTCTAATATTTTCTCTAGTCCATACAACTACTAGCCGAAGTATAAGTCCCATGGCACTTTATGAGTATCTTAGTCCATGATGCATTGCATTAAGTAACATTTCCATTTCATGCTTTTCTAAAATATAGAGAGAAAAGGTTAGATATATAAAGGCAAGTTTAAAGAAATAATTGCTTTATCTTTTTATGGGGATGGAGACCAAAACACCTAGAAGTGTAATGCAAATTGATAGGGATAGGCTGGAATAATGGGGGGAATCCATGGTGTATGTAATCAGTCCCTAGACGCTCGCCCTAGTCCGAGTTGAAATCTATATGTTCTTTCCATTTGATGTGATAAATCCATGAAATCACAACAGCTGATTGATAACGGTTAGTTGATTCATTTCCCTTACTCTTCATTGCTTTATACAACTAGAGGCACTAGGACATATAATTCATTTTAAACATTCCATATACTAGAAGAAGGGAAGTGGAAGTATTTAAAGATGAGAAATGAAGAGAAGGCAAGGAATAATCTAGAAATACTTTCTCCCTATGAGATTCAGGGATGAGCTAGTTGATTCACCTACGATTTAAGTGCAGTTGAAGAAAAAGAAGCTCTATCTATATTTAATAGTGATGCTCTCACTAACAAGTCTATAATGACTAGGTAGCTATTAGCCAGTAGTAGTGTCTTTCTGTAGAGTAGGTAAGTACTTGCACTTGCCTTAGACTATATTTTATACTTAGCAAAACATAGTTCATGCACATGTAGTTAAAGGACTATTAAATAATATTAGTGATATCTAGGTCCTTATTGAAATATTAGTTTTTATAGCTGCTAGGTCTTTGAAGTTGATTAATTAACATGTAGAAGGTTAGGCCCTTAGTGATTGATGCATTATGGCTCTCAAACTTTAGGCCTGACACACTATCTCCTTGCATTTTCCACCTCTTGACTTGCAAAATGTTTAATGGATCAGCATGTTTGGCTTCAAATTACTTTACATTTAAACTTTTGGCCTCTGAACGAAAACACGTTTATGGCATGTGCTGAGGTCAAAATGTTATACAACGTGCGTAGCAACCATCATATAACAGTGTATTTAGTGGATTTAGAGATATTTCTTATCACGGAGAAGCCTCATTGTCTTTATATATGCTATTTCTCCATACCACCTTTGTTTTTTCTATTTATATTACATTGAAAGCTTAATTTTAATAGTAGCTAGATCTTTGAAGTTGATTAATTAACATGTAGAAATTGATATTTGTGTAAATGTGTAGATATCATATCCAATGGAAAGAGAGCCACCTTTGAGACATAAGCGTAGGAGGTCATCACATTATTCAGGAGTTGGTGTCCAAAATGAAAATCAAAGATTATCGTCTTCACCTTGAGACTCAAACCTATTATATAGTTCACATTCTTCTGATCATTAGCGTAGCGATAGTGGTAGAGATGATTCCCCCTTATCATCTAAGGGTGAACGTGGATCTCGACCTTCTATATGGGAGACAAGTGTGGAAGCAGAGCAAGGTTCACAAGAGGATCGTCATCATACATAAGGTGGCGAAGATCGAGCAAGGACGCAATATTTTTAGCTAGCTGAGGGTTGTATGCCCATTACAACCTATCCATCAGGTTTACTGGACAAGATTCCATGGGAAAGTGGGCTTCAACAAACAACTCTTGTAGGGCTCACTATGACAAGCTGCAAAATGATATTTCTAGTTTGGATCTCACTCCAGAGAAAAAACAAAGTATAGAGATGGTTTTGTTATCTTTACAAAAATTCATTGAGGTATATGAGGATCTTGGACCAACAACAGATGGTTTTGTTTCCTTGATGAAAAGAAGAAAGACAGAAGTGATGGGTCCAGATAAGTGGGCTATTATGAAGAAAAGGGTGTCTAAAGAACATTCCAACTCAATGTTCAACTTCAAAGAAGGCACAAAGCAAAAAACATTGAAAGTGCAATATTTTAAGCACCCTAAAATTGCACACTATTTATATGATTGGTTGCCATGGAATGATGAGGTTCCTAATTATTTTGCTAGGTTATTTTCTGCTGAGTTTTTTTAGGAATGAAGCCAGACTATACTGATATTCATTCCAAGTTTTATGGAGTTGGAAAGGGGAGGATATACAATCGAAAAGGTTCCCTTAGAGATCCTAGTACTCTTTGACCTCCACCTCCGATATCTCATCCACTTAGGCTTGTGACTTACAAATTAGAGATGGAGCACACATCACAAGTTGCGACAACTGCTAGGCATAATGTTGCTGAAGGTTTGACTTCGGCTTTTGTAGGAGTTGATGTTGGATTGAGTCGAGAGAAGGCTTGTGCCACTATTTGGAAAAATTTTGTTTACAAAATAGATGATGAGTTAGATTGTATGGGCATTGAAGATCTAAAGGCCTATGCGAAGCTTTGTCGTAATATAGCTTTGGATAGAATATCTAATGACACATCAAGCA